>JACEEZ010025250.1:127534-232534 GCA_016584305.1 Chionoecetes opilio | reverse complement strand
TTCGTGGGAAATGGGGGACAGGCAAGGGCCCTTCGCCTGTACCTCTGGGGCCTCGCCGGGGGTGGCCCGAACAGGGATCGGGTCCCCGTCTTTTCTTCCCTTCGCTGGGCATTTGGGGGGAGCCTCGTGGGGATTCCTGGGGGTTTTAGGGCAGTACAAAAAACACAGCCCGTCGGGTGGCAGGCGCTCCCGCCCAATTTACCGTGACATGCACCCTGAAAAAAACCCCTCCTGAAAAGCCCGTCTCCCCTCTTCTGACAAGGGGGACGAGAGGGGGCCCTTTTGGGCACGGCGGGGCCTTGAAAGTCAGTGGCGGCGACTGTGGGTAGGGTCCGGGCGCTTAGGCGGCGCCCTGTACAGTGTGTAGCGCGCCTACACAGTGTTTTGAATCGACGGGTGTGTTGGGGGGGGGGGCGGTAATAGTACACAAAAGAAAAGTGGGGTGAGTCTTTTTGTGCGCTGGGGTGACGTGTTCGTGGGCAGGAGGAAAGGGGCGGCGCCCCGAGAGAGCCAGTGACCGTGGGTTGGGCGTGGGTCCCGCCCCTTTCCCGTTAGGGAAGGGCGGCGCCCCTGAAGAGACAGTGACTCGGGGGTTTTGGCGTGTGGCCCCCCCCTTTCCCGGGTGAGGGCCAAGGGCGGCCCCCCGAGAGAGTGACTCTGGGTTTTTGGGCGTGGTCCCGCCCCTTTCCCGTGTGGGGGCAAGGGCGGCGCCCTGAGAAGACAGTGACTCGGGGGTGTTGGCCGTGTGCCTTTGTGAGAAAAAGTGTTTTGTACATGTAAAGTAGTGTGTAAAAAAAGCCGTGCACAAAAGAAAGTGCTCCTTCGTTTTTTCCCGACCCCTCCATTGCCCCGAACCGAATGTCGTGACGGTGCGGGTGGGGGATGACCCCCCCCCACTGGTTTGTAACTGGTGTCAGAAGGGGATAGGGGGGCTTTGGAAGACGGCGAGGCTTGGGGGAAAGGCTGACATCGGGGCTTCAGGCAAAGGTAACCCTGCTGCCGCGGAAAAAACCCAACCCCGCTTTGGGGACATCATGGAAACTTCTGAGGCGCAGTTCAAGAGCCGACCCGCTGTTGGGTTTCCCAGACGCGGCAGCTCTGGGCCCGGGGGTGGTTGACTCCCGAGGTGGAATCCCGGGGCAGTGAAATCCCGGAGGCAGTGGAACTCCCGGAGCAGTGGAACTCCCCGGGGAGGAAAATCCCGGGGCAGTGGAACTCCCGGGGATGGGAATCCCGGAGGCAGTGGAACTCCCCGGGGTGGAAATCCCCGGGGCATGGAACTCCCGGGATGGAACCCCCGGGGCAGTGGAAATCCCGGGTGGAACCCCGGACAGTGGAACCCCGGGATGGGAAATCCCGGAGCAGTGGAACTCCCCGTCGGAGTTTTTATGTTGTGGCGAGGTCGCCACTACTCCCGTGGGGGGGGCAGTGTTACGAAAGGCCTTTTTTCGTGGGTACTGCGGGCAAGGCAAGGGCCCTTTGCCTGTACCTCTGGGGCCCCCCCCGGGGGTGGTCCGAAACAGGATCGGGTCGCCAGTCTTTTTTTCCCCTTCGCGGGCATTGGGGGGAGCCTATGGGGATTGCCTAGGGGGGTTAGGCAAAAAAAAAACACAGCACGTCGGGTGGACAGGGGCCCCCCGCCCAGGTTTACCGGGACCACTGCGCCCGGGAAAACCCCCTCCTGAAAAAACCCGTCCCCCCTTTCTGAGAAGGGGGGGCGAAAAGGGCCCCGTTGGGCACGGCTGGCCTTGAAAACATGGGGGGCGACTGTGGGGGAGGGTCAGGGGCTTAGGGGGCGCCCTGTACAGGGGGTAGCGCGCCCACCAGTTGTGAAACCCACGGTTGTTTTGGGACGGCGGAATGTAACGAAGAACGTGGGGGGAGTCTGTGTGCGCTGGGGTGAGCCTGTTTCGTGGGGGAGCAGGCAAGGCGGCCCCCTGAAAGACAGGACCGTGGGTTTGGCGTGGTCCCCCCCCTTTCCCCCTGTGAGGGCAAGGGGGGGCGCCCCCTGAGAGAACAGGACTCGTGGGTTTGGCGTGTGTCCCCCCCTTTCCCGGTGAGGCAAGGGCGGCGCCCCCAGAGAAGGATCGTGGGGTTGGCGTGTGTCCCGCCCCTTTCCCGGTGAGGGCAAGGGGGGGCCCCCGAAGAGCCCCGACTGTGGGTTTGCCCTTGTGCCTTGTGAGAGAAACAAATGATTTGTACATAGTAGAGAGTGTGTAAATAAAACCCGTGCACAGAAGTAAATGTCTCCCTCAGTCCTTCCCCCCCCCCCATTGCCCCGAACCGTAAGGGGGGCGTGACGAAGTGAAGGTGGGGGGTGACCCCCCCCCCCCCCTTTTTTGTAAAACTATTATTTCAAAAAACTTTGCGAGCACTTAGATAAACATAGTTTTTCAAAGATTCCAACCGGTTCACCCAAGGGGAGGTCATGTTCACCAATTTTTTTAGTTTTTTTAGGAAAAATTTATGAATGGAATAATGATAAGGGTTATATATAAATACCTGGACTTTAGTAAGGCATTTGAAAGTACCCCACGAGCGACCCTTAAAAAAGGTTAGGGCTCAGGAAAAAATGGGGAAAGGTTTTTTCATTGGGCAAGCTTGGGTAAGTAATAGGGAACAAAAGGGTTACAATTAAAGGTTCTAAATCTGAATGGGGGACTGGTGACATGTGGAGTTACACAAGGTTCTGTTTTGGGTCCATTACTATTTTTGATTTACATCAACGACTTGGATAGTGGGATTAGCAGTGATATCAGCAGGTTTGCTGATGATACTAAGTTAGGTAGGATTATTGGATCACAGTCTGATGTAAACATATTGCAGGGAGACTTAGATAAACTTAACGAGTGGGCAGTCAGATGGCAGATGGAATTTAATATTGATAAATGCAGCGTTATGAATGTTGGTAGAAAAAACCCTGGTAATAGATACACCATAAGTTTCAGTCAGTCTTTGTCGTTTGGAGAGACAAGACGTGTAAGGAGGCAGCTCCGTGTGTGTTGAGTCAGGTCCATCAAGTGGGCAGGTGCAGAGATTAGCGTCGACATGGCTAGTGGAGGCGATGGTGTTGTTAGTGTTGTGGAGGAGGGTGTTGTGGAGGTGTGGAGTAGGAGGAGAAGTGGAGGAGAGGGTGAAGTGAAGGAAGCCGAGGTGGAACCGAGTGTGGTAGATGGAGGGAGAAGTGTCGAGGGGGAGTGTAGTGAAGGGTGTGCAGTGGCGCTTAAGTCTGTTCTGGAGGCGATCGATGACCTGAAAAGGTACTTCGTAAGTGAAGTGAGCGATTTGAAAAGCGTGGTGAGGAAGCAGGAGATAGAGATACGATCTCTTAAGTGTGGAGGTGGAGTGAGTGATTTGAGTGGAGGGGCACATGCGAGGGATGTACCTGGAGGGGTACCTGAGGGAGACGTGCCTCGGGCTACTACTAAAGGAGTGGTCTCTAGAAAGTCACCAAGGAGGGATGAATGGCAGGTGGTTGAGCATGGTGGTACACGCCCAAAGGAGAAAAAGGTAAACAATGACCATGTTGTGTGCACGAACGCATTTCAGGTACTCTCGGGGCTGCAAGAGGAAGATATGGAGGTAAGGACGGTGGACGATACATCATCACCCGAAGGTAAAATCTTGGTTGTTGGTGACAGTCAGGTTAGACATCTCGACAGCAGGTTCTGTGACAGGGAAGGGATGCGCATGAAGTTGGTGTGTTATCCAGGGAAGGGGATAGGCTATGTTAGTGATAAGATAGCTGAGTGCATGGCGGACCAAGGGAAAAAGCCCATCGTCTGCCTGAGCGCTGGGGGAAATGATGTTGAGTGTGTAAAAAGTGAGGAATTGCTACGGCGGTTCAAGGAAGCTGTAGGTAAAGTTAGGACAGGGTGGTTTTCCCTNTTTACCTGTGCGAGCAATGTAGTGCAGGCTAAAACGCTGCTTGAATCTATGGAACCACCCATGGCTGGCAATAAACCCGGGGGCAGGGGAGGATCCAGAAGGCTCCTTCTCTGCTAGGTGGTCGTAGATGCTCCTCGCCTTTTCCCTGATGGCTACGCCGTCCACGTTGCTCTTCCGCTGGTCCACTTGCTCTGATATCCACCTGTTATGCGTAAATGACAAGAAAAAAACAATGCGTAAATACAATGGTAGCTACTGTACAACGGTATGCCTCAACACACACACACACATGCATGCATGCTAACACACCTGCACGTAGCACCTCACACACACACACATGCCTCAACACAGCCCACACCACCGCAGCACCTGTTAACACACCTGCACGTAGCACAACACACACACACCCGTAGTAATATACGTAGTAACATAGGGTAAATAAACATACTTTATTCATATGAATAATAATTAACTCACCTGTAACACCCTTACACACCACCCGAGCACCTGTTAGCACACCACATGTAGCAACACACACAATAACATAAACTTTATTTATATGAAAAATCATTAACTCACCTGTTCAGTATTTTCTCCATCTTCTCTAGCAGCGGGTCACGTCGGCTCACAGAAGCCACCTTGCTAGAGACATCAGCACTCTCTCGCACGCTTTGTCTTATTTTTTCACGGGTCTTCCAGATGGTACGAACAGTGGCCTCATGCAGGCCAAACTTCTTGCCCGTAGCAGACCAGCCTAGGCCACTATCAATCACAGCAAGCACATCCATCTTCTCCGCTAGGGACAACACTTTCCTCTTCTTCTCTCTTGACCCTGGAGTAGGTGGAGCCGAACGCTTGGAAGACATGGCCAGCAGGAGCAGCACGACGTGAGGCAACAGCAGCACGACGTGAGGCAACAGCAGCACGAGCAAGAGAGAGAAAGACTACGTGTAGCAGCTCTGGCGGCCCAGGCTGAGCGTGCCCAGGCTGTCCCCGGCAAAATAGCCGCCGACAGCATCGACAACATCCGCCGGGAAATTCAAATTCGTGTTATCGCGAGTAAAACTCGTGTTCGGCAAGTCATGGGATATTTTACCTATTCGTGTAAGTGCGAGTTTCGTGCAGGGCGAACTCGTGTTCGGCGGGGTCCGACAGTATATACTTATCCAATGTTAGGTATAGTTGTTCTATTACCTTCATGCATGCAAAGAGAAGGTAATATTAACCCATACACACGCCTTGAAGCATTCCTCTACAGTATTTAGTAGAATGTTGTAGGACACCTGTGATCGAATGCTTCTATTTTGCCAACAATCCTCATTATAACGCCATGAATAATGTAAAACTCGTATATTTTCATTTTGCATAAACCTATGTTGACCATGACAACACTTCATATTGTACCGGTAGCTGGTTTCGTAGGGAATAATGGAAAATAAGTCAAGCCTGACACCCCGAGACCCGACAAGCTCACTGTTATAGTCTATTGTGGTTCTCCCTTTATATTGGGGTTTCGAGGGCTCAAAGGTGTGTGTTTTCGGGGGGGAAATGATCGCGATTAGCTTAAATTGATGTCAGAACTAGAAGGGCCTATCATCACTCGTGCACGTGTAGCCAATCAGCGCGTCTGGCTGGGGACACGCCCTCGCGGCCAGCCAATCACGCATCAGCTCCTTCCTCCCACACTTGCACACGTCAGAACACTTTATGCTACACTGTCCAGGATATCGAGAAGACAGGAAGAACATTTATAGACTACAACAACCGTACGAGGAGGACAAAGAGAGTATCATAGGAAGTGTTCTATTTGAGTTTCAAAGTAAAAAAGGAAAAAAAAAAAACATTCTAGGTGATACATAACTTTTGGAAACTAAGAAAGAAAAAGCTACCTAGGTACAACAACAGAGCAATTAAAGTGAAGTGAAGTGCAAAGGTGATCAATAACAAGGGAACGAAAGTAAAGTGGAAAAGAAAGTGACAGGGACAAAACAGTAAAATATGAAATAGAAAAGACAGATCAGAATAAAGAAAGTGAAAAATACGTCAGAGGGGCCGGAGCAAAGGCTGCCCCCCGAAACCACATCGCAGCGGATGTAGTAGGATATGTAGATAGGATGTGATAGGAGACGGTGATTGGGATAGGAGGATATACGAGGTGGATGGGGGAATCCTTACTGTACGTGCTAGGACTGTATGGGAATAATGAAGAGAGAAGGAAAATAGTAGAAATAACTAAGGTGTTTTTAAGGCCTCTTCCATTTGCGACATTTCATGTTTAAAGCAGGCTTGGGAAAAAAGATTGCGTGGGAATGTAGAAGACTTATATAGGAGGGTAGTTGATAGGAGGGACTTATGTCTGTGTCTATACTGCCCTGTAGTTGATAGCAGGGACTTATGTCTGTGTCTATACTGCCCTGTAGTTGATAGCAGGGACTTATGTCTGTGTCTATACTGCCCTGTAGTTGATAGGAGGGACTTATGTCTGTGTCTATACTGCCCTGTAGTTGATAGGAGGGACTTATGTCTGTGTCTATACTGCCCTGTAGTTGATAGGAGGGACTTATGTCTGTGTCTATACTGCCCTGTAGTTGATAGCAGGGACTTATGTCTGTGTCTATACTGCCCTGTAGTTGATAGCAGGGACTTATGTCTGTGTCTATACTGCCCTGTAGTTGATAGGAGGGACTTATGTCTGTGTCTATACTGCCCTGTAGTTGATAGGAGGGACTTATGTCTGTGTCTATACTGCCCTGTAGTTGATAGCAGGGACTTGTGTCTGTGTCTATACTGCCCTGTAGTTGATAGCAGGGACTTATGTCTGTGTCTATACTGCCCTGTAGTTGATAGCAGGGACTTGTGTCTGTGTCTATACTGCCCTGTAGTTGATAGCAGGGACTTATGTCTGTGTCTATACTGCCCTGTAGTTGATAGGAGGGACTTATGTCTGTGTCTATACTGCCCTGTAGTTGATAGCAGGGACTTGTGTCTGTGTCTATACTGCCCTGTAGTTGATAGCAGGGACTTATGTCTGTGTCTATACTGCCCTGTAGTTGATAGCAGGGACTTATGTCTGTGTCTATACTGCCCTGTAGTTGATAGCAGGGACTTGTGTCTGTGTCTATACTGCCCTGTAGTTGATAGGAGGGACTTATGTCTGTGTCTATACTGCCCTGTTGTGCCCTTCTCTCCCCACAGGTGGCAGGGAAAGAAAGGGCTACAGAGGGGCAAAGAAGGAAGATATGTGTCAAGTTCGACCCCGAGCTTGACAGACGACCTACAAAAAAGCGATAATAAGCAGAAAAGGTCACAAGAAGAAGAAGAAGAAAAATCGGATCGGACAGGTCAGCCTCGAGTTACCACGTACTACAGAATTCTCTTTTAATTGTTGTAAGTACTTTAATAATGGATTCGTACGTCTCAGATCGTGAGGAGGAACAGTCCAGAATGACTAGAAAGAGGCCTCGACAGCCTGACAAGTGGAAAAAGAATGTTGCAAAGAAAAGCCGTGCCCATGGCGACGAGTACGTGAGTGTGACCACCAAGCAGAGTGTGGCCGGCAAGGTGCTGGGGCCGCCCTGTAATTGCCCCAAAAAGTGCTACAGTGTCCTGGGTGAAGACAATTGCCGTGAACTTTATGCACAGTACTATGCCTTAGGGGATCACACGGTCCAGACCAGGTACCTACTAGACCGTATTAGTGTGGAGAGTGTCAGCAAGAGTGAGGTGAGGGCCAGGCCGACTCCGAGCAGGCGGGCTGTTACGCGGTGGTACTCGGTGGTGGTGGGTGGCAGGAGGACGACAGTGTGCAAGATTGCCTTCCTCCACATTCACGCTATCAGTAGCAAGCGGGTGAGGGCTGCATTGTCCAAAAGAACAGTAGCTGGGACTGCTGTAGGTGACCAACGAGGCAGACACGGGCATTGCCAAGGGAGGAAGGTTAACTCAGGTAAATCTTAAGAATAAAGGCTCCACCCCCTATCTTCTTCTTCTTCTTCTTATAGCCAAAGCTTGGGGACATGGTGGGAAACCGGGGTTTTTGGGTGGGGGAGCACACACATAAAGGAAATATGGCCCCCACAAAAAAGGTAAATTTCTAGTGTTTGCCCATACTCTCCCACTTCCCCCCAAACAAGTTTGGGGACCTGTGGGAATGCGGGGTTTTCAGGTGAGGAACAAATTATGCGTCGGAAACGCGTAATTTAAGAGTTGTGTAGGGGGGGGGGTAAAATTCCCCAGATCTGGTGTAATTTCCTTAAATCTAGAGAAATTTGGGTTAATATGGAGGAGAGAGTCACGTACGCTACAGACCTTACTACTCACGAATTCAATTTTTTTTTGGCTCAGCATACTGTACACTACTACTGTACTTGCGCTCAATAAAAAAAAAAAAAATAATAATAATAATAATATTTTGTGGTTAAGGTTAGGTTAGGTTTCTTAAAAACCTGTAAGGTTAGGTTAGGTTGGGTTAGGTTAGGTTAGGTTAGGTTAAAACATAAGGTTAGGTGTCAATTCTTTTTTTTTTTTTTTTTTTTTTTTTGGTTTGCGCAAAATATAACTAGCACCATTAGAACAAGCACCTATTGTAGGTCAAGAAAAAGTAGTTGGTGTCTCTGAAAACGACCGTGAAACTCTCCTCCATAATTACCGAAATTTGCCTAACCAAAATTAACCTTACCCAGCGATAAACTAACCTAACCTTAGCTAACCTAACTAAATATAACCTAAGCTAACCTAACCTACCCAAATATAACCTACCCTAACCTAACCAAATATAACCTAACCTAACCTAAACAAGTTTAACCTAACCTCCTAGCGGGGGGTTGGAGGGGTTCTCGAGACTTCGGTCATCGTTCTGTGAGGATCGTCAGGTTCACACGTCTCTGGACTCAGAAGAAATCCAAAGAATTTTCCCAAGATCTAGGGAATTTTTACAACACCCCTAACTCAAAAACTATGTGGTTGCGACGCATATTTTGTACCCCAGCCAAATATCCCGCATTTCCCCAGGTCCCCAAGCTTGTTTTGTGGGAGAGGGGGAGTATGGGCAAACACTAGAATAAAACCCAAAAAAATCCTAAACTAGGGATATTTCCCTAGTTCATAGACTTTATCGGGGCCATATTTCCCTTATATGTGTGCTCCCCCACTCAAAAACCCCGGTTTCCACCATGTCCCCAAGCTTGTTGCCTATAAGAAGAAGAAGATAGGGGGTGGAGCCTTTATTCAAAAGATGACAAAACTCTACAGACCTAACCTAGCACCCCTCCTCGAGCCCCTCGTGCTGTGCCCTAACCTCCTCTAACCTAACGGGGGGGCTCTGCGCCCCCCCCCGTGCTGTGCACTAACCTAACCTAGCGGACGGGGGCGCACTTCTCAAAATTTGGGAAAAATATCCTAAATGTAGACCAATTTTCAAACCCGTCCATTGCGCATCTCGCTGGACTTAGTTTTTCTCAAGAACCAGGGCAGGGATGCTCGAAAATCCCTGGTAAGTGACAACTTATGAGTGTATGGCTACAATAACCTTACGAGGCTGGGCTGAGGTTGATGCTCGTCCCGAGCCGTCACTCCCGTACGGTGATCGGTGGCCTCTGGGTGGGGAATATTAGGGATATTCTAGGGATATGTGTGGGGAAATTCTGCTGACCAATCACAGAGCAGCGCCTCGCATGAATGCGGCTTTATCTAGCCAATCACCTTGCTCTCGGCTGTCTGATCAAAATATCTTTCCCAGGTGAAATAAAAAGGGGAAGAGTTAACAAGTTTTGTTAACGAAGGAGACAAAGTGGAAGAGGACCTATGAAGCGATACTAAGCGACTAAGGTCACAAGAAGAAGAAGAAGTCAGGGAGCCCGAAAAATAAATTTAAAGAGACGCTTCAAATTCCGCCAGACTGTTACGATAATACATTGCCGCCATATTAGCCTTTCAGCGTAATATTCTCCCGCTGAATACTACAGAGACGTACCCAGGGTATACTTTGATGCGCTGATCCTAGGTTCGAGTCCCGCGTGCCCGAGATTAGCATCTATGGACCACTGTGGCCCGAGCCGTACCCGTGGCCGCGGCGGTACTCCGTTATAGTGGACGAGAACTGCGCGTTCGCTCTTTAGGTCAGACAGACACACTGGGGGGCTAACACCTCACTCTGACACACGTGTGTGTGTGCGTGTGTATGTTAGACATTTGACACCACCACCACCACATCATTATAGCGGCCAAACTTGTATGATGAACTATACGTTTTGATTCAAGAAGTCCACCGATATATAGGTATATTTAATATATTAGGTTTGCCCTAATATGAATTTATTACAAGTATAGGTATTGTGTGTTAAATATGATATATATGGCGTCAATGATGCAATAAACACATCACATTTCAAACAGGCAAGCATGAAGTGGCTCTATAATACACAATAAACAGAAAATATAGTGATACAACTTGTATTATGTTGTTTGTTGATGTCTTGTCGCTTCAAATCTCACTCCCTTAGGGAGTTAAGGGTGGCCTCCAGCACCCTTAACCTCGCGGTCCCGTAGCAAGGGAGAAAACGGTTTGAGCATCACCCGTAGAGGCGCTACGAGGTAAAAGCCTCCTAGGGTAATACTTACGGTCCTGTTGTCATGCCAGAACTCCGATGGTAGTTTATAACTGGTCAACGTTACTTTAATGATATTAATTGATTATGATTTTTCATTTGATTACAACTTGTATGGAGGATTTAACTTAGTCTTATGACTTCACTATGTGATTATAGTTTGACCACTTCTCATTGCGGAGAATACTGAAATGGGGGATGTAGCCTATTTAAGGGGAAGGGGTAAGGGTTTAGGTTAAGGGGATGCTGCCACCAGCTCAGGCGAGTAGTTCTCTGGGTTTACTCCCTGGGCGCGTTTGAATAATATTAAGATTAGATTTATTTTTGGTAGTCGTGATTGATACGTGGAACTATACCGAGTAAGGCTGACTCTTTTGGAAGTGTGGGGAATTACTGTCCTAACACAGAATAATCACCTGGGGTTTTATAATAAACACAAGAACTATATTTGAAAACATCATCCTATTTATTCATACTGAAATAGTATGTCTCTTGCTTGAGATCCTATACAGCATATGAGGGTTAATCCAACACCGGAAAAACTCTAAACGGATGTAAGAAAAAACTTTACACCCTGATACAGGAAGCTCTTCCTATGTGTTGAAGGAAGCTCTTCCTATCTGATGAAAGGAAGCTCTTATGAGCATAACTCTCCTCACTGAATCCTATTTAATGAATTATCCTACACTTAAGTAACATACCGCTGAATATTTATAATTACACATTTATGATATATATATAGGGGAGAAAATGTGAGAGTAATGAGTGAGTTTTTTGTGTATTCACAAGACCATGTGGCTTGAAGAGGACAGGAGCGAGTCACTCCCGTCAAAGCCTCTCCCTACGGGAAGGATGGATGGAGACTCGTCAATAATACTTATAAGGATGGGCAGACCTCCTTTACGTTAGCTACTAAACATAGATACCCATATTTGGAAATATAGATAACAAGGAAAGGGGGGGGGGGGAAACAGGAACGAATGTGGTGCGACTTACCTACGGGAAGGATGGATGGAGACTGGTGTCCCACGAGTTACCCAGCGCCCGCGGCAGGAAAAAGGGGAATTGTTTGAATGGTCTAGACGTGACCTTAAATGAATAGCTTATAATCCCGAAATAACTAATTAAATAATGAAACTCGTGTACCTAAGAAAAGGCTGCCTATACTACAGACCTGTTACTTGATATAGAAGAATTAATATGTTTAATCTAATACCCAAGAGGGTGTTTTTATATTTAATGTCGACAGTCCGAACGCGTTTTCAAGAGTGAGAGGGTATGGAAAGTGTTGCATAAAAATTTGGTAGACTTTCAATTTAGCGCATAACTTTACAAACACGTCCATGTATGAACATGATCGATAACGATGGGGATTAATTTGAAAGACATTAAGAATCTAGGAGTGTTACTCGATCTGATCAGATAACTGGGGAAAGATGAAAAGATTTGAACTCATTAGTTATCACTGATCGCGGAATAATTATCCCACGAATTTTGACTCGCATACGGCATGTCGGGGGGGGAGTGGAGAAAGGGGAGAAGGAAATGGCGGGGGAATGAACGAAAGAAGATAGACAAAATGGCGGTTTAAAAAGAAGGGCGATGAGTCACCCGTGAAACTAAAAAAAATGAACTGCTTACAAGACATAACTCGGGAATTATATGATAATAATTCTCATACTATCTCTTCCCGAATAATGGGCATTACACTGTAACTCTTTCCAGCATCTCCCACCTGAAATTTACTATCGGCCATGTAGGCAAAGTAAGGATCGGCACTCATTAAAATCTAAACAGATGTGTTAAGGACAGTAAGCATAATACGTAGAGCCAACATTTGGGTCAGCTTAGCGTGGAGCAACACGGCGACTGCCTATAGGGTGCTGTTAAGGAAGCTATGTACATAAAAATACTCATAAATTGAGTATACAGCTAAGTATTAATTATCCGACCTTGGGGGGACCGAAGGTAGGTCGGATGATTGGAATAGTCGGATGTTTGGATGTACATAATATATAATAAATATAATAAAGGATAGATATATAATATAATAAAGAATAAATGAGCCTATTATTGCCCTACCGTTTTATCCTATAAAAACAATGTACTCAAACTATACTCAAACTATAAGGGGAGGCGGTAGCGGAGCGGTTAGAGTCTCCGACTGGCGTTCTCGGTGACCCGAGTTCGATCCCCGAAGAAACCCAAAACCTTTCTGCCGTGGAGTCCACCTAAACCTTTTAAAGTCTTAAACCTTTTCACCGTGGAGTGGCCTAAGAACACCCACATGCCCTGCCTATCAACTCTACCTTCGACTGCGAGTGCATCGGAGGACACAGGGGGGCGGCATGAGCCTCACAGGCGTCACTATAAAAATCCTGCCTGCGCCACCAACGGGCGAGGACCAACCGATTCAGCTGAGAGTTTTTCACCAGCTATAGTAAGCTCCCTGATGCCGTGACGAACCTTGAAATTGCGAAGCCATCCATCTGAGAAAGTACACGGTTCCTTTATCTTCATTTTCTTGTACATCTCCTTGCCTTGTTCAATTATCATATAGCCATGCACTGGCTTCCCTTTACCATCATTACGCTTCATTTTATACCATTCCCACACTGCTTCGTCCAGCAAAGCCAACTTAGGCGTGCTCAGAGTTTTCCGTTTTGTTAAAAACTTGTTAGTTTCTGTACCAGCATAAAACTTAAACAAGTTATCTTTGGACTTTAAAATGTCCACCACAGTCGTCTTGCCGATGTTAAATTCCCGACATATATCTTGTCTAGGAACACCTTCTTCTACTTTCCTTATAATATTAACTTTCTGTTCAATGTTCAACACAACACGCTTACGTTTAGCACTTATAGATGACATTAATCACTGTAGAAAGTAAAATAATTGGCCAAAACAAGACACAATGTGGTGGTGAAAACACAACGGTGGTGAAAACACAACGGTGGTGAAAACACAACGGTGGTGAAAACACAACGGTGGTGAAAACACAACGGTGGTGAAAACACAACGGTGGTGAAAACACAACGGTGGTGAAAACACAACGGTGGTGAAAACACAACGGTGGTGAAAACACAACGGCGGTGAAAACACAACGGTGGTGAAAACACCCGCCAACGCCACGCCGCTACCAGCGCTGCGAGCGGGTAGTGAGAAAAACACGAACTGCCTGCCTCCCACCCGCCGCCGAATTCAAACGTCTGACCGAGGGTCGTTGGTCTGGCATTGTTTCATAATTTATCCGACGGACATAGAAGAAAAAAGTGTTGTTTGGACAAGTCGGATGTTTGGAGGTCGGATGTTGGGAATTTGGCTGTAGTGTGCTGTGTCGAAATATTTAAAAGATGTGTTTGTATTTTAATATTTCTTTCCCTGTCCTCTTGTGGCTCGTGCATCCCCTTCATGCATGACTTCTTTGCCACTTGTTTCCCATCCTGGCATAGCTGTACACACCGCTATCAAGTCTCCTCTTTCTCTTCTTTCTTTATTAATGTCACACACTATTTCTTCAACCTCGCTTTATTTATCAGATGTGACAGACTTGGAACAATCTTTGTGGCTGCTATTTGTATATCTGTCCCTGTGTGGAGACTGAGGTATCATGGCGTGCTCTGTTCTGGGGTGTTCTAGGGGCACCATCAACTCTTACCTCGTCCTCCTCCATTGAGACCCAACCTGTTCTAATGTTCGTCAGGAGTTTGTATGTTGCACCAATAATTCTATTCATGTGTTGATCTGATAAGTACAGTAAAACCTCTCATATTGGGACTAATTGGGCCAAGGAGTGGTCCGAGTAATGCAAGGATCCGAATAATGGGGGGATATGAAAAAAAAAAAAAAAAATTCTAGGTGTATAATATACACCTAGAATTTTTTTTTTTTTTCAAAGGTTTTCAACCTTGTTGCTGGGTGCTGAGGCAGCGAGCCTGTGGTGGGAGGTAAAGTAAGCCATGCGCCCGCGGAGTGAGGAACCAATGGCGTGGCGCGTAGTGTGACACGTAGACCTGCCTGGCCCAATCACGGCGCGCCTCTTTCCCACCACCCTCCCACAGCTGCACCCAGCCCGCCAGTCCTCCTAACCCATCCGCTTTGTACACACCGTGCCTTTATTGTGATTTTTTTTCTGTGATAGCGCCTACATTATTGACTTTCTATCATCATGAGTGATACCAGCAGTGACACTGAGCCTTCCAGCCCGCCGCCAATTATAAAAAAGCGCCGGAACCCTGAAAATTGGATGCAAAACAAGGCTAAGAATAAGCGGAACAGTGGCCAAGCCTACCTAAGCAGGACAGGGAAGGAAGTGGCGGGAAGAAGCGTCGGTCCCCCTTGCACATGTGGCTGTTTTAATCGAGTTTCAGTGGATGTACGTCAAGCCATACACAAGAATTTTTATGAATTGGGTGACTGGGTACTACAGAACAGCTATCTACAAAAGCACATCATCTCACAGCCTGTGAAACGACGCCGCAAGCCCAAAGATGTGAACAACCCCGGGCCTCATCGCTCTACCACACTCACCTACACACTCTCTCACGCTGACACTACCTACAGTGTGTGCAGGAAGGCATTTTTAAGCATTTTGGCCTTAGGTAAGACAAGGATTGTTTCAGCCATGACCTCGATGACAGCCACAGGTACGCCGAAGCCAGACAGGAGAGGACGACACAAGCCACCCAATGCAGTGCCAAACGAAAGTGCCAGACTAGCGTCATCTCATATTGATAGTTTCCCGACAGTAACGAGCCACTACAGTCGTGCAAAATCACCAAAACTGAAGTACTTGGATCCAACTCTTAGCGTGAATAAGATGCACCACCTCTACTCGTCTTGGATAGCAGATAATCATCCCGGCAAACAGGCCGTATCTCTTGACTTCTATCGTCGTATTTTTAGGGTCAAATCCCTATCATTTTCCCCACCAAATTCTGACACCTGCACCACCTGTGACAAGGCCAATAATGGTATTCGTCTTGCCTCTGAAAACAATAATGAGGAGAACAAGGTGGCTTTACAAGAGGCTCTGGAGGCTCATGTGATAACGGCACGAAAAGGACAGGTCCTGATGAAGGAGTATGGCAACAAAAAAGAACCTGGCACCCGAGTCATTGCCATAGACTTGCAACAAACTCAGCCAATACCCCGTCTCACATCAGCTGCATCCAGATCTCTTCCTACCACTGACTCTGAAGACATCGACAACGACCTTCAGGAGTACGACGAGGATGATGAAGACGAGGATGATGAGGACGAGGATGATGAAGACGAGGATGATGAGGACGAGGATGATGAAGACGAGGATGATGAGGACGAGGATGATGAAGACGAGGATGATGAAGATGAACGACGCCAAGGTGGTGAGTAAAAGAGTTTTCTTTTTCATACCTGTACCTGTCTGCCCCAATTAATATCATTGGGACAGGCAGGTATAGTCCATGTGTATTATCTGTGCATTTAATAACATTGTGTTAGTTTAACAAGTTGTCTAAACATTGATTCTTACTTAATAATGATGTTATTGTGAAAAATATGTACATATGCACAAACTTTTGTGACCGAGTGTACCCGAAAAATCGGAGAAAATCGCAGTCATCGTTTTCCTGTTCATTGTGCTATGGATTCCGTGTATTATAACTTGTATGTATGTATAGAGGATACATGTCTGAACATTTTGAGACCAGAAAAAATAAAATAACTTAATTAGTTACGGAGTTATAGCACTTTGAATGTCGGGAAACTTTGATCGCGATTTTCTCCGTTTTCTGTTTTTGGCGCTTGGCTGGTTTTACCACCCAGCGCCTCATATATAATATAGCTAGGAAATTTCGACCCCTTAAAAAAAAAAAAAAAAAAAAAAAAACAACAATCTAGGTGTATATATGAGGCTCCGCGCAGCAGAGGGAGCTAAGGGACGATATTGAAAAATTTGAGTTACACGTGCCAACAGGTTCACACAGGCTTCCTCTATGATGTAAACACACTTGGGCCCCTCTGTCTCACTTCTCAACATGCTAAATTTCACTTTATTGCAAGGCAACCGAAAGGCGAAAATCCTTTGAAAATCCGAGGCTCGTGGCGCCGCAGCAAAGAGGGCTAAGTTCTCCCGCGCTCCTCTCAACCAATGGGACGGTTTGTTTACCGGGCTCTCAACCAATGGGACGGTTTGTTTACCGGGCTCTCAACCAATGGGACGGTTTGTTTACCGGGCTCTCAGCCAATGGGACGGTTTGTTTACCGGGCTCTCAACCAATGGGACGGTTTGTTTACCGGGCTCTCAGCCAATGGGACGGTTTGTTTACCGGGCTCTCAACCAATGGGACGGTTTGTTTACCGGGCTCTCAGCCAATGGGACGGTTTGTTTACCGGGCTCTCTCAACCAATGGGACGGTTTGTTTACCGGGCTCTCAGCCAATGGGACGGTTTGTTTACCGGGCTCTCAGCCAATGGGACGGTTTGTTTACCAGGCTCTCAGCCAATGGGACGGTTTGTTTACCGGGCTCTCAACCAATGGGACGGTTTGTTTACCGGGCTCTCAACCAATGGGACGGTTTGTTTACCGGGCTCTCAGCCAATGGGACGGTTTTGTTTACCGGGCTCTCAACCAATGGGACGTTTGTTTACCGGGCTCTCAGCCAATGGGACGGTTTGTTTACCGGGCTCTCAACCAATGGGACGGTTTGTTTACCGGGCTCTCAGCCAATGGGACGGTTTGTTTACCGGGCTCTCAACCAATGGGACGGTTTGTTTACCGGGCTCTCAACCAATGGGACGGTTTGTTTACCGGGCTCTCAACCAATGGGACGGTTTGTTTACCGGGCTCTCAGCCAATGGGACGGTTTGTTTACCGGGCTCTCAGCCAATGGGACGGTTTGTTTACCGGGCTCTCAGCCAATGGGGACGGTTTGTTTACCGGGCTCTCAACCAATGGGACGGTTTTGTTTACCGGGCTCTCACCAATGGGACGGTTTGTTTACCGGGCTCTCAACCAATGGGACGGTTTGTTACCGGGCTCTCAACCAATGGGACGGTTTGTTTACCGGGCTCTCAACCAATGGGACGGTTTGTTTACCGGGCTCTTAGCCAATGGGACGGTTTGTTTACCGGGCTCTCAACCAATGGGACGGTTTGTTTACCGGGCTCTCAGCCAATGGCACGGTTTGTTTACCGGGCTCTCAACCAATGGGACGGTTTGTTTACCGGGCTCTCAGCCAATGGGACGGTTTGTTTACCGGGCTCTCAGCCAATGGGACGGTTTGTTTACCGGGCTCTCAGCCAATGGGACGGTTTGTTTACCGGGCTCTCAGCCAATGGGACGGTTTGTTTACCGGGCTCTCAACCAATGGGACGGTTTGTTTACCGGGCTCTCAACCAATGGGACGGTTTGTTTACCGGGCTCTCAGCCAATGGGACTGTTTGTTTACCGGCTCTCAACCAATGGGACGGTTTGTTTACCGGGCTCTCAACCAATGGGACGGTTTGTTTACCGGGCTCTCAACCAATGGGACGGTTTGTTTACCGGGCTCTCAACCAATGGGACGGTTTGTTTACCGGCTCTCAGCCAATGGGACGGTTTGTTTACGGGCTCTCACCAATGGGACGGTTTTGTTTACCGGGCTCTCAACCAATGGGACGGTTTTGTTTACCGGGCTCTCAGCCAATGGGACGGTTTGTTTACCGGGCTCTCAACCAATGGGACGGTTTGTTTACCGGGCTCTCAACCAATGGGACGGTTTGTTTTACCGGGCTCTCAACCAATGGGACGGTTTGTTTACCGGGCTCTTAGCCAATGGGACGGTTTGTTTACCGGGCTCTCAACCAATGGGACGGTTTGTTTACCGGGCTCTCAGCCAATGGCACGGTTTGTTTACCGGGCTCTCAACCAATGGGACGGTTTGTTTACCGGGCTCTCAGCCAATGGGACGGTTTGTTTACCGGCTCTCAGCCAATGGGACGGTTTTGTTTACCGGGCTCTCAGCCAATGGGACGGTTTGTTTACCGGGCTCTCAGCCAATGGGACGGTTTGTTTTACCGGGCTCTCAACCAATGGGACGGTTTGTTTACCGGGCTCTCAACCAATGGGACGGTTTGTTTTACCGGCTCTCAGCCATGGGACGGTTTGTTTACCGGGCTCTCAACCAATGGGACGGTTTGTTTACCGGGCTCTCAACCAATGGGACGGTTTGTTTACCGGGCTCTCAACCAATGGGACGGTTTTGTTACCGGGCTCTCAACCAATGGGACGTTTGTTTACCGGGCTCTCAGCCAATGGGACGGTTTGTTTACCGGGCTCTCAACCAATGGGACGGTTTGTTTACCGGGCTCTCAACCAATGGGACGGTTTGTTTACTGGGCTCTCAACCAATGGGACGGTTTGTTTTACCGGGCTCTCAGCCAATGGGACGGTTTGTTTACCGGGCTCTCACCAATGGGACGGTTGTTTACCGGGCTCTCAACCAATGGGACGGTTTGTTTACCGGGCTCTCAGCCAATGGGACGGTTTGTTTACCGGCTCTCAACCAATGGGACGGTTTGTTTACCGGGCTCTCAGCCAATGGGACGGTTTGTTTACCGGGCTCTCACCATGGGACGGTTTGTTTACCGGGCTCTCAACCAATGGGACGGTTTGTTTACCGGGCTCTCAACCAATGGGACGGTTTGTTTACCGGGCTCTCAACAATGGGACGGTTTGTTTACCGGGCTCTCAGCAATGGGACGGTTTGTTTACCGGGCTCTCAACCAATGGGACGGTTTGTTTACCGGGCTCTCAACCATGGGACGGTTTGTTTACCGGGCTCTCAGCCAATGGGACGGTTTGTTTACCGGGCTCTCAACCAATGGGACGGTTTGTTTTACCGGGCTCTCAGCCAATGGGACGGTTTTGTTTACGGGCTCTCAGCCAATGGGACGGTTGTTTACCGGGCTCTCAGCCATGGGACGGTTTGTTTACCGGGCTCTCAACCAATGGGACGGTTTGTTTACCGGGCTCTCAACCAATGGGACGGTTTGTTTACCGGGCTCTCAGCCAATGGGACGGTTTGTTTACCGGGCTCTCAACCAATGGGACGGTTTTGTTTACCGGGCTCTCAACCAATGGGACGGTTTGTTTACCGGGCTCTCAACCAATGGGACGGTTTGTTTACCGGGCTCTCAGCCAATGGGACGGTTTGTTTACCGGGCTCTCAACCAATGGGACGGTTTGTTTACCGGCTCTCAGCCAATGGGACTGTTTGTTTACCGGCTCTCAGCCAATGGGACGGTTTGTTTACCGGGCTCTCAACCAATGGGACGGTTTGTTTACCGAGCTCTCAACCAATGGGACGGTTTGTTTACCGGGCTCTCAACCAATGGGACGGTTTGTTTACCGGGCTCTCAACCAATGGCACGGTTTGTTTACCGGGCTCTCAACCAATGGGACGGTTTGTTTACCGGGCCTCTCAACCAATGGGACGGTTTGTTTTACGGGCTCTCAACCAATGGGACGGTTTGTTTACCGGGCTCTCAGCCAATGGGACGGTTTGTTTACCGGGCCTCTCAGCCAATGGGACGGTTTTGTTTACCGGGCTCTCAACCAATGGGACGGTTTGTTTACCGGCTCTCAACCAATGGGACGGTTTGTTTACCGGCTCTCAGCCAATGGGACGGTTTGTTTACCGGGCTCTCAGCCAATGTGGACGGTTTTGTTACCGGGCTCTCAACCAATGGCACGGTTTGTTTACCGGGCTCTCAACCAATGGCACGGTTTGTTTACCGGGCTCTCAACCAATGGGACGGTTTGTTTACCGGGCTCTCAGCCAATGGGACGGTTTGTTTACCGGGCTCTCAGCCAATGGGACGGTTTGTTTACCGGGCTCTCAGCCAATGGCACGGTTTGTTTACCGGGCTCTCAACCAATGGCACGGTTTGTTTACCGGGCTCTCAACCAATGGCACGGTTTGTTTACCGGGCTCTCAACCAATGGCACGGTTTGTTTACCGGGCTCTCAACCAATGGGACGGTTTGTTTACCGGGCTCTCAACCAATGGCACGGTTTGTTTACCGGGCTCTCGGCCAATCACGGCCCGCGGCGGCCTGGGCGGGGAGCCGGGAGGTACCAGTGTGTTTCTAGCGGCGGCAGCCATGACTCGGGATTCATACAGTGCATTATTAAGTGTTTTAGGCCAATATGTCGGACACTGACAGAGATGAGAGTAGACCAGCAGCACCAGGAGACATCCCTGATGAGGACAGAGGTAGAAAAAGGCCAAGGAATGCTGCTGGTTGCAAGGCAAGTGTGTGTAAGAACAAGAGAAACTTGGGCCAGGAGTATGTCAGCCGCTCCACGAGAAAAGTGACCAAGAAACGGGAGATTGGAAACCCCTGTCGTGACGGATGTTTCGCTAAACTGGGCATCCAAGTAATAAAGGATATTTTCACTGGTTTTTGGGAGATGGGGGACTTTAATATGCAGAATTGTTACCTCCAAAATCTATGTGAAACCTTACCAGTGAAGAGGAAGAGAACCAAACAAGCAGTGAGTCGGCGTTCCCTTTCCCGACGTTTTTCTGTGGTCCACAATAATGTGACGACAAAGGTGTGTCGTGGTGCTTTCGTGGCCATACACGGGTTGTCCATCAAGCGGGTTGTGAATGCCATAACCAAGCTGACGCACACCTCGACCCCTCTCCTTGACCGCCGTGGCCGTCATGAACCTGCCAACAAAATTAAAGGTAATTAGAATTTTGATAACCATAAGATTGATAATGACAAGCCAGAAAATGCAATTAATTCAGTACCGGTGACGTTTTTGTTATTTTATCCTAACTCTGATTAGACGGTTTTATGCAGCTTAGGAAAGATCTGTGGTTACTAGATAGGTAGGGAGATACTTTGTAGTCTTTTCATTGCTAGAGGTCCTTCCTAAACTGAATAATCTCGTCAAATGTTTGCCAGAAGGAAATTAAAGGGACGTCACCGGAGAAGATGGAATTTTGGGGGATTTTAACATAATTTCATATTAGTTTTGAACTTTAAATCTTTTGGCCTCTATTTGATCTATCTTTTGCCGAAATTGCAAAGAATTCGGTCAAAAACTAATTGTAGCCTAATTACTATACCCTAATTTATGGGGTAATATTATTATTATTATTTTTTTTTTTTATATATATATATATATATATATCGATAGACAACTTCAATTCAAATAGTTAAAAAGATATCGATCCCCAAAAATTCCAAATATTTAATTGCGTTTTCTGGCGTTTGACGAAAGTGTACCTTAGCCCCCTCTGCTGCGCGGGGCCTCATATATATAGCTAGGAAATTTCGACCCCTAAAAAATAAAAAAAATAAAAAAATCTAGGTGTATATTATATAGCTAGGAAATTTCGACCCCTAAAAAAAAAAAAAAAAAAAAAAAAAAAAAAAGGAGAAGGTCCGAATAATGTCAAAGTCCGAATAATGAGTGTCCGAATACGAGAGGTTTTACTGTAGTCCTGAATTACTCCAAGGTCTTTGTCCTCACTTGCTTTGGTAATTGTCACTCCCAGATCACAGTCTTCAACAATATTCTGTTCAGATTTCTGCTTCTCATCATAACGGAGTCCTCGAGAAGGCAGGCCTACACAACTGCCTTGAAATGAACAGAGAAAATGCTATGTGTGTGGCGAGGACGGGAGGAGAACCTTCAACCAGCGAGTGAGAGCAAGCAAACCCTTCACAAGTGTAAACCTAAATGTGAAGAACTTGAAAATGATATCAAGTCTTATAAATGTGAAGAACTTGAAAATGATATCAAGTCTTATAAATGTGAAGAACTTGAAAATGATATCAAGTCTTATAAATGTGATGAACTTGAAAATGATATCTAGTCTTATAAATGTGATGAACTTGAAAATGATATCAAGTCTTATAAATGTGAAGAACTTGAAAATGATATCAAGACTTATAAATGTGAAGAACTTGAAAATGATATCAAGTCTTATAAATGTGATGAACTTGAAAATGATATCAAGACTTATAAATGTGAAGAACTTGAAAATTATATCTAGTCTTATAAATGTGATGAACTTGAAAATGATATCAAGTCTTATAAATGTGATGAACTTGAAAATGATATCAAGTCTTATAAATGTGATGAACTTGAAAATGATATCAAGTCTTATAAATGTGATGAACTTGAAAATGATATCAAGTCTTATAAATGTGAAGAACTTGAAAATGATATCAAGTCTTATAAATGTGAAGAACTTGAAAATGATATCAAGTCTTATAAATGTGAAGAACTTGAAAATGATATCAAGTCTTATAAATGTGAAGAACTTGAAAATGATATCAAGTCTTTGGTTCAAGATAAGAGAAGCCGAGGAATAAAGGTTACATATGAAACCATAATTTCTGAAGCCAAAGTGAGGGCAGCTGCAAGAGGCTGTGGTGATTATACTGGGTCTCTAAGCTGGTGTCATAGGTTCATGACTAGACACAGACTGGCCATGGCAACAAAGGCTGTGAAGATCTTACAGTAGAGTGTTGCAGTTGTACATCAGACACTAACCCCTTGAGACCCAGAACGTAATTTCCATTGTAATTTGGGTGCCATTAGACAATTTTTAGTTAATTATAAGCAATATTTAATAGCTATGACCTGTTGAGTATCCTTGTCCACTAAATAATTTGGTATATTCAGTTACTTTTCGTAATTTTATGGCTGACAATAGACAATTTTTTATAGCAAATGAAAGATCTGGGCGTGAAGGGGTTAACAATGTGAATATTCTAGCAAATGTAACATAATATTGAATACCCCCAGTGAGGGAGTCCTGCATATCTGGTGGTGGGGAAGACTTTTGAGGCTCTGGGAAAAAGCGGGTTTCTAATTTTTCAGAACACGCCTGCCAAAGTTGAGGGGCATCTTAAACAGTGCAGCACCTTAAATGGCGGTAATGAGGGTAGATATACATGCATAGCTGTCCTGCCACATACCTATGCTGCAAATATTACATGCATAGCTGTCCTGCCACATACCTATCCTGCAAATATTACATGCATAGCTGTCCTGCCACATACCTATGCTGCAAATATTACATGCATAGCTGTCCTGCCACATACCTATGCTGCAAATATTACAGAGAGGTCCCGTTATACGAGCATTCGGTATACGAGAAATCAATGATATGAGCTGAGTAAAACTAGGGTCTATTTTCAATATACGAGATCGAAAATCCAATGCTACGACATTCAAACTGGGGTGAGTAAAATGACCAAGTTCAAAATGCGCGCCCTACCACGTATGCCTCTGGGCTGTATGATGATGTACAATGATTCAGATGCCCAGAGACGAGTTTGTGGGCAGTGGTAGAGGTCTGCGCACCCCTCCCTTGTCCCTTACCTACCCTGCCCTCTCTTGTATCACGCGGCGTCCCCTACAGTACAACGTCTTTTTTGCTTGTATTGTGCCTTGTGAGTCAATTTTAGTGATTTGCTGGTTTACTTAATGTGTTTATTGTGACTTATTTGTGCTCTGTCCTACTGTGCTGTCACACTCTTAATTCACTGTGTTTTGTGTGGTGGTGATGTGGTGGTGTGGTGCTGTGGTGTGGGTGTGGTGGGTGGTGTGGGGTGTGGTGGTGCGGTGGTGTGGTGCTGTGGTGCTGTGGTGATCACGTGGTGTACTATTGTTCTGTGCCTCTTTATTCCAGGTTGCTTCCTTGTACCTGTGTAACTATGCCTCCCAGCGTCAGTGCTTCAAGTGTGAGTGCTGATGGTCAAGACGTGCTAAGCGGTCTAGAGTGCCTAACATTACTATGGAAATCCTGTGNTGCGATAGTTATTTTGTGTCTATTTTCTCTTTCAGAATGCTTTTTCTACAGAATAGGCAGTAGGGTGTGGGTAATATAGACCCCTGTGTTTTTGTTGTGTTGGCTACAGTTTATTTTAGCTTGAAAAACATGTCTTTTTTTTTTTTTTTTTTATTATTTTATTTTATTATTACCGATTTTTTTTTTTTTTTTTTTTTTTTTTTTTTTTTTTTTTATAATTGAGGGGTCCTTGGAACCAAACCTATATTTTACCATTAGTTAGTTTTTCGTTATACCAGATTTCACTTTACGAGAATGCCAGGTGGAACCTAACTGCTGGTATCTTGGGGACCTCCCTGTACTACCATCTTAACCACCTACTACTCCTACTACCACCTTCATCACCACCTACCACAGCTCTCCTACTACTCCTACTAGCCACCTACCTACTACTGCTACTGCTACTGCTACTACTACTACTACTACTACTACTACTACCACCACACCTACCCCAGCTCTCCTACTACTCCTACTAGCCACCTACCTACTACTGCTACTGCTACTACTACTACTACTAACTACTACTACTACTACTACTACTACTACTACTACTACTACTACTACCACCACCACACACACCTACCACAGCTTGGCCACACAGGCTAGAGGATGGGCAGAGGCCGGCAGCTCCTGAGGCCGCCTGGCTCCCCAGTACTGCAGGTGGGTCTGGGAGGACAACCAGGCCTTGGCTCCCTCCAGCTGTGTGACTGCTGGAGATGGTGTGACTGCTGGAAGGTCTGCACCAGGGCATGGCTGGGTAAGGGTGTCTTGGGTGCCTGGGGGTCCTCTAGGGGGGTTCCTGGTGCCCTCACTGTCTTCATCGCCTGACCAGTCCTGGGAAAAGGTGGTTACAGGAATATAGAACACACACAATACACTTATAGAATACAATGGAATAGATTAATAGAATAGAATTAGAATGAATTAGATGAATACTTAGAATACAGAGTTTGTGAATACACATACAAATACACATTAAACATTTTAGAATACACAGCTAGTTACATGAAGGGATAAATATACACATGTGGGAGGTATATACAGTAGGGAAATATTACTATATGCACAGTGAAGGTACTAGGATAAGTAGTGGATTACAGTGCCCTCCCGAGTTTCACGCTATGCGAGTTTCGCGATCCTCGAGTATCGCGCTGAGTCCTAAGGGCAGTACTTTTAAAATCTTTCGCCAGTGCTGGCAAAAGCGTTCGCCAGGCGCTCAGTGATTTATTACTTTTAAAAGTCACGAGCGCTCCGCCAGGCGCTGCTCCGCCAGGGCTGGCGTAGGAGAAGTATTGGAATAGCCTGGCGAACATGAGTTCTGGTGAGACGTCCCTCTCACCGGGCGATCAACATTTTTTGCATTCAGTTTATACTTTTTACAATACTACTAAGCATTTCATGAGATAGGAAACCTATTGCGACGGTAAATATGTGTAAGGCAAGTTTTTTTCATGGAAAAATAAGTCATGTAGATTTTTTCAAAACACCATCGAGGTTCCAACGCAGCTGACAGCACCAGACACCTCCACCCCCCCCCCCCCCCCGAGGTGAGTGTATTTTTGCCTTTTCGTCCAATATATATTGGTTTAGGGACCATATTGCACAATATAATGTATACATTGGATGTTTTGGTGATGGCATCTTTACATTGAGCTATAGCAGAGGCCTCTCACCCTCATAAGAATTTCAGTGAGACGTGACTATGATATCATTGTGCTCCCGCCACTAACATATTTTATTTCTGTTGTATATCAGATAGAATTGAATGTGTTATTTTGTACAATATCAGGTTATGTTTTGGTGATGGCGTCTTTACATTGAGCTATGTCAGAGGCCCCTGCCCCTCATATATTACACGTGAGACGTGCTTATAATAGTGTGCTCCCGACACTCCCGAGCTACTGTGCTCCCGACACGACAGGTTGGGGAGGCGGTAGCGGAGTGGTTAGCGTCTCCGACTGGCGTTCTCGGTGACCCGAGTTCGATCCCCGAAGAAAACCAAAACCTTTCTGCACCGTCGAGTGGCCTAAGAACACCCACATGCCCTGCCCATCAACTCTACCTTTGATTGCGAGTGCATCGGAGGACACAGGGGGGCGGCATGAGCCTCTAATCACAGCCGTCACTATAAGAATCCTGCCTGCGCCACCACGGGCGAGGACCAACCATCACAGCCCTCGAGTGAACCTCCAGAGCCTACCATCCGAGCCCTGGGTCACCACTGCCTACAGGCGCTATAGGCACAATGAAAAAAAAAAAAAAAAAAAAAAAAAAAAAAAACTGTAAATTAGTAGTTTTATTGACAGCGAGCATAGCTCGCTGTCGCTTACCGCAAGACCCGTGGAACCAAGTTTCCGCCAAAAAAGTGTATAACTACTCCTAAATATTGTCGGATTGAGCTGAAATTTGACACGCAAGTAGTGCTGTCAAAATCAATGGGGGTCGTCGGAAGAATTTTTTTGCGTAAAACAAGCCCTTAATGAGTAATTAGCGTAAACTACTCCTAATTATTGTCGGATTGAGCTGACATTCAACATCCAAGTAGTGCTGTCAAAATCAATGGGGGTCTGTGAAACAAACATTTTGCATAGAACAAGCCCTTAATGAGTAATTCACGTAATAAGTTAATTGGCTGGAACGTGGCTCGCTGTCACGTTCCAGCCGCAAGAACTGAGCCAAAAGCAAAGGGGCCAGAGGCTGGACGTCTATACTTGATTTAGTAAATTTTTACAATAGGACCAGAATTTTCTACACCTTTGGGAGTATGGTTTCTGTTTACCTTAATAGATTCTGAGAAACATTCTCTCAATGAGTTTCCGTCGCAAATCACTACTTTCGGAGATATAAGATGCTTTTAGTAGGAAGGGGAGTGTATAGGAGGGGGATGCAGTCAATTCGTTCACAAGTTTTTTTCTTTTACACCAGTAGATTAGTACACCAAAAATTTTTGTTTTTCGTTTAGTCTATATGAAACCAAGTCGTTTTGTACACTCAGCTCAGAGTTGAACTTTACTACTAGAGTTACGAAACGACATCACGAAAGTACGCAAAACTCAAAATCAGTGTACGAACAACTAACAAAACCTGGGAAACGAAACAACTTGTGTACGAAACCCCCTGTAACATATAGGAGATATAAAAATTAACTAACCTAACCCTACTGTTACAGGGAGTTTCGTACCCAGGTTTTGTCATTTTGTTTCGTACCTGTTTTTTGAGTTTTTGCTGCCATACGTGATGTCGTTTCGTAACTCTAGTAGTAAAGTTCAACTCTGAGTGAGTGAAACAAACGACTAGGGTTTCATATAGACTACGAAACAACTTTTTGGTGTACTAATCTACTGGTGTACAAAAACAACTTGTGAACGAATTGACTGCACCCCTCCTATACACTCCCCTTCCTAGGGAGTGTATACACTCACTAACCTAACCCCAGTTTTAACCTAACTAAAGTCAAATCTCATTAAAAAGTGTCCGCGGCAAGGGAAGAATAGAGGCGATGCAGTCACAAGAGGAAGAAGAGGGAGGTGCACATAAACCTTGTCTCTCTCCCTCCCGAAAAATAGGATGTTATATTATATCTCCAAAAGTAATGATTTGCGATGGAAGCTCATTGAGAGAAAGTTTCCTAGAATACAATAAGGTAAACAAACCATGCTCCCAATGGGGAGTTTTCTAATAAGCTCACGCTCAAGCCTGTTTCTCGCGCTATCACATCCACTGCCCTTTGAGCGTGAATGATCTATCATTTACCGTAAATTCCCTGTACTTTTTCGGGACCTATCAGAATGACCCTTCAATAAAACAACGAAACAGTTCCTTAAAAAAAAAATGTAGTTTATCATTTTATTTGTGAGCACTTGGTGAAAATATTGGCAAAACAATTGAATACTTGAAAACTCAAATTTTAAAAATCGTCTTTTCATGAATAAACGCAAGTTCAAGCAGAATGAGGCTTCAGGAAATATTTACCTGTATGTAAGCATTCACTGAGTACCTATTTTGGGTGTGTCTGTCAGTCTTGCGACGAACATTTAACCAAGAAGTAATTTTAAGTGCTTGGCACCTCGAGAACAGTCCGGGATGGAAGACAGCTGAAAGCGTTTGTTTACATGCGAGAGCTCCGCCGTCCCCTCGATCCACCTCAATGTCCTTCCCTCTGAATCAATCAATCAACCCTTCCCTCTGAATACCCTATGTCCTCTGGTTTATCCTATTGTAACGAAGGAGGGGGGGGGCAACCCACCCCTCTCAAACTTCGTCACACACTAACGGCTCAGGGCTATGGAGACGAAGGACTGCAAGGAGACATTTACTGTTGTGCACGGCTTTATTACGCAAACTACTACTACCCACAGTACAATAGTGACTGCACGTCTGTCACGAAAACAAACACCCCGCACCCCGGGATCCCCCAACAACACAAAGTCACAGTCAAAGCAGGGGATTATACACAAATAGGGGGAATTTCACAAAGTAGGTGAAATAAGGAGACTCCCCTTTATGTGGGAAACGGTATGTGGGAGCGGATGCCTCAAATATTCCGTAGAGGATAGAGTGTGATGAGAAAAGGCGATGATGATAGTTATGGGAAATGACAGCCTCTGGTATTGAGAAGTTAGGAGTATCAGAGATAGGGCCGTGAGGAAAGGGAGCGGCGACGCTGACTGTCCCTCCCCGTGTCGTGTCAACAGGAAAGTAGTGTAGAAAGATCTGCCAGCGGGATGGTTTCTGTGGAGATGCTGAACGCCACACTCTGTCTTGGTTAAATGTTTCGTCGTAAGAAAGACATATACACCCAAAATAGGTACTCAGTGAATGCTTACATACAAGTAAATTTTCCTGAAGCCTCATTCTGCTTCAATTTTGCGTATTTTCATGAAAAGACGATTTTTAAAGATTGAGTTTTCAAGTATTCAATTGTTTTGCCAATATTTTCACAAAGTGCAGACAAAAAAAATAATAAACTACTTTTTTTATAAGAATGTTTCAGTTGTTGTATTAAAGGGGTAATTCTGATATGTCCCGAAAAAGTACGGGGAATTTACGGTAAATGATAGATCATTCACGCTAAAAGGCAGTGGATGTGAGATGCGCGGAGACATCTGGCGGCTTAGTTTTGAAAACTCCCCTTGTGTAGGGAATCTGGTCCTAGTGTAAAATTTTTATACCTTTTATTTATTTGGTTAATCAGATGAAATTGAATGAGTTACAACTTTTTTACAATAAAAGGGTAAATTGCAGTTTCAATCAATACTCACTATTAAACAATACCCTACGATATAACTGGGGGCCTGTGCCCCCCGGACCCCCCTTGCTAGTTCACTAAACCTAACTAAATTTTTCATTTATGCACATTAAACTGTTTTTGAGGACGAAACTTTGCCCATGAATAGTTTTAAAATATGCTTGAATTTATCTGATACTTATTTTTGGGTGTATTTTTTCTCTGATTTAAAATCACTTACAGTATATTTAAATGAATGTTAGATTATTATATGTTTCATATATTATTTTCCAGATTATGGACGCACTGCTAGATTTTGAAGATATAGAAGTGCTTGATCCAGCCAAAGCAGAATGGATCAGATTGCCAAGACAAACTGTGAAAGACAGAAAGACAGCCTAGATTTGTTCCTGAGCGAGATGAGTTGGAATTAAAAGTTGGTTGGTAATAAAACATACTGAAAACATTTCCTAATGTTTAATATCACAAACCCCATAAAATTTTTTTGTCTTTGTACTTGTTAAGTGGTGAATGAGATTAAATGATTAATATCACAATTGCCTTTGGAAGTATGATTGATTGTGGCATGTTAGGTTAAGTGGTGAACTATATTTAAATATTCATATGACTACTGGAAGTATCTGATAGTGTGTAGCATGTTAAGTGGGGATGTTAGGTTAAATGATGAATGGTTTCTGTTTACCTAAATAGATTCTGAGAAACATTATCTCAATGAGTTTCTGTCGCAAATCACTACTTTCAGAGATATAAGATGCTTTTAGTAGGAAGGGGAGTGTATAGGAGCGGGTGCAGTCAGTTCGTACACCAGTAGATTAGTACACCAAAAAGTTGTTTCATAGTCTATATGAAATCATAGTCGTTTCGTACACTCAGCTCAGAGTTGAACTAGAGTTACGAAACGACATCACGAATGTACGAAAAAAACTAAAAGTCAGTGTACGAAACAACTAACAAAACGTGGCTACGAAACAACTTTTGTACGAAACACCCTGTAACCTATAGGATAGGAAAATATTAATTCCCTACCTTTAGACTCACTAACCTAACCCTACATTTTAACCTATCAACTAAGGCCAAATCCCCAGTAAAAAGTGATGATCTTTAATATCGATACTGGAAGTATGATCGATTGCTGCATGTTAGGTTAAGCGGGGATAAATTATATTCAATAATACAATTACTGGAAGTGTACGGTCGATTGCTGCATTTTAGGTTAAGTGGGATTTATCTTTATAATTCACTACTGGGAAGTATATGATATAACTATTGTTGGCACGTTAGATTAAGTAGTGACGAGTTTAAATTTAATATCAGAACTATCTTTGGTTTTAAAATTTCGGAAGTGGGCATTCACTGATTTCGAGGGCGAAACTTAGTTTTCCTGAATAGTTTTGATGTGTTTTGAATTAATCTTGCACTATTTTTGTCGGAAATCAATTGGGGTTGTTTACAGGTGTGGGGGTGCCCGCCCCGCCCCGCCCCGCCCCGCCCCGCAAACCTTAATTGCTCCGCTTTCACTGCCATAGTATTGATAATGTCTTTTTTTCTTGCTATCTGTTACTAAACCAAACTCACCTCTAACCTAATCTATTTAACCTAACTTAACAGTTTTGGCTGAAATAACGGTTAGATGTTCGTAGTACATGTAACACCATTATTATTCAAGTGGCGCCATGGGAAATGGGGTTCAAAATATTCATAATGAATAATTCTACACGATGATGTTTGTTTGTTTGTTTGTTTGTTTAGAGGATAATTCCTCAGAGCCGTAGTGATCTACCAATGCAGCAATTAGTGTTGGCCGAAGCCACCACCCCAGGAGGGGGGTCACAAACCCCCGGCTAACACCCAGTACCCATTCACTGCTGGGTGGGGCAGGGGCTCGGGGTTTTAAGAAGACCACCCATCTATCTTTGCTTCCGCCCGGGGATCTAACCCGGGACTTCTCGGTTGGGGAGCCGAGCGTTCTAACCACTACACTACGGAGTACCGTATGTAAATGTAGGTAAGAATCTAGGACTTTTGGAAGCCCACTACCGAACTAATACCCTTTTCTTTGCACGAGTTAGGTGGTAAATAAGCTTAAATGGTTAATATCACAACTGCCTTAGGGAGCATATGACATATTATTGCTCGTTAGTTCAGTGATGAACGAACTTTAATTATTAATAACAGTACTGTCTGGAAAAGAGTAGCTACAAGAGCAATCACGGCATATAACTTGGTAGTTTTGTCATTTATGCCTTCAATATACTCCTTGATGAGGTCAATGAGCATCCCCTTATCCACAGTGGATATAGGAGTTGCCTTAAGAGAGCCAGCATCGTCACTCGTAGCAGTGGTGTCCACTGTAGATGTAAACAAACTTGAATTTCCCGCGATTTCAAGCGCCATTTCGCAGAGTCGAGCGAGAATATGAGAAGGTTAGCGGTGGCGAACACTCACGTCCGCCAACCCTGGCGTTCGCCAGGGTTGGCGTAAGCCAGTGTTTAAAAGTAAGGATTTCCTGAGGCTGGCGTTCGCCTGGCGGAGCATCAGCAGGCGATCGCCAGCCCGGGCGGAAGGTTTAATAGTACGGCCCTAAATTCTTACCATCCTGACTTTCGCGCATTATCTCCCCAAGTTTCGCGCTGCTTCGTACACGTTTTTTTGTGTGTGTGTGTGTGTGTGTGCCTATAGCGCCGTTTGGCAGTGACCTCCAGGGGTGGGATGGCAGGCCCTGTACTCGAGGGCTGTAATGGTTGGCCCTCGCCCGTGGTGGCGCAAGCAGGATTTTTATAAGAGTTAATGGGCTGCATTAGTAGAAGCAAAATTGGATTAGCTTTCTGTTGATATACAGGAAAATACCTTTTATCCGGATACCCAACAACCGGAATAACCCAATAACCGGAATTTGTGGCAGGTAAGTAAATAGTATTAAAAAATTAAAAAATAACGAAATATTTAACTTTTAATTTTGCCGCCGTAGACGTGAGCGCCACCTATCGCCACCTGTTTATTCCCGCCATAATGCGCCATGCGCTATGATAATTCAGTGTTTATCAGTCCGTGGGCAAGGTCAGTGCTACCCGACGACCGGAGTGCTATTTTGAGTCATCCGTTTCTTTCAACTGCCGAAAGTTACAGCAAGAAAATAACACGAAACGTCTCACATGGACATGGCAGGAAAGGATGAAAATATAAATAGATGAGTGGCTTGCAGTTGATGAAGATTATTTCTGTGACAATGAGTATGGATGACGACCAAATAATTGCAGCCGTAAAAAAATTAAAAGAGCAAGTCTGCAGTCTCCACATGAGGGCCACATTCTCACTGCTGAAGACTTGTACAAAATTTTGTGAGAAGGGATGTGCCAGGAGTGAAGAGTTTTTTTCGTCCCGCAGCTATTGAAGTTGAAAACAGCCAAGGAACAGCAAGAGAAGCAATTTTGCAGAGCCCTACTGTGGCTGGAACCAGGGAAAACCACTGTTTCAAGCCAATTGATGACAGCCAGCTGTGTGTCAGCCGAGTATCTGGCAGACTGCACATCGTTTTTCAGCCACAGTATCAACACCAGACAATGTTTTTGTGAACTTGCAAGCCTCCAACCTGGCCAATATGTTTTCCTGCATTTATGATGAAAAAATTGGTTGGATTGGGAATGTCTGCAAAGGGGTCAGTGGAAGATGAAGATGCCTTGATTACATTCATGCACCCACATGGACCTGGCAGGAGCTTCCACTGGCCCCTCTACAGTTGACAAGTGCTGGATTCCAGAATGTCACATTCTGTGCATTGTTTCCCGCACCAACAGCTTCGAAACTGGGGGAAGGAATTATAGTTTTTCCAGATGCTGTTGTGCAGGGTGTGCAGGCAAAGTTTACTGCTTAGAAGAAAACTGACTAGGCTTGGGAACCATAAAGAAACCCACCAAGGGTTGGAAACCCCCAATGGGTTTGGGAACCTTGGATAAGAAACCCAACCTGGAACAGCATGCACAACTGGAGACCAAGAGGTGGGTGGGATGGCCCGTGGTGGACCTGCCCCAGCTATCGGGCGTGGCCCCTAGGCGATGGGGATACCAATTATGTGACCAGCTCTCACAAAGAAAAAGAATTGGTAGTGGCACAGTCACCATGGACCAACGCAGGATTACAAGTGCCATCTTGGCTTTGGGTAGATTTGAATGTTGTCTGATGCATTACCATTAACAAAAAAACCCCCCCTAATTTCTGAAAGGGCCAAAAATGGGCAAATTCAAGGCAGAATTTGACCCCGAAGCGCTTAGACACCAAAAAGATTTTTTGGTCTCTAAGGCTTCCTGACATGCTCTTTTCCAATGATACCAAGGCAAAAGAGGATCAGAAACTGGTGTGATGGTCAAATAGATGACTAAACATAGGCATTTTTTGCATTTTTCAGTCCGAGGCCAACTTTGATGGACTCTATGCAGAGACAATTTGACAGAAAAACTTCTTATTTGGCCCACAAACTAAAAAGTTATATGCCATTCCAGGGAAAAAATTTGGTTTATACAACCACCATGTTCAGGAGATATGGCCCCATGAGTGTGACACAGGTCAGTGTCACCGGTAATTTTTTTCCTGTTTTTTAAAACTCAGTTTGTGCAAAAACTAAGCCACCTAGGCCAAAAACCCAAATTTAATTTTTGAAATCCTTGCGAAAAATTTAGATGGGTATTGTCATTTCAGCACTACAAAAGCCATAGCCACTGAGTCAAAGGCCTCCTAAAAACGCCTTCGGTAAGGGCCGTTCCTCAGGCATTGTTTGGGGGAAAAATAGGGGTACTGTATCTCAGGAACTATACCACCTACAGAGCTAAATTTTTCACACGTTCATTTTGGCCATTACCAACTTGTATACCGAATTTCATCAAAAACTGAGGTGGGGAGGTGGGGAGCATTGGACCCCCTTGGCATGGAATGACCCTACTGTGACTTATTTGTGCTCTGTCCCACTGTGCTGTCACACTCTTAATTCACTGTGTTTGGTGTGGGTTGGTGGGGTGGTGGTGCGGGGGTGTGGGGGTGGGGTGGTGGTGTGGTGGTGTGCGGTGGTGTGGTATATAGAGCCCTATATTTGAGAGTTTGAGAGTTTGTTGTGTTTTTATAGTTTATTTTAAGCTTGAAAAACATGTCTTTTTTTTCTCTTTTTTTTTTTTCTTTTTAAATTTATGGTCCTGGAACCAAACCTATATTTTACCATTAGGTTATTGTTTCGTTATACCAGATTTGCTTACGAGTATGCCAGGGGGCAAACCCAACTGTCGTATCTTGGGGACCTCCCTGTATATGAGATGTGAAAATGTAACTAATGTAACCCCACCTTTAGACTCACTAACCCAGGGGTCCCCAACCCACAGCCCGCGGGCCACATGCGGCCCGTGAGCCATTCCCTGCAGCCCAGCTATCATTTCCTTTTGGTCATCGTGTGGCCCCCCATCATTCCAAACGTGTGTTTGAAACATCTTTTTCTCAAGAGCGTGTTTTAGGATAGGACGTCAATTGCCGGCCCTGGTGCAGAACGCCAGAAAAGGGGTCGTCGATGTTTGGAACAAACATACGGTTATTAATGGGGAGAGTTTTCCGGTCGTTTCAGAGAAAACAACTATTTTTTCTTGGGCCTACAATAGGTCTTGTTCTAATGGGGCTAGTTTTATTTTGCGCAAAAAACAACAAAAAAAAATATATATATATATTTTGTTTTTAAAAATTTTAAGGTTAGGTTTCTTTAAAACCTTTTAAGGTTGGGGTTGGTTAGGTTGGGTTTTTCATTAAAAAATAAGGTTGGGTTAGGTTATTTTTCATTTTTGTTTTCATTTTTTTGGGGGTTTGGAAAAAATAAAAAAAGCCCCCCATTAGAACAAGCACCTTTTGTACCCAAAAAAAAAATTTGTTGGTGTTCTAAAAACAAACCGGGTGAAACTCTCCCCAAAAATTCCCCAAACATACTTGTGCGAACACTGTTTAGCAAGATGAAACTGAAAAAATTGAAGACCCGTGCAAAAAGCTCACACTACTACCCCTCTACTACTACTACTACTACTACTCCCATTACAAGACCCGTGAAACAGCTCACACTACTACAAATATTTATTTACTACTACTACTACTACTCTATTCCAAAAACCCGTGCAAAAGCCACCACTACTACTACAACTATTACTCCCATTACAAGCCCCCGGGGCACGGGCTCACATACTACTACAAACTACTATTTACTCCTCCATTAAAAGACCCGTGCACAGCTCACACAAACTATTTCCCACTACTATAACTCCCTTAAAAAGGCCCCCGTCCACGGGTTCACACTACTATACTATTTACTATCTACCTTTAAACAAGACCCTTGCACAGCTCCCCACACTATACTACAAATACTCCCAAATTAAAAAGACCGTGCACAGCTCAACAAATACTACTACTACTATTTATACCATTACAAGCCCCGTGCAAAGCCCCCCACTATATCCCACACTCAAACTACTACCATTAAAAAGACCCGTGCCCGCCCCACCTACTACTACTACTACTACTATTTACTATTTTCCCCTTCCCAAGGGGACCTTTGAAAGCTAAACCTACTACTCCCTACTATTTACTACTCCTTTAAAAGACCCGTGCAAACTCACACTACTTACTACTACTACTAACTACCATTAAAAGCCCCCGGGGAAACAGCTCACATACACTACTACTATTTTCCCTACTACCATTACAAGACCCTTCCCCAAAGCTCAAAACTATTTACTACTACTACTACCATTAAAAGGGACCCGTGCACAAGCTCCACTTTTAACTACTTCCTACTCCTACTCCCTCCCATTAAAAGGGCCCCTTGCACGCTCACACACTATTTACTACACTACTACTACTACTACCATTACAAGACCCGTGCAAAAGCTCACACTACTACTAAAACTCCTACTATTTACTACTCCCTTTAAAAGGGCCCCTTTGCACAGCTCCACATAATACACTACTAATACTACCATTAAAAGCCCCTGCACAGCTCCCCACTACTATTTAATACTACAAACTACCAATTACAAAAACCCGTGCACAGCTCACACTATTTACTACACTACTCTACTATTTCCCTTTAAAAAGACCCGGGGAAACCAGCCACCCCTACTACAAACTACTACAAACCTACACCATTAAAAGGGCCCCGTGCCCCGCTCACCTACTACTACTACTACTACTACTCCCCTTTACAAGACCCGGCACACTCACACACTACTATTTATCCCTACTACAAAACCTCCCTTTAAACAAAAACCCGTGCACAGCTCAAAAACTACTAACTAACTACTACTACTACTACTCCCATTACAAGCCCCGTGCACGGGGCTCACAACTACTATACTACTAATATTTACCTTTTCCCAAGACCCGTGCACAGCTCCACACTACTACTACTACAAAACCATTAAAAAGGGACCCGTGCACACCCACCCCCTATACTACTACAAAACTCCCTTTACAAAAAACCCGGGGAAAACAGCCCCCCTTACTACTACTACTATTTCCCTTCCCCCATTACAAGACCCTGCAAAGGCTCCACTACTACTACTACTACTACTCTATCCCAAATTCAAAAACCCTTTGCCAAAAGCTCACACTAAAAACTACTACTACTACTACTATTTAACCTTTACAAAAACCCTTTCACAGCTCCCCACTACTCAAATACTACACTACTACTACCTTTAAACAAGACCCGTGCACAGTCCACACTACTACAAACACCTTTAAAAAGACCCGTGACGGGCTAAACCACTACTATTTAACTACACTACAACTACTATTTATTTACTCCCATTACAAGCCCGTGCACACTACAAAATACTCCTATTTACTCCTACACCTTTTAACCAGACCCGTGCACAGCTCAAAAACCAAACCCTACAAATACACTACTACAAACTTACTACTACAACCCCCTTTTACAAACCCGTCCATCTCCCCACTATACTACTACTACTACCATTACAAGACCCGTTGACAGTCAAAACCTACTACTATTTACTACTATACAAACTCCCTTTTACAAAACCCGTGCACAGCTCACATTTAAACAAATACTATTTACTACTACCATTCTCCCTACCATACTATACTACAAACTATACTACTACACTACTACTCTACTACCTTTACAAGCCCCCGTGCACAGCCCCACACTATTTATTTACTACTACCTTTACAAATACTACTACTACTACTACACAAATACAAATACAAACCCTTTTACAAGACCCGGGGCACAGCTCACACTACAAACAAACAAACTACCATTACTACAAATACTATTACTAAAATTACTACTTATACTACAAATAACTACTCCCCTTACTTACTACTACTACTACTACTACAAACTAAAATACCATTATACTTATTTACTACTACTACTATACTACTACTACCATTACACTACTACAAACAAATACTCCCACTACTACCATTTCCCTCCCTACTACTCCCTACTACTAATACTAACCTTTAAATATACAATCCTACCTTTACAAGACCCGTGCACAGCTCACAGAGGGGACCTTGGCCCAACGTTCTCTTGCTGAGTGGTAGTTCCATTACCCATAAATTTTTGATAAGCTTTGTGCTGTAAAATTTTCCCCAAGGTGTCCCCCATTAAAAAATTCTTTAAAATTTTTGTTTGTATTTGGGGTTTTTTTCCGGGGTTTTTTTTTATTGGGGGCGGCCCTGGGGCCCCTCGGACTTGTGGCGGGGGCCCGGGTGCTTGCGGGTTGGGGACCCGACAAAACCCCAACCTAACCCCAACCCGTTTTTACCTCCTAAACCCCCCAACCCAACTCTGCATTAATAAAGTGCCCAGGGAAAGGGGAAGAAAAAAAAGGGGCGATGCAGGTCACAAGGGGAAAAAAGATTTGGGGGCCCGGACGTAAACACTTGTCTCTCCCCTCCTTTATGAAAAAAACTTTGCCATTTTTCTCCAAAAATAATTTTTTTGCGACAAAGCCCCCATAGAGAATGTTTCCTAGAATCCTAAGGTTAACCCAGAAAACACACCCCCCCAATGGTGTGGGCCCTTTCGGTCCTAGTGTAAATAATACCGTCCATTATAACCCAAATTATATTTTTCCCTTTTTGGTACTACCCAAAAGTAAAAACCCCCCTCGCGGGAAAAATGTCCCCCGTGGGCGAGTGTTTCACTCCGGGGGAGTTCCCCGGGTTGGTGTTTTCCGGCGAGTCGGGCGAGGGGCTCTTCGCCGCCACCATACATTGTTTCTGTGATATCAAAACCCCGGGAAAAAAGGGAAAACGCCCGCCGAGAAGGGAAAACCCCACGTCCAGGGGAAAAATTTGGGCCCCCACTCGCCCCGACGGGGGGCGAAAATTCGGGCTAGGTGAGAGTTCCAGGTCCCCCAACCCAAAACTCACACCACACACCACACACCCATCCACACCCCACCCACACCCCACATATACACACGGAGGGGTCTCCGTATTGTAAAAAGGTAGCACGCTGGGTTTCAAAACCCGAGAACCCCGGGGTTGATCCCCGGGGGGGAAAGCGGAGAAAAGGGGGTTTTTTCCCTTTAAAAAACCCCGAGCCCCTGTCCCCCCACCATTTGAATGGGTACCGGGTTTTTTCCCCCGGGGTTTGTAAACCTGCTCTCCGGGGTGGGGGCTTCCCCCAACACTAACACAAAGGGCAGGAAATGATAAAAATGTTAAATATGGGGGACGGGGCCATACGAGCTTTGCCGGGGCCCTGAAAAAATACAGATAGATAAAACCAACACACAACCCCAAAACACAGTAATACTCACAGTTTTCCTTAAAGCCAAGTAGATGAGTTGGGTAGTTTTTTGCGTGAGTCTTTCTTGCCCCGGGGCCCCTCAAACTTTCCTTATTTCAAACCCCTTCCCCCCCCGCCTTATGTCCCCCATTTTTTAAAAAAAAATTATCAAAGCCACCACGGGCAAACCCTTTTAATGGTTCCCCCCAGGGTAAAACCCCCCCGGGGTTTCCTGGAGTGTCTCAAAAAGCGTTTATTGGGAACTTAAATTTTTGCTTCTCTTCCAAAGTTTCCCAAATTTTCACTTGAAAAATAAAACCTGAACTTTTAGTTGCGAGGGCGGGTTTTTTTTTTATTAGAAAATTTTTTGATATAGTCCCCCTCCTCTTCTTCTCTCTCCCTCTCCCTCTCTCCCCCTCTTCTCTCCTCTCTCCCCTTTCTCCCCTCTCTCTCTCCCCTCTCTCTCTCCTCTCTCATTCCCCCTCTCTCTCTTGTTTTTCCTCTCTCCTCTCTTCTCCTCTCTCTTTTCCCCTTTCCCCTTCCTTCTCTCTCTCTCTTTTCTTCTCTCTCTCTCTCCCCTCCTCTCTCTCTCTCTCTCTCTCTCTTCTATTCCCCCTTCCCTTCTCTCTCCCGGGTTTTTCCCCCTCTCTCTCCTCTCCCTCCTCTCTCTCTCTCTCTCTCTCCTCCTCTCCTCTCTCTCTCTTCTCCATTCTCCTTTCTCCCTCTCCAAATTTGTTTTCTCCCCTCTTTCTTCCCCTCCTTTTCTCTCTTTCCCCCTTCCTCTCTCTCTCTCTTTTTCTTTCTCTCTTTTCTCCTCTCGCTCCTTTCCGGGTTTTTCTCTTTTCCCTAAATTTTTATCTCTCCTCTCTCTCTCTCCCTCTCTCTCTCCTCTCTTTTCTCTCTCTCTCTCTCTCCTCTCTCTTTCCCTCTCTTTTCTCTCCCTCCTTTTCCCCCCTCTCTCTCTCTCTCTTATATATATATATAGTTTTTTTTATATATATTATATATTTTTATAAAATATATTTTATAGTTTTAAATTTTCTCTTTCCCCCCCAAACCCCCCCCTCCCCATTGGGAACCCTAAAAAAAACCAAGGGAAACTAAAAAAGAAACCGGGGAGACCCCACGCGAGGGGGGTTTCCCGTGAAAATCTCTCTTTCTCTCTCTCTTTTCTCTCTCTCTCTCCCCTCTCCTCCTCTCTCCTCTCTCTCTCTCTCCTCTCTCCCTCCTCCCCTCTTTTCTCTCTCTCCTCTCTCCTCTCTCTCCTCCTCTCTTTGCTCTCAATTCCTCCCCCAACCCTATCCCATTTACGGTTTGGGGGTCGAAAAATTAAAATCTTTAAGGCGTATAAAAAATTAAGGTCCCGAGTTTTGCTTTCCCCCCAGTGGCAAAATTTCTGCACCGTCGTCGTGGCCTAAGAAAACCCACATGCTGCCCATTAAAATATACCCTTTTTCGCGAGTGGGTCGGAAAGGGCACAGGGGCCGGAAAAAAACATCCCTGAGTAAGTGGTGTGTAGTAGTTTGTAGGTAGTAGTATAGTTAAGTAGTAAATAGTAGTAGTGTATTGGTAGTAGTAAAAAAAAATTTTTGTTTTGTATTTTATTGGGAGTAGTAGCTATAGTAGTTTGGGAGTAGAGTAAAGGTAGTAGTAGTAGTAGTGTTTGTAGTATTTGTAGTAGTAAATAGTAGTAGTAGTAATGTGGGAGGGAGTAGTTTGTAGTAGTAGTAGTAAATATAGTAGTAGTAGTATTTGGGAGTAGTAAGTAAATAGTATTTGTAGTAGTGTAGCTAGCTAGTAGTAAGTAGTTTGTAGTAGTAAGTAGAGAGTAGTAATGGAGTATAGTAGTAGTAGTAGTAGTAAATAAGGGAGTAGTAGAAGTGGAGTAGTAGTAGAAGTTTGGGAGTATAGTAGAAAATGGTACTTTGGAGTAGTAGTAGTAGTGTAGTAGTAATGGTAGAAGTAGTAGCAGTAGTAGAAGTAGTTTGTAGTAGTAGTAGTAGTATAGTATTTGTTTGGGGGTAGAAGTGGTAGAATTTTGGGAGTAGTAGTAGTAGTAGAATTGTAGTAGTATAGTAGTAGCATAGTATAGTGTAGTAGTTAAATAGTATTTTAGTAGTTAGTAGGGAAATAGTAGTAGTAGTAATATAGGTTGCAGTTTTAATGGGAGTAGTATGTAGTAGCAGTAGTAGTATAGTGGTAAAGTGGAGAAAATAGTAGTAGTAGTAGTGTAGTAGTTTGTAGTAGTTTTAGTATTTGAGTAGTAGTAGTAAATAAGTATTTGTAGTAATTTGTAGTAGCAAGGTGGGGCGATAATAAAAAAAAATTTTCACGATAAAACCGGGTGAATCGATAACGATTTAAACCCTTTTCGGCGAAACCGATAAATTTATAACTGGCGATTTAAAATTTTTCGCCCGATTTAAAGGGGATTAAAAAGAGAAATCAATAAATCCAAAATTTCGATACTAAAACATTTAAAAAGTATTGATATTTTTTAAAAAATAAAAAATCTGAAATGCTATCAGTTTTAAAAGTTTGAAAACCCTTCATTGACCCTTTTGGGGACACTACTATCTTCCCCCATGGGAATTTTATCCCCGTCTCTTCAAATGAAAAGTACTGTTTTTTTTAAAAATAAAAATACATTTGGGGAAAATTTAAACTACTTTTTAAAATTTTGCCCCCTTTTTCACAGCCCCAGTCTAGCCCCCCGGGAGGTTCTGGGTCCCCAGCGCCGGGGCCCCCCCTGCTAAAAAGGGAAACCAAAAAAAAATTATTATCGATTTCCCTAGTTTTTTGGGAAACCCAAAAATAAACGGCGTACCGATTTAAATCGATAACCCTTTTGGGGGGGGAAAAAAAAATATCGGATAACCGATAACCCGATATCATTATCGCGATAATTTATCGCGATAACGCCCACCTATGAGTAGTAGTAGTAGTAGAAGTACTAGCAGAAGTGGTAGTAGTAGTAGTAGTAGCAGTAGTAGCTAGTTGTAGTAGTAGTGGTAGAAGTAGTAGTAGTGGTAGAAGTAGTAGTAGTAGTAGTAGTAGTAGTAGTAGAAGTACTAGCAGAAGTGGTAGTAGTAGTAGTAGCAGTAGTAGCTAGTTGTAGTAGTAGTGGTAGAAGTAGTAGTAGTAGTAGTAGTAGTAGTAGTGGAAGTACTAGTAGAAGTGGTAGTAGTAGTAGTAGCAGTAGTAGCTAGTAGTAGTAGTAGTGGTAGAGGTAGTAGTAGTAGTAGTAGTAGAAGTGGTAGTAGTAGTAGAAGTGGTAGTAGCAGTAGCAGTAGTAGTAGTAGTAGTAGTAGTAGTAGTAGTAGTAGTAGTAGTATAGTAGTAGCAGTACTGCAGTAGTAGTAGTAGTAGTAGTAGTAGTAGTAGTAGTAGTAGTAGTAGTAGTAGTAGTAGTAGTAGTGGTAGTAGTAGTAGAAGTAGTAGTAATAGTAGTAGTAATAGCGGTAGTAGCAGTAGTAGCAGTAGTAGTAGAAGTAAAAGTGGTATTGGTAGTAGTAGTAGTAATAGAAATGGTAGTAGTACAGTAGTAGTAGTAGTAGTAGTAGTAGTAGCAGTAGTAGCAGAAGAAGTAGCAGTAGTAGTAGTAGTAGCATCCCAGCTAACCACCACCGGCGGGCCTACGTAGGCATTAGAGTGGCGAACGGCGGCCACCAGCGGCAACTTTGCCTCCCGAGGCCCTCCGTAGTGCCGCTGGTGTATTTTCAGAGAGGAAAATTTATTATCTGTAAATCAATGTACAGAATTTGAAAAATGTATTCCTTTTATGTGTAAACATTCACACAAAACGTAAGTTAGTCAAAGCCTTCGTCAAAAAGACTGACAAATGTGTTACTCACTGTATCTTATATACGGACTATCCTTAGGCTACTTCTGTTTATCAAAGATTTACTCTTTGTGAAATATTTGGAATACAACACTGATTATGTACCAATACACTAATGATCATGATAATATATTATAAGTCTTAAAATGACGGTTCTTTTGAAAGCATTTATTCATATTGCGACGTTTGGCAATTTTATTCCGACATTTTACCAAGTACCACATTTACTTGGTATTACGTACGGCTAATAACTTTCAGCTCAAAGGTAATGAGTTGAAAACTGATAAAGATATAATAAATATTTGGCGCAAATGTGATTTGGTTTGGTTAGACATACTACAGAGAAGATATACTGAGAAGAGTATATCAATATCCATCATCATTATCATATGCCGTGCAGTGTGCAGAGCAACATATCGGATTATACGGTGAGTAATAATTTTTCCTCTCTTAATTGATTCATAATAAGTAACCCAGCTAACCATCACCGGCGGGCCTACGTAGGCTGTAGAGCGGCGAACGGCGGCCGCCGGCGGCAAATTTACCTCCGTCCGCCCTCCGAAGGGCCGCTGGTGTATTTTCAGACGGGAAAACTTACTATGTTGAAATTAATGTACAGAATTTGAAGAATTGAATATTTCTATGTGTAAACATTTTGAAACAACAGTTATATGATTATCTTGCTGTAGTATTACATCAGTAGTGACAAGCAGCGGCAACTTGACGTCAATCCTCCGGAGGCCCGCTGGGCGCTGGTACGTATTTCCCAGCTAACCATCACCGGCGGGCCGACGTAGGCTGTAGACCGGCGAACGGCGGCCGCCGGCGGCAAATTTACCTCCGTCAGCCCTCCGAAGGCCCGCTGGTGTATTTTCAGACGGGAAAATTTACTATGTTGATAATTAATGCACAGAATTTGAAGAATTGAATATTTCTATGTGTAAACATTTTTAAACAACAGTTATATGATTATCTTGATGTAGTATTACATCAGTAGTGACAAGTAGCGGCAACTTGACGTCAATCCTCCGGAGGCCCGCTGGTACGTATTTGTAGGTGGGAAATATTCATTTCATATTATATATATTAACTCAGTAATATACATATAGTATCTCAATATCGGTACCATCGCTATTATTAGGCCTGTTCAAGCTATTAAAACTTGTTATAAAAGTTTTTATAATAGTTTATAGAAATTATAATTTCAGTTTATTTCAAATATTTCCAGCTTAATCAGGAACACCCAGAGATACATAGAAATAAAGATGAGACACGTACATAGGAAGGAGTTTACATGGAAAAAGGTTATCAGTTAGTCTATGTGTGTAGCTAGTATCATATAAAAATAACATTTGATTATAACCGCGGCAAAGATTACGGGATAACACAAGGTCATATTTTCCCTTATTTCAATAACTTCCAACATATTATCAACACATATCAATACTCAACGGTACACCTAATAAGGAATATGTAGATGATGGAGAATTAACATGGATAATATCATGGTTTAGTATAGAATTTTATTTGAAATAATTTCCCAGCTATCAATGCACTAAACTGCCAGACGTACGATACCCATTACAAAGGGTTAAAAACCCACAAAAGGCCTAAATTGTCACCCTTAACCAATCGATAACATAATGAGAACTTAGTTATAACATGTTTTCGCTCCTGCATTATATCGAAATAGACTGAATAATATAAATAATTGCAGTACGACACGTTTTCTTAGGAATTCCTTGGCAGCGTTGTGTCAGTGAGTGTCTGAAATCAGTTAGTGGGAAAACGCACAAGTGGGTGGACGTTGTTATGTGGTTCGCCGCAACCTATATCCTTCTACATGGCTGTTCAGTGTTCCACGTACACCAGCATGTAAACCCAATAACGAAAATGTTTTTGTACTTAAGAAATAAACAATGTCCGTAGCAATTATGATCTCCTTTTCATCGTATTACTGGATAACGACATAGGAATATTTATGGTTATACTTTCTAAGTATATTGCAGATATAGTAATGTTTTAATAAGTGTTGAACAGCCCATTAGTCTATTAATCGGCTAATGGGTTGTGCAGCACCCCTTAAAACATTACTATATCTGCAATATGCTTAGAAAGTATAACCATAAATATTCCTCAATCAGTTAATATAACAGCGGCAAATGATCATATGCCCTACGGCGGGCCGCTGGGAGCGGCCCGCCGGTGAGCCTCTGAGCAAATCCCCAGCGGCCCTACGTCGTGCACTTCCGTCGGGCCGCCGGTAAAACATACGGAGGGCCTCCGGAGGCTCTCCGTCTTTGTGTTTGCTGGGAACCTTATCTAACCCTACCAATAACCTCCCAGCGAGACCTAAGGGCAGGATTGATTGATTTAATGCCTAAAAAGGTGAATGTGCCAGCCATCAGAGGTCATATGGCACTATGGCAAAGCATATCAAGGGTCAGGGTTAAAGAATAATAGTGAAACGATGAGGGAAGGGGAAAGAACGGAATGTTACAGCAGGATGGTGAGATCAGATGTAGGATGTGGATTTGTTGGAGGAAGGAGGTTACATTTTCCAGGGAGAAGGAGGGGGATTCCGGGAGAATGTCCGCAAGACAGGGAGGTCGGGAAAGGGAGGACAAATGAGGGAAGGAACTGGAACGGGCAGGAGTAAGATGGGGGCAGGATATTAGGACATGTTGGACAGTGAGAGGAACTTGACAGGGTGTGCCGAGGGTTGGGGAGGAGCGTGATATGAGATAGGAGTGTGTGAGGTTGGTATGGCCTATGCGTAAGCGTGCGAGAGCAGTCTCCCAACGTCTATTAGAGTGGTAAGGATTTGACCATGGAGAGATAGAGGGTTTGATCAGGCGAAGTTTATTGGCAGAGAAAGTGGTCCAGGAGGATTGTCAGCGGTCGAATAGGAAAGATTTAAAGAAAGGGTAGTATTCGGAGGCTGGCAAGTTTGAGAAACGGGGGCATTGGGACATAGTGGCCGAGCGCGCCAAAGAATCAACGCGTTCGTTGCCCGAGATACCCACGTGACTCGGTACCCAGCAGAAGCAAATTGTTTTGTGGCGTATGGATAGTCGGAATAACCAGTCTTGGATCTCCCGAACAAGAGGGGGAAGTGAGCGAAGAGATTGTATAAGAGAAAGGGAATTGCGGGAATCAGTGAAGATAGTGAAGGAACAGGATGGGTAGAAAAGTATGCGTTTCAAGGCGAAGAGGATGGCGTACAATTCTGTTGTAAGAACAGTGGATTCTGTAGATAGTTGGTATTGATAGTGAAGAGAGGGGAAGAGGACAGCAAAGCCAGAATCAGAGTGGGATTTAGAACCATCGGTGTAGACGTGGGTGCTAGAGGAATGAGTGGAAAGGTGTTCAAGAAAGTGAGAGGGTAGGACAATGGGAGGAATGGTAGACTTGGGAGAGGTAGTGGGGACAGAAGAACAGATATGGGGGGGAAGGTATAACCCATGGGGGGAAGGAATGAACGTAGAAAGGGAGAAGATTAAGAGTAGGAAAGGAGGAGTGGGAGAGAAGGGAGCGCATGCGAACAGGGAAGGGCGGTGGCAAACGAGGGGAGGAGGTGATCACTGTGAGGAGAGATTGGGGGACTGCAATCTTAGAAGTAGGAAATTGATGAAGGCGAGCTTAGCACCGAAGTGATAGGAGGGCTCGACGGCGAGAGAGGGACGGGAGGCCCGACTCAGCATAGAGGCTCTCAACGGGGGAGGAGCGAAAGGCAGCTAGAGCCAGACGGAGGCCTAGGTGGTGAACAGGGTCCAGGAGGTTGAGGAGGGAGGCAGAGGCAGAGGAATAAATATGACATCCATAGTCAAGAGTGGAGAGGACCAGGACAGTGTGGAGATGGAAGAGGGTCTTGCGGTCAGCACCCCAAGACACATATGAGATAGTTTGTAGGAGGCGGAGGCGACGAAGGGCATTTACCTTTAGAGATAGGATATGTGTCTTCCAGGTAAGGCGAGAGTCGAAAGTGAGGCCAAGGAATTTTCCAGAGGAGCAATACTTGAGAGGTACGTCATATAGAGAAAGTGGAGGTGGGAGTGGCGCACGAGAGCGAGAGAAAAGGATGGAGAAGGATTTTGTGGGAGAGAAACGAAAGCCATGATCAGTAGCCCAGGAAAATGCAGCGGAAATTGCATATTAGAGGAGACTGCGGAGGGGTGCCGGGGAAGGGCCGGAAGCGTAGATGGCTAGGTCATCCACGTAAAGGGAGGACCGGACGCCAGGTGGTAAGGTGGAGATGAGTCCATTTCCTGCAATGAGGAACAAGGAAGTGCTGAGGACACTTCCTTGGGGGACACCTTCATATTGTGGGAAGGACGAAGAAGTGGAGGAAGATATTTTGACTCTGAAGGAGCGATCACATAGAAAGGACTTGAGAAAGACCCCCATGTTACCAGCTATGCCGAAAGTGGTTAGCTGGTGGAGGATATGATGTCGCCAGGCGGTATCATAAGCTTTCTCTAAATCAAAGAAAACAGCAAGGACTGATTCGTGACGGCCAAAGGCTGTGGTAATGTATGTTTCCAGATGGGCTAAGGGGTCAGCTGTGCTTCGGCCATGTCGGTAGCCAAACTGAGAAAGGGAGAGAAGGCTTTTGGATTCCAGGAACCACATAAGACGGAGATTGATCATGCGTTCCAGTAACTTGCGTAGGCAACTAGTAAGGGCAATGGGGCGGTAATCTTGGGAAGGGTACCGGATTTATTGGGTTTGAGGAACGGGAGGACAAGGGCTTCGCGCCATGGGGGGGAAAGTCTCCAAGGGACCAAACCCGGTTAAAGAGGGCTAGTAAAAAGAGGAGAGAAATAGGAGGGAGGTGTTTGAGCATTTGGTAGTGAATCCCGTCAGGGCCTTCACATGTGTCGGCAAGAATGAAGAGCGGAGGCTAGCTCAGAAGAAGAGAAAGGGGCATTGTAGTATTCAGAAGAGGATAGAGAGAAGGTGACAGGAATGCGTTCCCTGGCAGCTTTGATTCTAGTGAACTGAGGAGAGAGGTGGGACCCGCTACTAACGAGACTGAAAAAGGAGCCTAATTCCTCTGCTACTTGGAATGGCTCTGCAATAATTTGGTTATGAACGTGCAGGACTGGGGCAACAGGGGGCGGGTGTTTACCTGACAATTTATGGATTTGGCGCCAAACTGATGAAATGGAGGTATCTGTGGTGAGGGAGGAGACGAGGATGCGCCAACTATTAATTACTGAGAGTTTAATGGTCCGCTTAAGGCGGGCAGAGGCTTTTTTAAAAGAAATAAAAGCTGGGATTTGACCGGGGGTACCGCGTTTGCAGCGATAGCTGTTCCAAGCAGCACGCTTTGATCGGTGGGCCTTTGTACAATCCAAAGTCCACCAGGAACGCATTTAGAGGTAAAAGGACGGGAGGTTCGGGGGATAGCTGTAAGGGCGGCACTTAGAATAGAAACGGAAAAGTAGGTGAGCATATCAGAAGTGGAAGAAAAGGTGGAAGGATGAAGCGGAAGGGCAGAAAGGGAGGCAAAAGTGCGCCCGTCGGCTCTGCGGAAACACCATCGCGGAGGGCTAGGAAGAGGGACGTATGAGGTAGGAGAAAGGAGGCTAGGAAAATGGTCGCTAGAAGGGTATTGGTGGAGGACCGAGCAATGCAGGTCTAAGCGGAGGGAAGGAGAGCAAAGAGAGAGGTCAAGACAGGAAAAAGACTGAGTCCTCACAGCAAAGTGAGTGGGGCGATTAGAATGGTCCCCAGACATACATACATACAGATAGCTACATACAGATAAGTGTGGAGGGATATCCTGTCTTCTCCCTCCTGGCGTAATAACACACCACACACACCACACACACACACCACACACACACACACACACACACACACACACACACACACACACACACACACACACAACATCACACACATACATTACATACATACACACACACACACAAAAAATGGAATGGATCAGAAGAAGAGGTAATAACAGCAAAAACTGCGCATCAATTTAAGGAAAACTTGATAAATATAGCTAGATACAGAGACAGCTGTATGCTATATATGTATACAATTATGTAAATACCCACACGCACACTTTACGAGGGGAGGGGGTTATAGGGGACGATCATGAGTCCAGCGCGTGATCAAATCGATGTGTGACTACCAAAGACATCAATCATTGTGTCACGTTACACATCAAAGCTAGAATGGACCCTACCCATAACTACGTCAGGGTTTGTTTACATCGGTGCATTGTGGGGATAAGTCGGGGTCGCCGCGGGTGGACCTACGAAGGGAAAACTACGGCGATGGAAGAATTTCGAGTTAATTTGCGCGAAATTGATATTCCAGGTGCTATATTAGTGTGTTCTGTTCTCACTGACAACACTATAGAGAAGACCTGAGGTAATGGCTGATGTGCAGAGGCTTCTAAACCAAGAAAACGGATTCATAACAGCCTCGTCAGAAGGTAAGCAACTGGTAGGTACGTAATGTGTCCTACCACTTGCTTACTTCTTAATGAGACTCTGCTGTGACTGTTTTCCTGGTTTAGAAGCCTCTGCACATCAATCATCACCTCAGGTCTTCTCTATGTTGTCAGCGAGCACGGAAATATAGCATCTGGAATAACAATTTCACCCAAAACAACTCGAAATTTTTTCAGCGTCGTAGTCTTCTCTTGTAGGTTGTACATATTCATGATTATGATAGTATTAAAATACCTTATTAGTTGAGTTCCTTTTGTTGTCTTCCTCATAATAAGTAGTGGTACATCATTGTTTAAGTGTTACTTGACGAGCCAATGCATACTCTTGAGTCGTTACCGGTCATTTCGCCCACACGTCAATTCGCCCACAAGACATTTCGCCCACATGTGAGAGTCAATTCGCCCACATGTAAGAGTCATTTCGCCCACTCTAAAATCAATTCGCCCACACGATCCATGTCACGGAGTCATGTAACTATAGCTTACTCTGGCAGAAATGGAATGAACCACCAGTAACCTTGGGCGAAATGACGGTAGATTTCTAGTGTTTGCCCATACTCTCCCACTTCCCCCAAACAAGTTTGAGGACCTGTGGGAATGCGGGGTTTTCGGGTGGGGAACAAATTATGAGTCGGAAACACGTAATTAAAGAGTTGTGTTAGGGGGCTAAAATTTCCTAGATCTAGGGTAATTTCTTTATATCTAGAGAAAATTGCCTAACCAAAATTAACCTACCCTAGCAGGGGGCTTGACCCACCGATAACCTAACCTAACCAAATCTAACCTATCCCAACCTAACCAAATCTAACCTAAACTACCCAAATCTAACCTACCCTAACCTAACCTAAAAAAATCTAACCTAACCTCCTAGCGGGTGGTTGGGGGGGTTCTTGACATTTCGGTCATCATTCTGTGAGGATCGTCAGGTTCATATGTCTATGGACTCAGAAGAAATCCAATGAATATTCCGTACATCTAGGGAATTTTATCAACACCCCTAACTCAAAAACGATGTGGTTGCGACGCATATCTTGTACCCCAGCCAAATATCCCGCATTACCTCAGGTCCCCAAGTTTGTTTTGTGAGAGAGGGGGAGTATGGGAAAACACTAGAATAATACCCAGTCAATTCGCCCACTCTAAAGTCAATTCGCCTACACGATCCATGTCACGGAGAGACATGTAACTATATCTTCCTCTGGCAGAAATGAAATGAACCACCAGTAACCTTGGCCGAAATGACTCCATAGTGTGGGCAAATTGACCTGTGGGCGAAATGACTCCTTAGTGTGGCGAAATGGCATGTGGGCGAAATGACCGGATACCTCTGAAGCTATACCAACATCACCAACCTTTGCTTTGATTTATCTTATTACTCCATCCGTAAACAAGTTGCATAACCACGGTGACATTACCCATCCTTGTCTCATGGTACCTGGTACTACATGTCTACCGAAATGCTCGTCCCTACACAAATCGGGAAAACTCGCCGACGGTAATGGTTAGGTTAGGTTACCGTTAGGTAACCTAAGGTTACCTAAGCTGTGGTAAATGTGGTATAATTCCAGGGCTGTGATTAGCTAGATTGGCAATGTTATTACCAGGTTGGCTTATATTTAGCTTCATTGAGTCATCGTGTACTCCAGAGTGATGAGGCAAACTGTATGGTAAAATCATAATGGAAAAGTACAAAAAATCACAAATGGCAAGGTTAGTGAGGAGCAAGGCAGATTTAGAACTGGGAAAGGTTGTGTAGATCAGATCTTAGATATGATATGCGAATGATAATTAAGACAATGTTAGCAAAAGACAAGAAGATGTATGCTGCATTCATGGATTTAGAGAAAGCATAGATAAATGTCCGCGTGTCCTGGTGGAACGCCGAAGTGAGTTTCGACAGGGGATGCTTGCAGCCTATGTTGATCTCAAGAAGGCGTTTGAAGTCACTGAGTCAAACACTCAGTGCATCGTGAGTCACTCTGGGATCTTCTGCGACTTCGAGGGATTCCTGCAAGGACTATTGGTTTGATAACTGGTCTGTATTCTGCGACTGAGAGTGCTGTGAAGTGTGGGGCAGGTGTATCCAGCTTCTTTCCTGTGAATACAGGAGTGAGGCAGGGGTGCGTCCTTGCCCCATCACTTTTCAACGCTTGTATGGACTGGGTATTGGACAAGGTTGTAGATCAAAGTGATTGTGGAGCATCCGTCGGCAACACCAAGATCACTGATCTTGTTTTCGCCGATGATGCAGTAATCTTTGCTGAGTCGCTGGAGGTCCTGGTGATGGCTCTCGAGGCGCTGCACGAGGAGGCAAAGCCTTTGGGACTTGAGGTCTCCTGGCTCAAGACCAAGGTTCAGGTGTTTGGAGACTTACTAGATGAAGCAAGTACAGTCTGTTCATGCGTGTGGCGAGGACATTGAGATCTTGGAAAGTTTTACATACCTTGGTAGCGCAGTCCATAATGACGGCGGGTCACGTCAAGAAGTCTTACGACGGATTGGCATAGCCCACGGTGTTATGGACTCGCTCAGCGGGAGTATTTGGCGTTGTCGGTACCTGTGCAGGAGGACAAAGATCCGGATCTTCAAGTCGCTTGTGATCCCTGTCTTACTCTATGGTTGTGAGACATGGACACTAAATAGTAACTTGAAGAGACGAATCAATGCCTTTGGTAATAAGTGTCTTCGCAGAATCATGGGGTATCGCTGGGATGATTACGTGTCAAATCAGCGATTGCACCGTGAGACTGAATCGAGGCCTATTACCTGCATAGTCCGTCAGCGCCAACTTCGGATATATGGGCATGTGGCACGTTACCCTGAAACCGATCCTTCCCATCGGGTTGTATCTGTAAGAGACAATCCGGCGTGGAGGAGACCAAGGGGGCGCCCACAAGGCTCGTGGCTGGGCAAGTTGATGTTTCTTGTCGAGAGCTGCTTGGTATGGGAAAGGAGCCTGCATGGGAACTCGCGCGTGGTGACCCCCGGGAGTGGCGTCGTAGGGTGGGCGAGGCGACGCGCCCCCCGGCGTATGCCCCCAATGATTGATTGATTGATAGATAAATATCCAGATGAACTCCGAACTCACTTTGGTGGACGAAACTATTTTTTTCTGGTGTGTTTTTATGTGTTTTGAATGAATCTGCTTACCGTTTCTGTCGCAATTTTTTTTTTTTTTTTTTTTTTTTTTGCAAAAAAAAAAAAAAAAAAAAAAAAAAACCTAAACCTAACCTAACCTTTACTTATACCTAACCTAACCCATAGCTAACCTATACCTAACCTAACCTATACCTAACCAAACCTAACCTATACCTAACCTTTACCTAACAAAACAAACAAAACAAAAAATAAGTAACCTTTACCTTAAAAATTAAAAAAAAAAAAAAAAATTGCAGATTAACGGTTAGCAGATTCATTCAAAACACATAAAAACACACCAGAAAAAAATAGTTTCGTCCACCAAAGTGAGTTCGGTGTTCATCTGGACTAATACCAAAGCATATGACAGAGTAGACTGGGAGGGAATGTGGGATGTATTGAAGGGTTAAAGAGAGTGTATGGAGTGGAGTATGTATATATAACTAATAAGCTTTTACCTGTGATAATGAATACCTAACCTAACTGACCTTTACCTAACCTAACGGTAACCTAACCTAACCATTACCGTCGGCGAGTTTTCCCAATTTATGTAGGGACGAGCATTTCGGTAGACGAGAGTACCAGGTACCATGAGGCAAGGATGGGTAATGTCACCGTGGTTATGCACAGGGGCGCCCACAGGCGGACGCACGTGCGTCCACTGTAAGCCTCCAGGCATGTGTGGGCCCCTATAAGGGCCCCCCTAGGGGTCCCTATGAGGCCCCTTATAAGGTCCTACCGGGGCCTATGAAGCCCCTATGAGGCTCCAAAACGCACCTAAAATTGATCAAAACTACAAAAAATATCTGGGGGGCCTTACAGCGCCCCCCCGGACCCCCCAGCTGAGTAGGCTCGCTTCGCTCGCCACCCACACCCATCAACAGTGGGCCTTATATAATATGTACGTCCACTACAAGTATCTCTGTGGGCGCCCCTGGTTATGCAACTTCTTTATTGATGGAGTAATAAGATAAATCAAAGCAGAGGTTGGTGATGTTGGTATAGACTCAAAGTATGCATTGGCTCGTTAAGTAACACTTAAACCATGATGTACCACTACTTATTATGAGGAATTACTCTATTTATAAGGTATTTTAATACTATCATAACCATGAATATGTACAACCTACAAAGAGAAGACTACGACGCTGAAAAAATTTCGAGTTGTTTTGGGCGAAATTGATATTCCAGGTGCTATATTTCCATGCTCGCTGACAACATAGAGAAGACCTGAGGTAATGGTTGATGTGCAAAGGCTTCTAAACCAGGAAAACAGTCACAGCAGTCTCATTAAGAAGTAAGCAAGTGGTAGGGACACATTACGTACCTACCAGTTGCTTACCTTTTGACGAGGCTCTGTTGTGACTCTGTTTTCTTGGTTTAGAAGCCTCTGCACATCAGCCATTACCTCAGGTCTTCTCTATAGTGTTGTCAGCGAGAACAGAGCACAGTAATATATCACCTGGAATATCAATTTCGAGCAAAATAACTCGAAATTCTTCCATCGCCGTAGTTTTCCCTTCGTAGGTCCACCCGCGGCGACCCCGACTTATCCCCACAATGCACCGATGTAAACAAACCGTGACGTAGTTATGTCTGGGGCCCGAAGTGAGTGTTAAGAGACCCATTACGTATATAGTAACTAGTACTAACTACAGTTGATAAATGTGACTGTAGATGCATTAAGGCAGCGAAATGAGTACCTACGAAAGTAATAATTATTTAACCTCACATTTTTGCCTGGCACGCCATTTGTACTGAGGCATATATTATATCATTCGGTTGTTAATATTGTTCTCGATGTTATTATTAGCTGAGATAATCCGTGATGGGTGTGTGTGGATGGGTATGGGTGGGTGGGTGGGTATCGGTGGGTATCGGTGGGTATGTGGGGGGGGTATCGGTGGGTATGTGGGGGTGGGTGGGTATCGGTGGGTATGTGGGGGTGGGTGGGTATCGGTGGGTATGTGGGGGGGTATCGGTGGGTATGTGGGGGGGGGTATCGGTGGGTATGGGAATGCGCGCGCGGATCAAGTATAACTTCTAGCATGAGGAAAGAACTCTCCACAATCTTTCTCTCTCTCAAGTTATCAAACAATCACATGTTTCTCCCTGACGCCCGCTCGCACACTCATTGGCTGACAACACGGAAGAGTAGAGGTGTAAATAAAGCTAAACAAAAAAATAGAGAGGCTTTGGGGAACTGTACTCGTGGAGCCTCGTCTGCGTATATATATAGCTCTTGGATAAATCACTCGTGTTTCCTTATTCTTGGTGCAGCGAGGCGAACGTTGAAAAGTCGTCACAAGTATACAAGAACATTAGAACATTAGAAAATAATGAAGCAACAAGAGGCCACAAGATATCTTAACGTTAATCCATGACTGTGACACCGACAGCATTCACTTCTCCCCCGTTTACAAGATTACCCTTTGTGTATAGTTCCTCAGGTTTATAGGGTATGTGGTGACGTGTGAACTGTTCCCCCTGTAAACCGTGAACAGTTATGATGAACACAATTAAGTGGCGAGTCTGGTCGTGTGCGTGTGTGTGAGTGTTTTTGAGGAGACTTTAAACCCAAGGATGTGCACTTCGATGAGGACTCAACTCTCATCCACCACACACATGACACGGTGGCATTGATGGCAGGGGTGACGTGGCATTCCCTTCAGTCCATCAGCTGCAGGAGGTCCAGAATTCCTCTCCTGACGGCGGTTTTTGACGGTGTGTGTGCTTCGTGGCCCTTGCGGTGAGGCTGGTAACCTGAGGCGTGAGGGGGGGGGGGCGAGGCAGGTGTAGGCTACGGGTGCCGATACATGTTGATTATCACGGTGTTTGGCTGTTTGCATGACCTTGGAATACATGAGCGGTGGTTCCTTAGGTGTTGTGGTGCGGGACGAGTTCGGGGGAGACAGCGCGGGGGGTGACGGTGACTGTGGGACGAGCAGGCGACGACCCGGCTGCCGAGGCTGAACTGCGACACCACTGGCTGGATCCTCCCTCCCCGCTGCCCTACAACTTGAGCGACGCCAAGGACTACCTGAACGTGGCCAAGGGTGATACCTGGACCTTCATTTATCGCTATATGAGCAGACTCCCCAGCTAACCATCACCGGCGGGCCGACGTAGGCTGTAGAGCGGCGAACGGCGGCCGCCGGCGGCAAATTTACCTCCGTCAGCCCTCCAAAGGCCCGCTGGTGTATTTTCAGACGGGAAAATTTACTATGTTGAAAATTAATGTACAGACCCAGCAAACACAAAGACAGAGGGCCTCCGGAGGCCCGCCGTATGTCTTATCGGCGGCCCGACGGAAGTGTACGACGTAGGGCCGCTGGGAATTTGCTCAGAGGCTCACCGGGGGGCCGCTCCCAGCGGCCCGCCGTAGGGCATATGACCATTTGCCGCTGTTATATTAACTGATTGAGGAATATTTATGGTTATACTTTCTAAGTATATTGCAGATATAGTAATGTTTTAAGGGGTGTTGCATAACCCATTAGCCGATTAATAGACTAATGGGCTGTTCAACACTTATAAAACATTACTATATAATGCAATATGCTTAGAAAATCTAACCAGAAATATTCCTGTGCCGTTATCCAGTAATATGATGAAAAGGAGATTGCTACGGACATTGTTTATTTCATAAGTACAAAAACATTTTCGTTATTGAGTTTACATGCTGGTGTACGTGGAACACTGAACAGCGTGAACAGCCATGTAGAAGGATATAGGTTGCGGCGAACAACATAACAACATCCACCCACTCGTGCGTTTTCCAAGTAACTGATTATTTTCACTCAGACACAGCGCCAGGCGCCGTCAAGGAATTCCTAAAAAAACGTGTCGTACTGCAATTATTTATATTATTCAGTCTATTTCGATATAATGAAGGAGCGAAAACATGTTATAACTAAGTTCTCATTATGTTATCGACTGGTTAAGGGTAACAATTTAGGCCTTTTGTGGGTTTTTAACCCTTTGTATTAGCTATCGTACGTCTGGCAGTTTAGTACATTGATAGCTGGGAAAAGATTTCAAATAATATTCTATTCTAAATCATGATATTATTCATATGTTAACTCCATCATCTACATATTCCTTATTAGGTGTACCGTTGAGTATGTGTTGATAATATGTTGGAAGTTATTGAAATTAGGGAAAATATGATCTTGTGTTATCCCGTAATAATCTTCGCCGCGGTTAATCAAGTGTTATTTTTATATGATACTAGCTACACACATAGACTAACTGATAACCTTTTTCCATGTAAACTCCTTCCTATGTACGTATCTCATCTTTATTTCTATGTATCTCTGGGTGTTCCTGATAAAGCTGGAAATATTTGAAATAAACTGATATATGATCATTTCTATAAACTATTATAAAAACTTTTATAACAAGTTTTAATAGCTTGAACAGGCCTAATAATAGCGATGGTACCGATATTGAGATACTATATGTATATTACTGAGTTAATATATATAATATGAAATGAATATTTCCCACTTACAAATACGTACCAGCGCCCAGCGGGCCTCCGGAGGATTGACGTCAAGTTGCCACTGCTTGTCACTACTGATGTAATACTACATCAAGATAATCATATAACTGTTGTTTCAAAATGTTTACACATAGAAATATTCAATTCATGAAATTCTGTACATTAATTTTCAACATAGTAAATTATCCCGTCTGAAAATACACCAGCGGGCCTCCGGAGGGCTGACGGAGGTAAATTTGCCGCCGGCGGCCGCCGTTCGCCGCTCTACGGCCTACGTCGGCCCGCCGGTGATGGTTAGCTGGGGAATTTGAAGAATTGAATATTTCTATGTGTAAACATTTTGAAACAACAGTTATATGATTATCTTGATGTAGTATTACATCAGTAGTGACAAGCAGCGGCAACTTGACGTCAATCCTCCGGAGGCCCGCTGGTACGTATTTGTAGGTGGGAAATATTCATTTCATATTATATATATTAACTCAGTAATATACATATAGTATCTCAATATCGGTACCATCGCTATTATTAGGCCTGTTCAAGCTATTAAAACTTGTTATAAAAGTTTTTATAATAGTTTATAGAAATTATAATTTCAGTTTATTTCAAATATTTCCAGCTTAATCAGGAACACCCAGAGATACATAGAAATAAAGATGAGACACGTACGTACATAGGAAGGAGTTTACATGGAAAAAGGTTATCAGTTAGTCTATGTGTGTAGCTAGTATCATATAAAAATAACATTTGATTATAACCGCGGCAAAGATTACGGGATAACACAAGGTCATATTTTCCCTTATTTCAATAACTTCCAACATATTATCAACACATATCAATACTCAACGGTACACCTAATAAGGAATATGTAGATGATGGAGAATTAAACATGGATAATATCATGGTTTAGTATAGAATTTTATTTGAAATAATTTCCCAGCTATCAATGCACTAAACTGCCAGACGTACGATAGCCTTTACAAAGGGTTAAAAACCCACAAAAGGCCTAAATTGTCACCCTTAACCAGTCGATAACATAATGAGAACTTAGTTATAACATGTTTTCGCTCCTGCATTATATCGAAATAGACTGAATAATATAAATAATTCCAGTACGACACGTTTTCTTAGGAATTCCTTGGCAGCGTTGTGTCAGTGAGTGTCTGAAATCAGTTAGTGGGAAAACGCAGAAGTGGGTGGACGTTGTTATGTGGTTCGCCGCAACCTATATCCTTCTACATAGCTGTTCAGTGTTCCACGTACACCAGCATGTAAACCCAATAACGAAAATGTTTTTGTACTTATGAAATAAACAATGTCCGTAGCAATTATGATCTCCTTTTCATCGTATTACTGGATAACGACATAGGAATATTTATGGTTATACTTTCTAAGTATATTGCAGATATAGTAATGTTTTAATAAGTGTTGAACAGCCCATTAGTCTATTAATCGGCTAATGGGTTGTGCAACACCCCTTAAAACATTATTATATCTGCAATATACTTAGAAAGTATAACCATAAATATTCATCAATCAGTTAATATAACAGCGGCAAATGATCATATGCCCTACGGCGGGCCGCTGGGAGCGGCCCGCCGGTGAGCCTCTGAGCAAATCCCCAGCGGCCCTACGTCGTACACTTCCGTCGGGCCGCCGGTAAAACATACGGAGGGCCTCCGGAGGCCCTCCGTCTGTGTTTACTGGGTCTTCTCAGGTGAGACTTAACTCCGTGGCGCTTAAAGATTCACGACCTGTTCTTTTAGTTTGTCGTCCCGTTACTCATCAATTCCGAGGAGAGATGCGTGTGATGCCAGAGCGTAACTGTGGATGTGTGGGTGTGTTGCAGGGGAGACGGGCGGCTTCTTCGTGGAGGCGGGAGCGCTGGACGGACAGATACTGTCCAACACCCTGTGGCTGGAGCGAGAGCTGGGGTGGCGCGGCCTGCTGGTGGAGCCCGACGCCTTTAGCTACTCGCACCTCCTGGCCAAGCACCGTAAGGCCTGGACCTCCAACACCTGCCTCTCCCCCTCGGGCCTCACCAGCACCTCGGTGCACGTGTCCCTCAGTCTATCCCCGCTGTTCGTGTTCCCCCGGTGGTACATGAAGGGCGCCTCACGCGAACTCGGGGTCACCATGCGCGAGGACCCATCTATCGACAATTACCTGAAGACTGGGGTCGAATCTTACTCCCTCGTGAACTGCTTCCCATTGGCCACTTACCTTAGGACTCTTAACGTCTCCACCATCGACTTACTCTCGCTCGACATTCAAGGCAGCGAGCTCAGCATCATCAAGACCATCCCGTGGCAAGAGGTTCGCGTGAGGGTCGTCGTGGTGGAGCTCATCGCGCCCGAGTTCGATCATGAGTTCGTAGACTACATGCGAGGTCGCGGGTTCACGCTGGTGGGGCACTTTAAGGACTACATCTTCGTGCAGGAGGGAGACGCTGCCCTGGCGAGGCTCAGAGCTCAGATGGATTGGTATGTTGTAGTGAAGAGCGGAAAGTGAGGCAACCGCACGCTAACCACGCCAGTACAGGAAGAGAGAGAGAGAGAGAGAGAGAGAGAGAGAGAGAGAGAGAGAGAGAGAGAGAGAGAGAGGGGGAGAAGCGTAATGTAATGTAAAGAAGAGTGAATAAGAAAGCAAGAATAAAGACTGGGTAACGAAATGAATAGAGGAAAGAGGCCTGTATAGAGGAAATATTGAGAAGAGAGAGAGAGAGAGAGAGAGAGAGAGAGAGAGAGAGAGAGAGAGGAGAGGGGAGAGGGAGAGAGGGGAAAGGGAGAGAGAGGAGAGGAGGAGAGAGGGAGGGGAGAGGGGAGAGAAAGGAGAGGAGAGAGAGAGAGAGAGGAGAGAGGAGAGAGAGAGGAGAGAGAGGAGAGAGAGAGAGAGGAGAGAGAGAGAGAGGAGAGAGAGAGAGAGAGGAGAGGAGAGGGGGAAAAAGAGAGAGGGGAGAGAGAGAGAAGAGAGAGGAGGGAGAGGAGAGAAGAGAAGAGAGAGAGCGAGAAGAGAGGAGAGGGGGAGGGGAAGAGGAGGGAGAGAAGGGGAGAGGAGAGAGAGAGGGGGGGGAACGTAATGTAATTTAAAGAAGAGGAATAAAAAGCAAGAAAAAAGATGAATAACGAAAGAAAGGAACATTAAAATTTGAGGCCCCATCTGTCGGAAAAAATGGGGCAGCTTTTGGGGAATACCACTCTATCGGTGACGTTCGTATGCAAGGGATTATATAAATTTGTGATGGAATAAATCTGGAGGGAACAAAGCTAACATCATTCTGTTAATTATTCATAAGTATCAAGAAGGACATGTTACGGGAGATAACAGGTAAAGTCGCCACTGCAGGAAGTGCCCAGGCGCAAAAGATCTACGAATATAGCCTCGATATTACTGCGTGATTTGTATGTTTGCCAATGAAGAGAACACAGTGTCCAAGTGTTGTAATGATTCACATGCTTATAAAATCTTTACCTGTTTCACGCCGTGGTAATATGTCATTTTGTCATATCTGCAAGTATAGGACGCGGTTTCACAATCTCGTATACGCATTATGATGTTTTTGAGGCGATCAGGACGACACGTCGGTACGAACACTCCTAAGTTAACTAAAGAACGTAGATGGCGAATCTACCTGTTGAGGTGTAGCCAAACTTTGTAGGATATTTTTGTCAATCTGTTATCTTAACGGTAATATCACTAATTATAATATCGACCACAGATGAAGACACAAAATAGAGCCCAACATTCTACAGATATCCTATTACCAACTTTCCTAGAAAACTACATGGAATGTAGAAAATGTATGTATTAAACGCCACCAAAAACAAGGTATGTAAAACAGAAAATAAAGTTCTGTGGGCCCTGGGCGACTTAAATCTGCTTATCGCTACGGTAGTATGGCTCTATCCTCAGAATATCGATGTACCTAAACCCTAAACACTGCGTCAAATCAGAGAAATTAGTAGTGTCCCCGGCCATATTATTTGGGTAGTACAGTAGCCTAGGTAGTGAGGCCATCGAGTGTCCGATCCGCAAGTGGGTGGGGGTCACTGGTGTATGGGGAGATTATTTTATAACCTCTGTTACAAAACCGTACTTGAAATGATATTACCTTGGGGATGATATTTGATAAAAGGATACAAACTGTGAAGGAGGGCGTTAACATTCGTCCTTCGACTTATACACGTGCTCTCGATTCGTAGTGTGGTACACGTTCACTCACTACGAGAGTACTGACACAAGCGGGAGCGGATCTATAACTTAAGGGGAAAGGAGACTTTAGGCATTGCCAAACCTCCAGCACACGGGCGAGTATCCAGTATTTCGCTATTGATACTCCCTGGGCACGTAATGATTAATATAATATGTTAGATTGACCTTGGGTTACGTCGTGGTCACAATACTAGGATCGCTATACCTAGTATCAAAGGCGGACACTTCATTTTGGAAACATGTGTGGGAAAGTTATTTTCCACTATCTCAGGACATATCATCATGGAGGTTTTCATTAGATAACAACATAGAAAATAAATATTTGTAAATGAAATTCCTATTATTTGTAAACAAAGAGTAAAGCTCTGCTCATGCTTGAGATTCATCTCAGCAGTCATTCCTGGGGTTAACACCAGTATATCCCCCCCCACCCGAGTAAAAACTTACCTCTGACTAAGAAATGCGACGTTCTCGCTCGACCTAAGGAATCTCCCTTAAGTGATGAGATAAAGCTCATTCTGAGCAATAAATCTCCTCACACTAGAATTTTCTATTCAGTGATCATTGCGCCTACACTAGGTAAAACAAATACTTAATATTAATAAATTCACACCCTGGAACAGATAGGTTGATCGTAGTAGAGAACGAAAGTATGGCAGAGGAAAGTGTTAGTCTTGTGTGTTAAGTTAAAAAACATGGGACTTATTTCTAGAAGGAGATCACCGGACAAAGCCTGCAACGACTGGCCAAGGACGAACCGTTATAAATAACAGATGTATAAGATGGGGCGAGAACATCTATGCTAGTGACACGAACTGACCGCTATATCTATATAGAAATAAATACGACTATATTATTTAACAATGTATAGTTACTAGGGAGCGAAAGATACAAGGAGGTTAGGTACGAAGGTCTTACCACTGGCAAACGACGCCGCGAAGAGTAACGAGCTGATATGCGACACTGGTGCCTCAGTTCGGGCTTCCCCGCAAACAACAAGCTAGGAACTTCGTTTGTGGAAAAAGTTCTCACCGGACTTTAAGATGAATAGACTGCTAGTAATCCCGAAATAGACTCATTATAAGTAATGAAAACAGACAAAGCGTACCTCACAGGAACGGGATAGTCCCCTTAATAACCAACCAGTTACTTGATAGTAGAAGAATTAACTATTAGTTAAAACCTAATAATTCAAGAAGGATGGTTTATTATTATGTAATGTCGACCCTAGCAGAATCACCTATTTCACGAGTGAATAGTGGTATGGAAAGACGCATTAGATACTTTATGTGGGTGGGCTATTAAGTTTAGCCCGGCGGATCCTACATAACGCCCCATATATGACCATAACCGCACAACGATAGGGATATTTGCAGGATCCGTTAAGACTATGGGAAGCAGTTCTCATTGGTTCTGACCCAGGATGGCTGGCCCACAAGCATTAAAAAAGAACTGGACATAATTAGTTATCAGGATCGCAGAATAATTATCCCACGCAATTTGGATCGCATATCGGCATGTGAGGGAGAGAGAGGGTGTGAAACGAAGAGGGAAGAACAGGAAAAAGGCGCACGAAAGGATAGAAGCATAAACAAAATGAGTCGTGAGCATATGATAGCAGGGCAGAAATGCAGTCACCAAGTGAGACATAGAGAAAAAAAAATAGCCTGTACGGAAAGACATAGCTCCGGAGAACTCTACATAAAAATCCCAATACTATACATCTCCCGATAGTACTATGAGAGGTGCATTACAACAAGTAGTAGTAGTTATTACCAGCACAGTATTGCCCAGTTGGCAGTATCAGCGACCATACACAGTAGTTGTATTAATATAAGCAAAGTGTAACAGCAAGCATCTAGAGATACCCGTAGATAAAACAGTGAATTCTCCACCTAGCAAGGGTGAAGTCAGCCGCAGGCGCTGAAATAATTGCTGAATATATAGCATCAACTAATGATTTTACGATGCCAGCACGTGAGGATGTTACACAGTAAGGTTATCACTACCACGATTGATCATAATATCACCCTGTTCAAGCGTATGGTTTTATGCTTGTATAATTCTGCCAAATAATTAACTTGTTGTCGGGCGATTTGTACTTTCTCACGTTTTCTTCACCGCACGCGATCGGACAGAACACGTAGAAAGTAGTTTTCGACCGAGGGCGACAAGCAGCGACTTGCCAGACTCGTTTCAACACTTTGTAATAGAACTTATTTTCACGTTGGACAGCAGGAATTTTATAACATACAGCATTTTCCGCAGCTAAATTATATAGAGAACATTGGTTACGGTACTATAATTTTCCTGAACTCCGCCAGTAGTAGGAGGACGAGATACTACAACTGTGTGGGTTTAAACCTACTAGCTGGCGACTTTACGTTGTTCAGTAGGTATAGAGAGTCCGCCCACGCGCGAGTTATTATTTTGCAATGGTTCATTTTAGCCCTATAATATGATCAAAAGATGAAGGACAACAAATGTACAGGCACCTATCTCCAGATAAGCACCTTCTAAAACTATTGTCCTGTAGAAAATCATGAGGTGTAAACTGTAGAGTATAACAGCCACCACACGTCTGTAAGACAAACTAACAAAGAAAGAAACAGTAGAACTGGCGACTTCACTAGTTATCTACGGTACGGAAAGAGATCATAGTAGTTAATTACCAACCCGCCAATAAAAAAACACTTTAAAGGTAAAAATGCAGCTGAAAGTTTAAGGCCTTTAACTATACTACATACTATCTAACTACTACAACCCTGCTACCACTATTCTGAAAAAAATAGCATAAAGGATTAAGAGGAAAAACGAGCGATTGTCTTCGCCCGCGCCGGTTCTCAGAGAATAAGCAGACGATCAAAGTAACATGTTGTTTGATAGCACACGCGTCGAGTACATCAACGGTCTTTGTCTCTTATATACCTGTATTTAGTGTTGCTCTGTCTAGATCGACCATTACAAGGTAAATAAAGACTGATATAGAGAAACACACATTGACTCTATTTTTACAGCGCCAGGGTCCGTGTAGTACTGCGTGATAGTGTGGGGGTAACACCTTGGTAAGGATTTTTATTGATTCTGATTCCTTGAGATGTGGTGTGTGCCTGTTTTGTTGCTTTTTGATCAGGTCTACCCTTTTCATCAGTGCTACTTTTCTGTATAACCTGTAGAATGATTCCTGGTGAAATGTCTTGGCTTATCTTGACAATACCATGGTCTTGCTAGAATTGCCATTCGATCACCACACCTCGCAAGTAACAACAAATATTTGTTCTTCACAAAATCTGATCCCTGATTCATCTGCTAGGAGTAAAACTGTTGCAAGTTCTAATCATCATTTGTCAGTGTGTTGTGTGCTTTGATAGAACGTTTTAAGTATTACGCCTGTATGTCACATAATGGTCAGGCGCATCGATCAAGTCGACCCACTGTGTGAACAACTGTCGACCGGAGTATCAGGCGACCCAATCGAGAATGACTCGGCCCCACAGGCACAAGTTCCACCCAATATTATAAAACATTGATATTTAAAAGTTTTAAATTGTTTAAGTATCTTCACCATAAAGATTACCATTCACGGTATCAAAATGGGACCATGCAAGTTTCATCGTTTATCAGTTCAGGACACCAAACTATTTTAGCTATGGCATTACAATAAGGTGCTTCCTGTTCTAATGGTGTTATTTTATGTTTGCCCCGCCCAAAAACGCAAACAAATGAAACCTCATAACCTACCGTACGTGGTTATTGAAAACCTAACCTACAGGTGTAATTGTAATGAAACTAACCCATATGTGGAGAATGGAAAACAAACCCTTACGGTGTTAGACTGGAATATCTAATCCTAACCTCTAGACCACAAACCATATACTATCTTTGGGAGGTGGGGGGGGGCGGGGGGGGGGGGGGGTCGGTTTGCGCAAAATATAGAAACTATCCATTAGAACAAAGGCACTATTGTAGGTGCAAGAAAAAATAGTCGGTGTCTCTGAAAACGGACCGCGAATTCTCGTCATTATTAACCCATTCAGCCCATAAGTATTTCTCGAATATAAAACAATAGATTTGCGATATTCTACAAGTCCGACCAAATCCCTATTGTTATAACACATACGAAGAGTTAGGTTTAGGTATACTTAGGGTTTTAAGGTTAGGAGGTTTATGGTTAGGATTAATACTTAGGGGTAATCGGTTAGGTAGGTATACTCAGTGCCATTAAGGCCTGAGGTCTAGTACCAAGATATCCTTTAGAAGGTCTAAGGGGTTAAGGTTAGGTTAGGATGATACTAACCCGGTATAAGCCGAGATAGGGCGTTATAGAGACTATCATCTGTAGTGGTTAAGATTAGGTTAGGTATACTTATTGGTTAAGGACACTCTAGGTTAGGTTATAGGGATACTTATGTGGTTTACAGGTACGAGGACGAGGTTAGAATGATACTTAGTGGTTAAGGTTCGATTAAGGCCAATACTAGTGTGTTAATTTAGGGTTAGGTCCTACTTTGTGCGTATCCCATCAAGGTTAGGTTAAGGTAGACTTAGTGGTTTTAAGGTTTAGGTGCAGGTCTGTATTACTTAAGTGGTTAAGTGAGGCGTATGAGGGATAGACGTAGGGTGAAGGTAGGTAATGGCGATGATTACTTAGTAGCGAGAAGGTGTTTAGGGTCTAGGATTACTACTATGGTTAAGGTATAGGTTAGCGTTCTCATTAATTTATGAACTTTATATACGTTTATTTGCATTACCAAAATATTTGGGTACATCATTGTTATAGTGTCGTACTAACATAGCTATATCATATATAATTATATATAATTAGGGGCTGTCCCAAAATTGTGCCCCCAAAAAACAGTTTTGAAAATGTTGCACGCTCGGGTGTTATCGGTTCTTCATAGTTAAAACAGTATTGCGTTGACAAATTTGGTGTCGAATTGAGAATAGATTTAAAGGTCGCCGACACGTGAACATTATCAGGCGACAGTGACACAAATTTTCAAGATTTCTAAAATCCAACTTTTGTTTCTCGCCTCTTGGGGAATCGAGGACTGAGCGACTACAAGAGCGCTAAGAAACCGTTTAGGAGATCGACAACAACGGCTCTCAAAATCGACTGAAATCAACGGAAAGTCCCGGCTACCCATCCGAAGGAAGCATGGTCCTCACCTCCCGCTTCCCCTAAAGCCAACCACACGGGAACTGGTGGAAGACGGCGCGAAGCGGGAGCAGGAAGGCTCGGGGATGGAGGAGGTTCTCCCCTTCTGTCGCGCACAGCCGGGATTCTGACAACTACAGTAATACACGCCGGCACGAAGATGCAAAGATGCGGTAAAAGGCGGTACAATGGACCGCAAGGAATGAACAAGAACAAAGGACAAGGCGAAAACATTTTATGGCATGAGGAGGTCTTACAAAAGTAGCAGTACACCTCCCTAAGGAATAATCACGAACTCGCAAACTACCTCTCTCCAAACGGGCAAGCCGATGTGAAGGACGCAGGACAAGCGAGTTTCCGTACGGAGTACAGAGAAGAAGACAGCGGGACAATCCATCCATTGGCTTGGAATGACCTACAGTGGACACGAGGACAGACGCCGCGAAGAAGGTGGAGAAGCAGGTCGAGCGCGAGAACTCGATAAGCGGCTGTCCGGGAACGTGAAGACAGCCAACAGTGCCTAAGGATCTGATCTGAACGAAAGCGGCGGAAATCCCAAAGCCAAAGCAGGAGTCAGAACTCAGCAGCAACGTACGTGTGTTGACGACGTCAATCACCTGTCTCGTGGATCCCGAAAGCAGCGAGGAACAGCAAACAAAACTCCCAAACACATCGCTCGATCCGAGCCTGAAGGAACGTCTAACCCTCACGCACCGATTTTCAAACGGGGGTGTGAGAAGATCAGTTGTCGGTGCGGCAAGAAACGCAACGTTCCGCAGCTACCAGAGACGCTACAAGTTACTATGGACGATGTGAACTATTGGGAGTATTGGCTGGGATCTCGAATGAGCCACGCGGTCACATCAGAGCAACGAATTTGTGCGGGGCAGACGTATCATGAGAGAAGCGCCGACGAAGATCGAAAGGAAACTGCACCGGAACCGGAAGAAAGATAACCTGAAGAGGTTGGTCGCACTTGGGACACGGAGCAAACTCCTCCCTCGTCTCCGTCTCTTGGCGATATACGGAGGACCGTATACGCCGTACACTCATCACAGGGGAAGATGACACGACCGAGTCACATACTTCTTTGACTACCAAAAAAGTGTCCGGCAACGCTGTACGAATCCGAAACGGCACGAAACTGGCGCAGATGCCGTCGTTGAAGGGGTGGACGAAGGCGGGCGTACGGGACAAGATCATCGCCTTCTTGTTCGACACACCCACACGGCTCCTCTATGAACAAAGAAATGGCTGCACAGGTCGCATTGAGATTCGGGATTTGACGCAAAGAAATCGAGAGACGAAGCTTGCTTTTGGTTTGACTGCGCCATCATGTCCACACGGGATGATCCTCAAAAGATGTATCTTCGATTAAGCCGAGCCTCGGCTCTGTCACTCAAGGATACTGACATGGAATTTCAAACGGCTCCGTGAGATCGCATGGTTGTACCATCTGGATTGTACACACAGTCGCAGAGCGACGAGGACGGTGTGAGGAGTCACCGGAAACACATACAAGTAGGACGCCTCGTTAGAGTTCTTACCGCCACCGAAGACATGCACAGACGCACAAGCTGAAGAGAGACGTAACCCGCATTTGGCTTGATTGAAGGAAGGCGGATGTCGACGAACCATCGCCAAGAGGAGGACTAATGAAACACTTCTATCACTGTCCTCCTTCCTCGGCTCGGTCGGTGTGGCTGAAGGTCCAGCCAAAACCATTCCGCAACCCTGGAGCTTACCATTCAAGTGCCCGGTGCGATGGACCCAAGGGCCATCACTGCTTCAAAGCTCAGACGTGTCTGTGTAAAGCCCCAGCTGTCGCTGAACTGGTCGACGGAGAAGGCCGGTCGTGTAGAATACGAGAGGCCCTACTTCGTAGATTGCTTGCTTGGTTACTGCAAGCAATGGCACAATGAACGCCACCTGATCATCTTTAGTGAAGCTCCGATTACTTGAAACCCGAAGATTGATCTTCCTCGAGCATCTCAAAGAGCACATAACCCTGAGCCAAACCGTGCCAATGGCAAGCGAACAAAGCCCTTCGGGACGCCACCTGTGGACGCTTTCGAAGAAAAAAACCGCGGGGACGGCCGTTCTTCGACCCAAGGAATCGATGTGGAGGTAGAAGAAGCAGGATGGGTGCAAGGAATGGACAACGCACACCTTGAAGAAGCAAATCAAGCACACGATAGGACTTGGGGAGATAAAATAGCATGACAGAATTGTAACATTCCTTACCCTCGTCCCACTCACATTTCGTCATTCCGAAGACACGTCCCTTCACGTCTCAGAACAACTGCGCGACGCGATACGAGAGGGGCTTACCCTGGCACAAGGTATCACCGAGCCATAGTGGGTAAGGAGGACGACCGATCAAGACGCTCGTGAACTACCGAGGCATGGCCATCCGACGTGGTCAAAACGATACGCGCACGGAGCAGGGGCATACGCCTAGGTCAGCGCTACCTGGGGTCCGCGAAAGTCGGCCAAGCACACAGGAGAAAGTGATCTCCTCCAGTTGTAGTCAACCACCATGGGCAATACTTGTGGGTCGGACAAACGAAGGAGACCTTCAAGAAGCTTCTGAACAATGGAACACAATGATAAACGGTCTGATTTGGTTTCCTTATAACGTTTCTTTCACTAAAAAATTGGGGATGTTTTTGAGTTTTTTGTCTATTTGCTTTTGTGACAATGGTATTCAGACAACTGTTCGTTATGTCGCAGACCCCACAACTCTCTCAGTAATTTAAACTTATTATCAAACGGAAATCCTTCTTATGCTGTGGTGAACAGAAGTAAAACACCACAGGACCCACTCCAATTAACTTATGCTGTTGTGAATCAAGAAAGTATATAATAACACAGGAACTCTTATCAAATGCATGTCAGTGAAACTAGAAGTAACCAATACAAAGAGAACACTCAGCCTTCTAATATGGCTGATGTGAACTAGAATGTAAAAAACAAGGTAAGATCTTCTATGCTCATGATGGGTGAACGAGAAGTAAAACACAGAAACCATCACACATCTGAGGTGTGTGAACACGACGTACAAACAGGAACTCTTCTTAATGCTTGTGGAACAAGAAGTAAAACAAGAAAACTCTCTGCTATGCTTGATCATGTGACAGACGTAAAACATCGAGCCAAGAGGAAAAATAACATGTTCATATATTTTCCCTACATGCTATTTGGGGGAGACCTAATAAAGTATAATATAATATATATAGTACTGATAAATAAATTTAACTATATCTAATATAATCTGTAAATATCAATCATATTATTAAGCATATCATATATCTTAAAATATCGATACTAGTATATATATTAAGTCACAAGTATGGCATACCATCAGCGTATAGTATGTGACCTGTGAGACAACATGTACAATATAGATAATATTGCTATTATACTCCTGCACTATCAGCTAGACGAGTGGGTCTGTTGCTCACTTGTCATATATTATCAGTGGAGGACGAGCCTGATGTGCTAGGCTCCGAGGTTCACGGATAGTGACGGTGGGCTCGAGTAAAGTATCTCATATACATCCTTATCATTTCACGCTGGCACTGATAATACACAAAGAGTGTGTCTGAAAGGTTCATCCTGTCCCAGGTTACATCGTGGCAGCACACGAGTTGGTCCGTATGGAGTGTCTGATCGAGGTAGTCCGGGGGCGGGTAAAAACCACCAGAACTTCCTTTTTAGGGCCCCTTTGTGTGGGGAAAAAAAAAGGCCCAAAAAAAGGGGAAAAAAAAAAAACCCCAAAATTTTTTTAAATTTTTTTTTTTCCCTTTTTTATTTGGGAAAAAAACAAAATTTTTATTTATATTAAAAATAAAAAAAAAACCCAGTTTAAAGAAAAAAAAAATTTGCGGGAAAAAAAAAAAAGGTTTTAAACAAGTAAAAAAAGGGGAAAAATCTTTTTTTTTCCCCTTTTTTGGGGAAAATGGTTTTTTTTTAAAAAAAACCTTTTTTCTTTTTTTTTTTTTTCTTTTTTTTTTTTTTTTTTTTTTTTTAATTTTTTTTTTTTTTAAAATTTTTTTTAAATTTTTTTTTGGGAAAACAAATTGTCTGGCCCGGGAATGTACGTTGGGTGCCATTTTCCTTTTTTCCCCGGGGGCAGTTAAAAAGGGGTTTCGGGTTCAATTTCCTTTAATTGGCCGAACTTTTTTCCCCTTGGGGTTGTCGTCGGGGGTGTTTCAGTTTGGGTTTTTTCGATTTTTTAAAATTGGGGTTAATTTTTTACAATTTAAAATGAAAAAATCGGTACTTTTTTACGTTTGGCCCCCAAACCCCTAAATTTGGAGAGGTTTTTTTTTACCTTTTTGATTCTAAGAGACATTTTCTCTTGAGCTTTCCATGCAAATCAATAGTTTCGGGATATAGAACATTTTAAAATTGGGGGGGGGAAAAAAGTCTCCTTGTTTACAAAAAAATGCCCCCCCCTTCCTCTTCTTTTGACCGCATCGTTTTTGTTTCGGGGGCGGGACCCGGGCTACCCTTTTCCAACCTAATCTAACCTTATAACCTTTAACCTTAACCTTCCTCCACCTTTCCTTTTCCCCACCTTACCTTTAAACCAACCCCAAACCTAACCAAAACCTAAAACCCACCTTATTTTTCCTTACCTTTCCTTCCTAACCTAAAACCTAACCTTAAAACCTCCTTAAATTTGGGGGCCAATAATAAATTTTTTTTTTATAAAATCTCGAACAAAAGCGTGCAGGTCCAAAAAAGAGGGAAAAGGGGGGGCATTTTGGGAAACCAGGAGACATTTTTCCCCCCCCACCCAAAAGTTTTTTATATCTCCGAAAAATAGATTTGCGCGGAAAGCTCATAAGAGAAATGTTTTCCAGAACACAATAAGGAAAACCAAAAAACCATACTCACAATTGGTTAGGGCATTTTGGTTTCCCAGGTGAATTTATTCCACACAAATGTTAATTTTATGGTTTACAAAATGGTGGGAAGGGGCCAAAAAAAGGTCGGGGCGGGGGGGCAAACCCCGCCCCCAAAAAAACGGGGGGGAAAAAACAAGAAAAATTGAAGTGGGGGAAGGGTGAGGAAAATTTAAAGGCCCCCCCCAAGTTTCTCCCCCTTTTAAAAAATAATGGGGGGAAAATGTTTTTGAGTTTTTTCTTGTTTTTGAAGGTTATTAGAAAATTTTCTGTTTGTCGCGCCCTAAATATTCTCCAAATTTCCAACTTATTTCACAGGAACTCTGCTTATGCTTGTGTTGAACAGAAGTAAAACCAGGAACTCTTTTCTTATGCTTGTGTGAACAAGAAGTAAAAACACAGAACTTTCTTATGCTTGTGTGAACAGAAGTAAAACACAGGAACTCTTCTTATGCTTGTGTGAACAGAAGTAAAACACAGGAAACTCTTCATATGCATGTGTGACAGAAGTAAAACACAGGAACTCTTCTTATCATGTGGTGAGCAGAATAAACACAGAACTCTTCTTAATCTTGGTGAACAAAGTAAACACAGAACTCTTCTTATGCTTGTGTGAACAGAATTAAACACAGGACTCTTCTTATCTTGTGTGAACAGAAGTAAAACACAGGACTCTTCTTATTGCTTTGTGAACAGAAGTGAAACACGTATGAACTCTTCATATGCTTGTGTGCCAGAAGTAAAACACAGGAACTCTTCTTATGGCTTGTGTGAACAGAAGTAAACACAGAACTCTTCTTATTCTTGTGTGAACAGAAGTAAACACGAGCAAGGAAAAAAACATGTTTCATTTTTTCCCTCTCTGCTCTTGGGACATCCCTAAATATAATATATATATAGATATATTATATATATCTATATATGATATAATATATATATATATATATATATATATATATATATATATATAATAGTCACAGTATGGAAACGTATATGTATGCGACATATGGAAACTAACAAATAGAGTAAATGCTTTTCTCCGCCTTTCGCTGATGTGGGTCGACTTGTCTTTTTCCGTGGGTCCAGCTGTCTTTTAGGCGAGGTCGAGTTGTCTCGCGGCGAGGTCCGAGTTGTCACGTGGGTCGAGTCGTCTAGAATTCCTTTATATTCCTGGCACTGTAATAAAAAGTGGTTTACATGTCCATCCTGTCCGTGTTTACATGTCCGTGCATGCTGTGTTCCGTTGGTGTGTCTGTTCCTGGAGTTTAGTTTTCAGTGTGTTGCTTCTGCATCTTATCAAACTTGTAGTGGATTCATCATTATCGTAAAGTGTATATCTGGTACTTTTTACATGGCAACCAACCCTCAATGGGAGCAGTGGGTTGTTTGTTTACCTATTGTATTTCTAGAGACATGTCCTGCTTTGAGCTTTCCATCGCAATCAAAGTTTTCGGAGATATAGAACATTTTAGTGGGGGGAGGAATAGTCTCCTTGTTACAAAATGCCTCCCTCTTCTCTTCTTGTGACCTGCATCGCTTTTGTTTCGGAGGCGCACCCGTGGCTACACCTTACCGTACCCTGTCTCCTAATCTAACCTGAACCTTAACCTTAACCTTACCTTCCTTACCTTACCAACCTAACATAACCTAACCTACCTAACCTTACTTACCTTACGCTTACCTTACCTTACCTTACCTTACCCTACCTAGCCTAACTTTTAACCTCACTAACTGGGTCCAATAATAATTTTTTTTTAATAAAATCTCGAACAAAAGCGATGCAGGTCCACAAGAAAGAGGAAGAGGGAGGCATTCTTGTAACCAGGAGACATATTCCCTCCCCCCCACTCAAAATGTTCTATATCTCCGAAACTATGATTTGCGGACAGAAGCTCATAAGAGAAAATGTTTCCTAGAACACAATAAGGTAACAAAACATATATCACAATTGTGTAGGGCATTGTGGTCCTAGTGGTGAATATTAACCACTAGTGTTTATTTATGGTTTACAGAAGTGACTACGCTCCGAGGGACCCCAGGGCCGGACGAAATGACAAGATAACGTGAGTAACGGAGGCGCTTAGATATGGCCCAGTTCCTCCTTAATAATAGCAATTCAGTCACTGTTTTGTGGGTCTCAAACCCCTAAGAGAGTTATCACAATGATCAGTGTGGTGTTAAGGGTAGCTTTTGGTAAAACTTTGGAAGAAGTCCTTCAGCCTATCTTTTTTGTTCTTCCCGCCTTATAGCCAACAAGCCTGGGGAACTGGCGGGAATACGGGGTTTTTGGGTGGGGAAGCAAATATAAGTGATTTTATGGCTCCCCAAAAATCATCAAAGTCACTATATGTAAAAATCTAAACCTAACCTTAACCACAAAGTATACCTAACCTAACCTTAACCACAAAGTATACCTAACCTAACCTAACCTTTACACCACAAAGTATACCTAACCAAATCTAACCTAAACCTTAACCCAAAGTATACCTGAACCTCAACCTAACCTTAACCACAAAGTGATAACCTAAAACCAAACCTACAACCTAAACCATTAACCACAAAGTATAAAACTAACCTAACCTAACCTAACCTTAAAACCACACAGTATAACCTAAACCTAAAACTAACCTATACCTTAAACCACAAAGTAATATACCTAACCTAGACCTACCTTAACCACAAAGTATAGCCTAACCTACCTAACCTAACCTTAACCCACAAAGTAATACCTAACCTCAACCTAACACAAAGTATACTAACCTAACCTTAACCTACAAGTATACCTAACCTAACCTAACCTGTAACCACAAATATACCTAACCTAACCTAACTAACCTTAACCCAAGTATACCTACCTAACCTAAAACCTTAACACAAGTAAAGACCTAACCTAACCTAACTGGACTTAGAATTTTTTGAGGCAACCTCATATTTCAAGCGGCCGTGTGGGTAACCAAGGCTGAGGCGCACCACTGGAGACCTTACAGATGTGAAGTACAATAAGCATACAAACGTGCGGTAAGTTTCATTTCAGTCAAGCGGAAGTTGAGTTTCCAAAGTGATTTCAGAATTTGAGGCAGCAATAGTGTACACACACACACACACACACAAAGAAGGATGAACCACTAAATTATAGACATCTAGTTGTAGTATTTTACAGGGCCTGAGCTGCACTCCTATGGCCCCCTCTCCGTATCAACATTCTTATTGTTGGGGGAAGCCACCACCCCGGGAGGCGGGTCACAACCCCCGGCTAACACCCGGTACCCATTCACTGCTGGGTGGACAAGGCGGGGTTTTAAGAACGCCATCTGTCTCCGCTCCGCCCGGGGATCGAACCCGGTGTAGCGATCTCACCAGCTACCTTTGCCCGAGTAGCTACACTGCACAGATACGCGTCACTGCGCACGCGCGGCGGACGACGTCACACAGGTAAACATTGGCCACGCACACCAAACACTGTATACTAAAGAAAGACGGGAAATATTCCTATCCAACATAACAAATAAGTGTAGCCAGAAAGATGCCAGATAGCACCCGATTCTGTGCTTAGAGCGCCATCTATTTGATTTACGAACTACCTCAGTGGTCCAGATATGGCTAGCCTTTTATTTTCTCTATTATTTTCAGGGAAAATATTAGATAATCTTAAGTGACCATTGGTGTAATATTGTATGCACACTACAAGTATGTGTGTTGTGGTCAGGGATGCGGTAGTAGTGGGAATAATTTCGGTGGGAGCAGGAGCATACACGTCTTTGTAACCACCACGTAGCTCAAAGAACGTGACGACTGGACGTCCGAGTTGATTCAAAGATGTAAATTAGTAACAACCACGCGATATGATGATTGCACAGGAGGTAATGACTACTGATTTTGCAACGGCACCACCTGAAGTGTTTATTAACGGGAATTATTTTAATTTGTGCCACAATTAGTTCCTTGGTGTCTATTTTACATTCTGAAAAAGAACTCACTGATTTTGTTGTTCCTATTTGTTTTACTAAATTAGAAATTCAAATGAGTGTTTTGGTTTCCTTTGACACGGTGTTGTAAACATCAACGGCTTCATCCGTCCTAATGTTTGATTTCCAGGCCATGTAGTAACACATGTTCCTTAATCTACATATCTGCACTGTAAAATTCATCACTTGGTGTCTAGAATAGTCATTGCTCATAGAGAGAACTGCAACTGGGAAATGCCATGGTGGTCGCTGCATTTTAACTCAAGGTTGGTCCTACTTTGTTTTGCTCCGCGACTATATTTTTCATAAACAATTTAATGCAAAAATCCCCTGAACAAAGTTAAAATTTTTAATGTTTTTCTTAAAAATTTTGGGGTTTTTCCCGTTTTTTTTTCCCGGGGTGGCCAAACGCGTCAAAAAAATAAGAAGTTAAAAAAAACAAAGAAAAGTGCCAAATCGGTTTTTTGGGTGGTTTAATTTACTTTCTTTAATTTTGTAAGAATGGTTCTGAAGTTTTTTGGGGAGGCGCCGGGCGGCGGGGGGTGGGGGGGGGTTTTAAAAACTTGTTCAGGTGGGCTTGCCTTCCAGGTTTTTCTATTATCAAATTAACAAAAAAATTACTCCCCAAATAAGCCCCAAAATGTTTTGAAAAATTTTATCTAGAAAAAATTTCCTGCCCCCAAATAAAAATATTTTTTTTTGGGGGGAAAGATGTTTTTTTAAACTCCTTCTTCTTTAAACATTGGTTTTTTTTAAAAACGGGTTTTTAAAAAATTTAACCCAAAAATTTTTTTCTTCCAACTTTTAAAAAATTTATTAAAAACTCCAAAAACCCTTTTGGGGGATTCTTTTTCCTAATTACCTAACCCCCTACTTTAAAACCTAAGGTAAAAATTTTTAAACCCCATTGAACCCCAGCCAGAAGGGGGGCCCCCCCCATTTGACCCAAAGCATTCCCACCCTTCCCAAATACTTTTCAATTTCCACTATAGCGACGACCAGCAGTTCCCAGACACATAAGTACAAAACTCTACAGTACCCCTTGGGTATTTTAATTTTCCATTTAAAAATTTTTAACTTAAATTCCCCCCCGGGCAAAAATGAAAAAAATACTATAGCCCTGCCAGAACCCCTTTCCCCTTTAAATCACAGCCCACCCAACCTTTGGATACCGCCGAGTAGCTACATGCCAATCCCATTAACGATTCTGGGAGCCCTTGCCCGAGGGTACATTCCGATCCCCCTCACCACTGCTGTAGCCTTCCCCGGTTAAAGACATCCCTCTAGCGATTGAACCTTGCCCGATAAGCTACACTGCACAATCCAACTAAACCCCCAATGTACTACCCCTGCCGGACTAACCACAAAATCTAGCCAACTACAAACCCCTTTTTCCCAGTACCAACCCACACCCACCATAAGTGATCTAAATAGAGCCTTGCCCGATAGCTAACGCCAGATCCACTAAGCACACCACTAGCCTGCCGATAGCTACACTCAATCCCACTAAAAATCTACTATACCTTGCCCGGTACTACATGACAACCCCCCTAAAGGGATTACTAGCTAGGGCGGCCCGTAGTATGAATCCTAATCGACTAGTACCTTGCCCCAGTACCACGCAAGACCATCATTGTGACTCAGTACCCTTCCCAGTGTATGCACAGCCCCAATCATGATCTGACAGTAGCCTTCCGAAGGCTCCTGCAAGCCCCCAAACCAACATAGTTTGCCATTATACACTCCGTTTCCATTTTACATCTGAAGCTACCTTCCCCCTACACCAAATCCCACTATGTTGTGCTCCCTTGCCGGGTAGCAACACGCACAAAACCCCTCTTTTGGTTTCGGGCACTAGCCCTTGCCCTTAGTACACCCAAAGTCCACTCTCGATCGACAGCTGTGCCCGATAGCTCCCATGCCCGATCCCTCAACATGACAAAACTACCCTTGCCCGGTAGTTTCCCTCACAGTCCCATTAGCTCGACTACTACCCCTTGCCCGAACCATTTTCCAGATCCCACTCATACCCATTGACTAGCTAGCCCTTCCCCGGTAGCTACACTGCACAGATCCCACTCATAGTGATCTGACTAGCTACCCCTTTGCCCGATAGCTACACTGCACAGATCCCCTCATAGCATTTGACTAGCTACCTTGCCCGAGTAGTCACACTGCACAGATCCCACTCATAGCCATTGTTTAGCTACCCCTTTGCCCGAGTAGTACACTGGCACAGATCCCCTCAAGCGATCTACAGCTAGCCCTTGCCGAGTAGCTACACTGCAAACCCACTCAACCCTCCCCCTTGCCCGAGTACACATCAAACCCACTCATAGCCATCTGACTACTGCCTTGCCGGGTAGCTACACTGCACAGATCCCACTATAGCATCTGACCAGCTAGCCTTGCCCGATAGTCACTGCAAGTCACCTAGCCATTGACAGCAGCCTTCCCGGTATCACTCAAGATCCATCAAGCGTTGCAGTCCCTTGCCCGGTACTACACTGCACAGATCCACTCAGCCATCTGACGTACCCTTTCCCCAAGTCCACTGCCCCAATAACCTGATACTTCTTCCCTAGCTACATGCAGTCCACCATCCCATAAGCTAGCTCCCGAGTAGTTTACAGCACAGATCCACCTCCATCTTACTAGTACCCTTTGGGCCGTACTACCTGACAGACCCCCTCATAGCATCTAATGCCCTTGCCGAGTAGTCCTCAGATCCCACTAAGATTATCCCTTTCCAGTAGCTACTTTCACAATCCCACTCATAGCTTGACTAGCGCCCTTGCCGATAGCTACACTGAAAATCCCACTCATAGCGATTGACAGCTACCTTCCCCTAGTTCATACAATTCCACTCATGGGCCATCTAAAACCCATCCCATAGCTACCGAAAATCCACCTAGCCATATGCTACCTGCCTTCCCGAGTATACACGCACAGATCCCATTTCATAGCTTTGACAGTCCCCTTTCCATTAAGGCACAGTTCCGCCCACTGCCCCAAAGAACACGTGCCAGATAATCTTGCCTACTTTTAACCTCCCATTTTTTTTTGGGTCACGGCCCATTAAGTTTGTAGGCTTTGGTTGGCATTTGATTTTTATGATATTCCAAAAAGATAAAGGGACCAACACATGGCAAACATACCTTTTTAATGATTCCCAAAACAGACAAACTGCACCAGAATGGAAAAAATGACAATTTCAATGTAATTGAGGTCGTTGACCTCCTCACTATCCTCAGAGGGGCAAATCTGACTTACCTCCCGTCTGAAAATGAACCTTATGGTATGTAAACTCAAGCTGGATTTCCCCAAAGTTTCCCAACCAAACCCCTTTTCACTCAACTAACCACCTTTTCTTTTCCCAGTATAACCTCAGCGCCTTTTGAGGGTGGTGGCGGGATTATGGAAGGGAGATTAACTCTCTCTCTCTCTCTCTCACGTCTCTCTCTTCTCTCCTCTCTCTCTCTCTCTCTCTCCTCTCTCTCCTCTTCTAAAACTCTCTCTCCCTTTTCCTTCCGATCTCCTATCTTACTTTCCTTAAAATTCGCTAAAACTTTCTCTTTTTCTTCATAAACTTTTCCTCTCCTCCCCCGGGCCCCCAAGGTCTTTCTCTCCGGAACCCTCTCCACCATCACTTACCCGTTCTCTGCTTTGCGGGACTCTCGGGCCCTTTTAACCCGCCAATTGGTTCCTGCCCCTGCCTGTGGATACACAAGCGCCGGGCTCCCTGCGGTTCATTTCGGGCTCCTGGGCTTCTGGGGTCTAATCAATCGGGTCACCTGACTTTCCGCCTCCAAGGGGTGCACGATCGAGAGGGGTCTCTATTCCCTCTTTCCTTGAGAATGGTTCCCTCCCCTTCAAACTCCCCTTCCCACCCTTGGGGCCCTTTTTTTTTTTTCCTCCCTTGCTCTCTCCACTTCTCCCTTTNCCAAAAAGTGTAGCCAAAAGATGCCAGATAGCACCCGATTCTGTGTTTAGAGCGCCATCTATTGAGTGGACGAAAACCTACCTCAGTGGTTCCAGATATTGCTAGCCTTTTATTTTCTATTATTTCAGGGAAAATATTAATATATTAAGTGAAATTGGTGTCATATATGTATGCAAAACAGTACAAGGTAGTGAAAGTGTTGTGGTCAGGGAAGCGGTATTTAGTGGTAATTTTCGGTGGAGGAGCAGGAGCATACACGTCTTGGGCCATATTCAAGAATTTTTCTCCACCACCGTTTGTATCGGTTTTTTGGTATACAAGAATCAAAATACGACGCAACGCGTCGACTCAGGGGTGGAGGTTTGAGTCAGCTGATTGGGCGACAACTTGCACATCCCCCCTTTCCCACCCCGCTCTCCACTTCTTCCATCGTATTTCTTCCCAGACCATTACAGGAGAGTTTTAAACACAACCGAGAGTGACAGCCATACACTGTGAATGCACACTGTCATCATTAAGGAAAAATCAGGTCCAGGAGGCCTTATATAGGTGTGTGAACTTGTGAGGAAGCCGGGGGCGGGGGCGGGAGAATGGAGGTGGCCATTGTGTGGAGCAGTGGCGGCGGGCCGTTCAAATGTACTCGCAAGCATCATTCAGGCCAATTTTTTTTTGCACCAACGCCTAGACAAGGGGGGGCAACACTAATTAGCTATTATTTTAATGTCAGAAATGATAAATTTCACTAGTAAAATGTATTAGATATGTATAAAACAGTCAAAATACTGATGCCGCTTTGGGCTCGCTTGTGTTGGTACGCCCGTCAAATATCCACCAGTCGGGGCAGTTCTTGTAGGTGTCACCAGTGGAGGTACGACGGTGGAAAATCTCCACCGGCCGGGATTTGACGAGCATTCTTGAATATAGCCCCTTGTCACCACCACGGTAGCTCAAAGAGTGGACGAGTCGACGACTGGACGTCCGAGTTGATTCAAAGATGTAAAATTGTAAACAACCACGCGAGATGATGATTGCACAGGAGGTACTGACTACTGATTTTGCAACGGCACAACCTGAAGTGTTTAGTTACGGAATTTATTTAATTTGTGCCCACAATATAGTTCCTTGGTGTCTATTTTGACATATCTGAAAAAGAACCACTGATTTTGTTGTTCCTATTTGTTTTACTTAAATTAAGAAATTCCAAATGAGTGTTTTGGTTTCCTTGACACGGTGTTGTAACATCAACGACTTCATCCGTCTATGTTGATTTCCAGGCCATGTAGTAACACATGTTCCTTAATCTACATATCTGCACTGTACAATTCACACTTGGTGTCTTTAGAATAGTCATTGCTCAATTAGAGAGAACTGCAACTGGAGAAATGCCAGTGGTGGTCGCTGGCAGTTTTAACTCAAAGGTTGGTCTACTGTGTTTTGGCTCCGCGACTAATATTTTTCAGAAATTAATTTCGCGATAAACATTGATGCACCGCATCTGAATACCAAAAAATATAGTTCTTCTGTTGTTCTACTAATTATATGGATGACATGCATTACGATGGAACGTTCTATAATAGCAATTTAATGCAAATTACTCGCCTCGAGTAGCAAAGCTTAATATATTTTTTACATGTATATTGTGGCATGTAAAATTTGGGTGATGTTCACACTGTTTTCTAAGACAGTACTGCTGCGTCTGGCAAACACTTGTCAAAATACAATAAGCAATGCCTTGGAAAAACGAAGAATAAAGAATGCCGAAATCGGCTTGTTGCTGTAGTAGGTTATAATTGTAACTGTATGCTGTAATTGTTGTATAATTGTAACTGTTGCTGTAATGTAGGTTATAATTGTGGAGGCGACACGCCGCGGCGGGGAGTGGTGGGCGGGGAGATTGAATCAAAACATTGCCACTTCACGCGTCGACACATTGCACTTCCAGGCTTTCTATCTGATTGATACACAATAATAACAGGAAAATATGACTGCCTAGGTATAGATAACTTCTAAACATTCGTTATTGACTATATAATATCATAGAGTAACATTTACCTCGCCTCCTCAACTATAACCTACTGGTTATTTGGTTAAATGCATGTTTTGACAGACTCAGGCTTCTATACAATATACATATAGAAGAAAATCGTTCTTAAAATTATACTTTTGTGTTTTAAGTGCAGTGAAATAAGCCCATATTTTTCTTTCAGGTTGACCAACTTTTCACCAAATTGTGAGTTAAAACTGCCAGCGACCACTGGCATTTCGGAGTTGCAGTTCTCTCTAATTGACGCTAACGCCCTCATCTAGTGGACGAAACAACTAAAGAGTAACCAGTTAGCCTTTACTACACCTTATTTTGAAGCTTTCCAGTCTTTCTTTAGTATAGCGTCTTTGCCGCACACCCTCACCTTTCAGATCCCACTCATAGCGATCTGACCAGCTAGCCCTTGCCCGAGTAGCTACACTGCACAGATCCCACTCATAGCCATCTGACTAGCTAGCCCTTCCCCAGTAGCTAAAATTTCCAGACCCAAAAAACTCATAGCACCTTGCCCCTACTCCCCTTTGCACAGACCCACCAAGCCCATCGGGCCCTACTAGTTTAACCCCTTTCCCCGAAGTTACAAACCTGCACAGACCCCACTCATACCCCATTGACTAGCAAACCCCTTTTCCCCGAGTAGTACACTCCCACAGACCCCACTCATAGCCATCTGAAACTACCCCTTGGCCCAAAAGGGGGCCCCGAGTGGGCTACACTCCCACAGATCCCCCAAGCCCATCTGACAAAAGCTACCCCTTTCCCCAGTATTTCCCAATGCCCAGATCCCACTCATAGCCTCTGACCAGCTCCCCCTTTTGCCCAAGTGGGCTAACTGGCACAGATCCACTCATAGCCATCTGATTTAGCAAAACCCCCTTCCCCAAAGTAGCTACACTGCACAGCCCCCAAATTCATAGCGATCTGACCTCTACCCCTTCCCCGGAGTACCCCCTGCACAGATCCCACCCCTGGGCCACGGGACCAGCTACCCCTTGCCCGAGTAGCTACACTGCCCCAGACCCACTCATAGCCATCGGGATAGCAAACCCTTTCCCCCCGGTGGGCACACCCCACAGATCCCCTATACGATCTGCCCAAAGCAAAGCCCTTCCCCAGTAGCTACACGGGCCACAAAACCCACTCATAGCCATCTGACTACTACCCCTTCCCCGGGAAGTAGCTCCCCGGGCAAAGCCCCCCAACCATAGCCACTGCCCCAGCTCCCCCTTTCCCGGGAGTAGCTCCCACGCACAGACCCCAAACTCATAGCGATCGAATAGCTACCCCTTTCCCGATTAGCTACACCCCACAATCCGCGTCACTCCCCCAAAAGTAACCCCTCCCCAGGAAAACCTTTTGTGCCTCCCTCTTTTACTTAAAATTTTGTTTTCTGAGGTCACTGACCTCTTTTAAAAGCCCTTGTTCAGGCCTCTTTTTTGGTGAAAAAAAAATCCTTTTTTTGCCCCCTCCCTGGGAAAAAAAATTTAATGAAATTGGGGGATTAGGGCTTTTTTCCCCCGGGTTTTAAAAAGGGGACCAACAACCATTTAAAGGGAACCCAACCTTTTTAATTGGGGGATTCCAAAAACCCCCCCTCCCCCCCCCACCCCAGGTCTTTAAAAAAAAAAAAAAAAATGCCCTTTCAAAAATTATCGCTCAACCCTCCAACTATTTTCGGGCCCAAAGACAATCCCTCAAAATCTCTCTTTGGTATTTAAAACCCAACTTGTATTCGAAAAAAATTGTCTTTCCCCTAATCACCTTTTTCGTCCCCAGATTTAACCAAAACGGCTTAAGGGTCCCCTCCGGGTTAAGGGAAGGAATTTAACTCTCTCCTCTTTCTCTCTTTCTTTTCTCTCTTCCCTCTCTTTCCTCTTCTCTCCTTTCTCTCTTCTCTCTATCCTCTCTCTCTCTTTTTTCCTTGTTTTCCCCTCCTCCACCACCCTTTACTCTCTCTCTTACTTTCTTCTTCTTTTTTTCCCCTCCTTTCTCTCTTCTTTTTTTCTTTTCTTTTCTTCTCCCCTCTTCCCCCTTTAATTCCTCCTTCTCCCTTTAAAACCTTCCACACCATGAAAAATTCCACGCCCGTAGGGGGCTATTTCGGGGGTCATTAGGGTTTAAAAAAGGGGGCTAAACTAAATAGGTTCATGGGGGGGATAAAGGGGGGTGTGGGTAGTGTTAGGTGAAGGAACCCCACGTGTGGGGCCCATTACGGCCCTTCTTGTAGTTCCCTTATTTTTTTGGTGTTCTAATGATTTTTGGGGTTGTGTGTGTGGGTGGGTCATTTGACTGACCCCCTCATTAAAGGATCTCGAAGGGTCAGAAGAGGGGAGGTGGGGTTTGGGTTCTACTCCCCCCCCTTTTTTCCCACACTATAAAAGTAGGGTTTTCTCTCTTTTTCTCCCCCCCCGATCCCCTTTTCCTCTCTCCCCCCATCTCTCCCCCTCTCTCTCTCTCCTCTCTCTCTTTTTTTTTATTTTTTCTCTCTCTCTCTCTCTTTTTATCTCCTCTCTCTCTCTCTTTTCTCTTTTTCTCCTCTCTCTCTCTTCTTTTTATCTCTTTTTATTCTCTCCCCCTCCCCTTCTCTCTCTTTTCCTTCTCTCTTCTCTCTCCCCTCTCTCTCTTTCTCTCTCTCTCTCTCTTCCTCTCTCTCTCTCTCTCCCTCCTCTCTTTTTTCCTCTTTCCCCTCCCCCCTCTCTCTCTCTCTCTCTCTCTCTCTCTCTTTTCTCTCTCTCTCTTTTTCTTCTCCCCTCTCTCTCTCTCTCTCTCTCTCCTCAAATCTCTCCCCTTCTCTCTCCCCCTCTCTTTTCTCTCCCCTCTCTCTCTCTCTCTCTCCTCTTCTCTCCCCTTTTCTTTTCTCTCTCTCTCTCTCTCTCTCTTTTCTCTTTTCCTCTGTTTTTCTCTTCCTCTCTCCTCTCTCTCTCTCTCCCTCTCTCCTCCTTTTCTCCCCCTCTCCTCCTCTCTTCTTCCCCTTCTCTCTCTCTTTTTCTCACTCTCCCCTCTTCTCTCTCTCTCTCTCTCTCCCCCTCTCCCCTCTCTCTTCTTCTCTCCTCCCTCTCTCTCCTCTCTCTCTCTCTCTCTCTCTCTTCTTTTCTCTCCCCCTTTTTCCTCTCCCCCCCTCTCTCTCTCCTCTCTCTCCTCTCCTCTTTTTCCTCTCTCCTCTTTTTAAAAATAAAATTTTCAAAAGGGCCCAAAGGTGCCCCGTCGTGGGCACCTATTTTAAAGGGGCCCAATTTTTACACAAAAATATAAAACCAAAAAAACTAAAAACTAACCTTTATACATATATGCATCATTAGAGTGTTTTTTTAGGCCTGTTGCTGCATTTAGGGGACATTTAGCACTAGCCTCAGCGGGCGGGGCTTCACAGTCTCCCCCGACTGGCCCCCAAATTTTAAAACATTTGTGTTTCATTTCCTGGATGTGAGGGCCCGGGGGCTGCGCACCTCACCTTTCAGATCCCACTCATAGCGATTGACTAGCTAGCCCTTGCCCGGTAGCTACACTGCACGATCCCACTCATAGCGATCTGACCAGCTAGCCCTTGCCCGAGTAGCTACACTGCACAGATCCCACTCATAGCGATCTGACAGCTAGCCCTTGCCGAGTAGCTACACTGCACAAGATCCCCACTCATAGCGATCTGACTAGCTAGCCCTTGCCCGAGTAGCTACACTGCACAGATCCCACTCATAGCGATCTGACCAGCTAGCCCTTGCCCGAGTAGCTACACTGCACAGATCCCACTCATAGCGATCTGACCAGCTAGCCCTTGCCCGAGTAGCTACACTGCACAGATCCCACTCATAGCCATCTGACTAGCTAGCCCTTGCCCGAGTAGCTACACTGCACAGATCCCACTCATAGCGATCTGACTAGCTAGCCCTTGCCCGAGTAGCTACACTGCACAGATCCCACTCATAGCCATCTGACCAGCTAGCCCTTGCCGAGTAGCTACACTGCACAGATCCCACTCATAGCGATCTGACTAGCTAGCCCTTGCCCGAGTAGCTACACTGCACAGATCCCACTCATAGCCATCTGACTAGCTAGCCCTTGCCCGAGTAGCTACACTGCACAGATCCCACTCATAGCGATCTGACTAGCTAGCCCTTGCCCGAGTAGCTACACTGCACAGATCCCACTCATAGCATCTGACCAGCTAGCCCTTGCCCGAGTAGCTACACTGCACAGATCCCACTCATAGCCATCTGACCAGCTAGCCCTTGCCCGAGTAGCTACACTGCACAGATCCCACTCACAGCGATCTGACTAGCTAGCCCTTGCCCGAGTAGCTACACTGCACAGATCCCACTCATAGCCATCTGACCAGCTAGCCCTTGCCCGAGTAGCTACACTGCACAGATCCCACTCATAGCGATCTGACTAGCTAGCCCTTGCCCGAGTAGCTACACTGCACAGATCCCACTCATAGCGATCTGACCAGCTAGCCCTTGCCCGAGTAGCTACACTGCACAGATCCCACTCATAGTGATCTGACTAGCTAGCCCTTGCCCGAGTAGCTACACTGCACAGATCCCACTCATAGCCATCTGACCAGCTAGCCCTTGCCCGAGTAGCTACACTGCACAGATCCCACTCATAGCCATCTGACTAGCTAGCCCTTGCCCGAGTAGCTACACTGCACAGATACGCGTCACTGCCACCAAAGTAACACCTGCCCAGATAACTATGTGCCCTACTCTTATACTTACATTTGTTTTCTGAGGTCACTGACCTCATTTAAAGCACTTGTTCAGGCATGGTTGCATCCTGTGATTATGTATAAATAGGCTCTCCAGAAGATAAAGGGACCAACACATGGCAACATACCTTTTTAATGATTCCCAAAACAGACAAACTGCACCAGAATCGTGAAAAAATGACAATTTCAATGTAATTGAGGTCATTGACCTCTCACTATCCTCAGAGGTCAAATCTGACTTACCTCCCGATCTGAAAATGAACCTTATGGTATGTAAACTCAAGCTGGATATTCCTGAACCCCAAACCTGTCCTTGTTGCACTCAACTAACCACCTTCTTCTGATCCCAGCTGGATTAACCTAGCGGCCTTTTGAGGGTGGTGGCGGGATTAGTGGAAGGAGATTAACTCTCTCTCTCTCTCTCTCTCTCTCTCTCTCTCTCTCTCTCTCTCTCTCTCTCTCTCTCTCTCTCTCTCTCTCTCTCTCTCTCTCTCTCTCTCTCTCTCTCATTCTTGCTTTCCCTCCTCCACCATCCTTTATCTCTCTCTCTTACTTTCATTCTTCTTCTTTTCCCTCCTCTTTCTCTCTTCTTTTCTTCTTCTTTCATTTCTTCTCCTCCTCTCCCTCCTCTTATATTCCTCCTTCTCCCTCTTAACCTTCCACACCATGAAAATATTCACGACGTACTGGCTATGTGCGGAGTCATTACGGCTTTAAAAGGGGCCTAAACTAAATAGGTTCATGGATGGGGATGAAAGGTGGATGTAGGTAGTGTTAGGTGACAGGAACTACCACGTGTAGGTCTTACGGCCTCTTGTAGCTTCCTTATTTTCTTGTGTTCTAATGATGTGTGTGTGTGTGTGTGTGTCACCTGACTTGATCCCCTCATTAAAGGATCTCGAAGGGTCAGAAGAGGTGAGGGTGAGGTTATGGTTCTACTCCCTCCCCCCCCTTCTTTCCACACTATGAAAGTATGGTATCTCTCTCTCTCTCTCTCTCTCTCTCTCTCTCTCTCTCTCTCTCTCTCTTCTCCTCTCTCTCTCTCTTTTTCCTCTCTCTCCTCTCTCTCCTCCTCTTCTCTCTCTCTCTCTCTCTCTCCCCTCTCTCTTTTCTCTCTCTCTCCCCTCTCTCTCTCTCCTCTCCTCTCTCTCTCTCTCTCTCTCTCTCTCTCTCTCTCTCTCTCTCTCTCTCCTCTCTTTCTTCTCTTTCTCTCCTCTCTCTCTCTCTCTCTCTCTCTCTCTCTCTCTCTCTCTCTCTCTCTCTTCTCTATCTCCTTCACTCTCTTCTCTCTCTTCTTTACACTTCATTCCCTCTCTCTCTCTCTATCATATATCTCGTTTCTTTTTGATGCTCTGTTTTCTGTCACTAGTGCACGTCCTCCTCATCGCTCCTCTCCCTCTCTTTTCTTCTCTCCTCTCTCTCCTCTCTCTCTCTCTCCTCTCTCTCTCTCTCTCTCTCTCTCTCTCTCTCTCTCTCTCTCTCTCTCTCTCTCTCTCTCTCTCTCCTCTCTCTCTCTCTCTCTTCTCTCCTCTCTCTCTCTCTCTCTCTCCTTTCCCTCTCTCTCTCTTTCTCTCTCTCTCTCTTCTCTCCTCTCTCTCTCCTCTCTCTCTCTCTCTCTCTCTCTCTCTCTCTCTCTTTAAAAACATACATATAACTAAAGCCCAAAGGTGCACTGTCGTGTGCTACCTATCTTAAGGGCAATTTACACATAAATATACAGACCTAAAAACTAAAAACTAACATTATATACATATATGCATCAGTAGAGTGTTTGTTGAGGCACTGTTGCTGTCACTAGTGTCACAGTAGCACTAGCCTCAGCGGGCTGGGCTTCAACAGTCTCCACCGACTGGCCGCCAACTTTACACTTTGTGTGTTCATCTCCTGGATGTGAGGGACAGCGGCCGTGAAAATGTTCCACATCCTGGAGATACGGCCCACAGAGGTGCGTTGGTGCTGGCTGGCACGGGAACGCGGCACCTCCACTGCATCACCACTGGTAAGCACCGTTCTCGTGCTTCGCCTGGCGACTCTCGGAGGCTTTCGTAACCCAGCCAGGTGTGGCACTCCCTGCACCTGTGCCTTGTGGAATACCACAAGCGCCGCGACATCCCTGCGGTGTTCCAGTGAGTCGAGGGGACTCACTGGCTCGAACTGGGCTGGGGGGTCTGGGGGGTCTGCAGCATCCACCCGTCGCAGGGCTCGACGCTGGATGCTGTCCAGCCTCCAAGTGTGCGAGGCTGCACACGACATCCAGGAGAGGGCGGCGTACTCTAAGTAAGGCCGTATCTGGGCCTTGTAGAGCATGAGCTTCCCTCCCCTGTCGAGGAAGCTGGCTACCCTTCGCAGGGCAGAGACCCTGTGAGAGGCCTTTTTTGCAATGTGTTTGATGTGGCCGTCAAACCTTAGCTCTCGGTCCACCTCTACTCTCACAAGCATGAGCTTCCCTCCCCTGTCGAGGAAGCTGGCTACCCTTCGCAGGGCAGAGACCCTGTGAGAGGCCTTTTTTGCAATGTGTTTGATATGGCCATCAAACCTTAGCTCTCGGTCCACCTCTACTCCCACAAACTTGACGGCTTCCTGGAGTGGGAGAGGAACGCTGCCAAACCGCAGCCTCCCTTCCACTGCTGGCCTGGCAACGGGGGACCGAGAAACCACCATTGCCTGTGTCTTCTCCGGAGCAAAGGTCACCTGCCAACGTGTACCCCACTCCTGTATAACACTCAGCTGCTGATTGACCTCATCAGCAGCACGCCCACTGTCATGTCGCGGGTAGGAGCAGGAGAGAGTACAGTCATCAGCGTAAGCCGAGACTGCTGGCAGCTGCCGGAGAAGATCGTCCACGTAGATGTTCCACAGGACTGGCCCCAGCACAGAGCCCTGTGGGACTGATGCTTCCACTGGCAGGGACTCAGAGGCCTGCCCGTTAACGACGACCTGGAGGGTTCTTCCCTGCAGGTAGTTCCGCTTGAAGCGGAGCCACTTGGCCTCGGCAGCAACACGGCAACGGTAGCCAAACCATGGCTGATCCGTGGGCTTGGTGGTGCAGTCGCGGTGTGGCACATGGCGTCTCTGAAGGGCCAGGAGGCGGGAAGTAAGGGCTTGCGACATATTTTCCGCCCCGTCCCACAGCAAAGTACCCCACGCCGTGTGACTCGGGTCACGGCGCAAGGAGGCCCAGCCCGCCTTATCCCACAACCAGACAGTACGAGAGGTGGTCTCGTCCCGAGCCGCGCCTATATCTATCTGTGTTAAGACAGCGTGGTGGTCAGAGCTGCCCACTAATCCTAGCTGGTGACAGCAGAGTGTGTCCCCCTGGAGGTCAGAGACGACAGGGTCCAGTGTACCCCCCCGCTCGTGTGTAGGGAAGGTCACGTGGTCCGTCAAGCCCTGCACAGTGAGGAGGCTCTCCTAGGCATGCTGTTCCAGGTGGTGGTTGAGGTCGCCCACCACCAAGGCGTGCCTGCAGCGGTGCTCCAACATCAGGTCGTCCAGGGCCCCAGTGAGGTACTGTGGTGAGGCGGGTCCCTGACGTGGCGGGCGATACATGGCGCACAGCAGGATGGCTGATCCATCAGCCAGCACTACCCGGAAGAACAGAATACCTCTCTCTCGTCTTCTTCCTTTCCCTCTTCCTCCCCCTCTTTTTCTCTATTTTTATTATATTTTCTTTTGCTCCCTCCTCCTCCTGGTCTGCCTCTTACAGTCTTTCTTGGCCTTCCTCTATGCCTATGTATTCCTCCCCTTCCTGTCCAAATCTTTCAAAAAGCATACAATCTGTCTTTCACAAACACACACACTCTGTTGTGTGTGTGTGTGTGTGTCACCTGACTTCAAGCCTCAAGGAAAGGAGGGGTCAGGTAAGGTAGCAGGTGGCGAGGGCACGAGGGGTCAGGTCAGCTGAGGGCGGCTGAGGGCTCGTGCCTCACTTTGGGTCCTGTGTTCGGAGGACAAGAAATGAAAGAAGAAGAAAAGGAAAGAGAGAAAGAGGAGGGAAAAGAAGAAAAAAGAAAGAAAGAGAGAGAGAGATAAAGGATGGTGGAGGAGGGAAAGCAAGAATAAGAGAGAGAGAGAGAGAGAGAGTTAATCTCCTTCCACTAATCCCGCCACCACCCTCAAAATGGCGCTAGGTTAATCCAGCTGGGATCAGAAGAAGGTGGTTAGTTGAGTGCAACAAGGACAGGTTTGGGGTTCAGGAATATCCAGCTTGAGGTTACTAACACTGCTAAAAATGTCATGCTTTAGTCATAATCTGCACAATTGTTATGATTATCTGCTGCACTAAAAGGAAGTGTGTGTGTGTGTGTGTGTGTGTGTGTGTGTGTGTGTGTGTTGTGTGGCAGTAAGGGAGTGTGTGTGACATCATTTAAGCCTGTGTTTATGTGGGGCCTCACACACCACAAACAATTCTTGCCTTCATTGCAAAAGTAGCGGTGATGTGATGTCACGGCTGGTGTTCTGTAGAGTGGTGGCGTGAGGCTCCTGTGCTGGCCTTACTCCTTGGCTGCAAACACTGGCTAGGTGTTAGCTGGAGGGTGAAGCAGGAAGCACCCTTCAAGGAAGCACTTGCCTGCTTGTGTGCTGACGGCCACCAATGTTACAGGTGCTGAGGTGAAGAGTCCAGGTCGGAGCCCACGCCAGGACTCCTCCCAGCTTCCCTTGTATTAGGGAACGCTTGGTTCATCCCCGGGGCCTCCACCGGGGTTCCTGCAGGACCAGCTGACGCCTCCCACCACAGGTGTGCTGGCAGAAGTAGTGCTGCAATGGAGGGCGTGAAGACCTACACTTGTGACCACTGTGGCAAAGTGTGCTCCAGCAAGGCTGGCATTACTGCACACATCCTCACCCATACACGCAAGACAGGGTTGAGGTGTGACCACTGTGGCAAAGTGTTTACTGGTAAAGGTGCTCTTAGGAGCCACATGCTCACCCACACTGGTGAGAGAAACTTTGAGTGCCAGGAGTGTAGGAAAACATTTACCCACAAGAGCAGTCTTAACAAACACATCCTCACCCACACTGGTGAGAGAAACTTTGAGTGTCAGGAGTGCAGGAAAACATTTACCCACAAGAGCAGTCTTAACAAACACATGCTCACCCACACTGGTGAGAGAAACTTTGAGTGCCAGGAGTGTAGGAAAACATTTACCCACAAGAGCAGTCTTAACGGACACATGCTCACCCACACTGGTGAGAGAAACTTTGAGTGCCAGGAGTGTAGGAAAACATTTACCCACAAGAGCAGTCTTAACAAACACATCCTCACCCACACTGGTGAGAGAAACTTTGAGTGCCAGGAGTGTAGGAAAACATTTACCCTCAAGAGCAATCTTAACAAACACATCCTCACCCACACTGGTGAGAGAAACTTTGAGTGTCAGGAGTGCAGGAAAACATTTACCCAGAAGGGCAATCTTAACACACACATGCTCACCCACACTGGTGAGAGAAACTTTGAGTGTCAGGAGTGTAGGAAAACATTTACCCACAAGAGCAGTCTTAACAAACACATCCTCACCCACACTGGTGAGAGAAACTTTGAGTGTCAGGAGTGCAGGAAAACATTTACCCAGAAGGGCAATCTTAACACACACATGCTCACCCACACTGGTGAGAGAAACTTTGAGTGTCAGGAGTGTAGAAAAACATTTACCCAGAAGAGCAGTCTTAACACACACATGCTCACCCACACGTAGAGAACTGAGTGCGAGTCAGGAAAATTTACCCAGAAGGGCAGTCTTAACACCCATCCCCCCACTGGTGAGAGGAAGTACAAGTGTGATGTTTGCGGCAAGTGTTTTCCTACCAAGAGTGGTGTTGCCAGGCATATCCAGACACACCTGTGAGGGGCAGCCTGCCAGGAGGGAGTGGCTGTGTGCATTTAATGTAAAGTAATGCATAGGGGTAACACTGTCGCAGCTCAGAGTGAGAGTCACACACAGATAACAGCCGGTGAGAATAGTTTGAGTTCCTGTACAAGAGAGTGTGCAGGAGTTTGGTCTCGGGAAATGTAACAAGAATATTAAGCTTGCAAGTGCCCAGCCAGCGTCTCCCTTCCTCCTCCATGCTAACATATACTGTAGGAGTACATAGGAGAGAACAGATACCAGGACACCCTTTGGTCTATAACGAGGGTATCTGCTGAACTACATACGCTACCCACTAACAAACTACATGTAAGAGAACAGTTAGAAAGGGACACCATGTCCCTAAAGAAAGTAGGAACAGGGAAGTTTCGTAGTGAAGAATGATAGGATATGAAGTATGCTAACTACAACTACCACTAAAACTAGTCAATCTTGTTAGAATCAATAGGACGATATAGTATAACTCGCGGAGCAATTCAAAACCCATTTACTTAAAAGTACGCGTCCCGTCTATTTTTAGATGAAGTTATTGTGCTGGCTTGGACAACATTAGCTGGTAGTTTGTTCCACCGATTGACAACTCTAACATTGAAATTATTCTTTCGGAGATCTGTGATGAATCGCTGACCCTTCAGTTTTAAACCGTTGTTTCTTGTTGTCACGTGAGGAGAAAGCTCGAATAGGTTCTCTTGATTAATGACATCAATTCCTTTAGGGATTTAAAACATTTCTATCAAGTCCCCACGGATTCTACGATTCTTTAAAGAAAACATATTAAGTGTTCGCAGCCTCTCTTCATAAGATGCATTTTGTAGAGATGGAATCAGTTTGGTTGCTCTTTGAACTGATTCCAATTTGGCTTGATCCTTTGCAAAACAAGGCAACCAGCAGAATAATTAGTAAACGGCATATTCTAAGTGCGGCCTAACCAAGGACGTGTATATTGTGTCATTACTTTAGGAGTTTTGTGTTCAAAGTAGCGTTTAATGAAGCCCAGCATCATATTTGCCTTTTTACTGGCAGCTAGGCAATGCGGACTGGTTTTAAGATCTTTACTAATGGTGACACCTAAATCCTTTTCCTGCTGTACTTCAGTTAAGGACTTATTCTGCATCTGACAGTTATATTTGAGGTTATCGTTGCCTGTATGCATTACTCTCTATTACTCTCTATTAGTCTATCATTATTATTTACATTGATAACAGTCAATTGCCGGGTCTTGTACTCCTCTTATCTGATATTAGATTTTTTGTTTCATGAAAAATAAACAGAATAATTTACATCAAGGATTCTTTACTTATCTCATTATCATTATTATTATTATTGTTGTTATTATTATTATTAATATCATTATTATGTTGTTGTTGTTGTTGTTGTTTATTATTATTATTGTTGTTATTCCCTCTAGGGTTTTTGTTGTGTATGCATATAGGCAGATTATTTACTCCTATTATAACAAACCATGAATTCAGAGGCTTATAATATACATAAAATAAATAAATACATAACTAATATACCTACATAGCTACCAGGTATATATGTCCTTATTAAATGGTCTTGATACTATTACAACTATTTGGTTTAAAACTATTACTCACAGGATACTATTAGAACTATTAAAACTTCTGGACTATTTGTAATCAAGAGAGAGGTAGTAGTAGTCTATAGTTTGACAATAGCCTACCCTATATTGTGGTGGTCTTAAATATAGACTGTATAGAAAATGGATCTCAATTTTTCACGACTATCTACACTATAATGAATACAACACTTTACCATTCCACGGCTGTAATAAAGCACACACACACACACACACACACACACACACACACACACACACACACACACACACACACACACACACACACACACACTATTCGGGATGTCACACCCCGAGGCGTCTAAGACAAACATGTTCCCAAGGCTGCATGGGTATTGGACTCGCCATTGACAGTTTTACCCTCCCGGAAAGAGCTTGGACCTCGTACTGACCGATCATTAGCTACTAAAGTCGCCAGGACAACGGTTTTTTTCGATGTACAGTAAAACCCTTATAACTCTGCATTGTATAACTCTGAATTTGATATAACTCGGCAAGGCAAAGACAAAGTTTTTTTTTTTATATATACAGGGAGGTCCCGTTATACGAGCATTCGATATACGAGAGGTGTAAATTAGGGTCTATTTTCAATATACGAGATCGAAAATCCAATGCTACGACATTCAAACGGGTTATTTACTAAAGTAAATTAAAAGTTATTTACTAAAATTATAAAATCATTTACTAACTATATGATTTTACCTAAGGTTGTACGATAATCAATTGAAAATATGATCATTCTGGTGGCTCGGTACGACAATGTGGCCTACAAAAATTCACAACCCTGGGCGAGAAGCCAGCAACGGAGGTAGTATGGCCAGCAACAACCTGCTCTCGCACTACCTAGATACTACTTTCCCTAATGACGGAAGCTACAAAGCTCCCTCGGTAGGTCGTAAACGAGTAGGAAGGTTGTGACTGGCTAAGGCGTCATCCGTCACCAGCCAATGACAAACAGTTTTTAAAACTTCTCGACCAATCACAAGTCAGCGAGACATATTTCCGGGCAAGAATGGCATGCCAGACTGCCTCTCTCCGCCCTCTGTCCCCGTCATCTAAAACTAATTCTAGTTTTATTTGGAATGCTTGCATTTTAAGGAGTTTTAATGTATCAGATAGTAAGATATATAAGTAAGGAGCCTGTGTTGCTAGTGTTTTGGTGGTAGAAGGTGTGTATGTGGGTTGAAATAGTGAATATTTGTGTTATGGGGAGGCCCCGCGGCAAGAATTTCTCAGTCACTCACTGCCCCGCCAGCAGTCACCTCCATCATAACATCTTTAAATCACCCTTATTTAAGGTGACACACGGTGCTACATTGATTTAGATAATGACACGTGGATATAACATCTCACCATAATCACTAAGTTGTATAAAAACGAGTGATAAGACGTTTAACCCTGCCCAAACCTACCGTGGCGGAGGCGGCGGCGGCCTGCCCCGTCCGCCGCCTCTCTCAAAAACCGCCGTCATCCGCCTCGCCTGTGCCTTCCTGAAGAAGACAGTCAGCTCCTACGCTTGTGATAGCACCATAGGATATCACCAGTGACCATAGGATTCCTCAAAGGGTCCTCGCTTTCCTTACTAAATAATTACCAAGGAGATCTCCGCTGGCGGCAGAAATCGGCCGCCGCCCGCACAACACAACACCCCGTTATCAGCTGTATAATATGTGCCTTCCTGAAAAAGCCAGGTCAGCTCCCACGCCTGTGATAGCACCATAGGATATCACCAGGGATCATAGGATTCCTCAAGGGGTTCTCGCACCCCTACTAGATACAGGGAGGTCCCCAAGATACCAGCAGTTAGGTGCCACCGGGCATACCGTAACAGCAAAATCCTCGTATACACTGAAAACATAACTATGGTAAAATATAGTTTGGTTCCAGACCCCATCATTTAAAAACACAAATACAACAAACAAAAACTCTGTTTTCAAGCTAAAATAACTGTACAAACACACAAATACCAGCGGTCTATATACTCCACACTGTACTAACCGATTTGTAGAAAAACGCATCTGAAAGAGAAATAGCCAAAAAATACATAACTGCGCTTAATTAACATAAAACATCATAACAAGCAAAAAGAGGTTGTATAGGGACGCCGCTGATACAAAAAGGTAAGTGTAAGCCTGTTGTCAAGGTGAAGCTACACCTGAGCTAATTACCACAACACAGGATTCAGCCGCCATATGCTTATTACCCTTCAGTATGAGCAGTCCCAAGGTTGAGCCGCACAACTGGCTAATTACCAACTGACGTTAAATAGACAGGCCGCGCCATAAACTAATACCCTGCAGGTACGGTAATGCTAAGGGGGCGCGACTGTGATCACTAATCCCCATTGTAACCTTGGAGTGTAGGCGGTTTAAGTTGACACCACCCGTTGAATTACCTAATGATCAGGCTCGCTGCATAATGCCTTAATTACCCTCTCGTGATCTGCGGTTCCAAGTTTGGAGCCGAACGACCCCTGTAATTACCAAATTATTAGTGAAAAGCTTTTTGAGGGGCCGCGCCAATGCTTAATTTACCCTTCAGTTACGTCTATGACTGAGTTCATCCCGCTTGTAGAGTATGGAGGGCGAATTTTAACTGCTAATTACTCACTAAATTCACACGCCCAGTATTCTAGATTACTTCATTCCGTATATGAATGACCTAGGTACAAATCTGTAGGTCATACTGGGATGTGGTCAAGCGGATTTTATTATTTTATTTTATTACATGTTATTTATTTTTACGTGATGCTATCTTGTTGTAATTGAAGTTGGACCCCATTTACCAGTCTCTTCATACGGATTCCGGGGCTCCCATACCAGGTGGACAATGCTGCGTATTTCGGGAACTCCTGTATTCACACGAACTCATTAACCAGAACTCACATTTCCGTATATCGGATTTGCCGGACAAATCTGAGGTCCGGATATGCCTCGAGTCCGGACAATTCTTATTTTTTATATTTATTTAACTTATTTTTCGTGGAATGCCAGTCCTGTTCGTAAATTAAGTTGTCCGGCAGGTCCGTAGGGCAGCATCTCAGCGTCGATTCGACAGAATACTGAGTCAGTGTCCCCTGCCCCCACGCCCGGTGCAGATGCTCGGACTATTATTTTTTCCCCGATTTGGACATCTACGACGCAAGTCCCGGCATGATTTGCGGTTCCCGGACAGTGATCCTAGAGTAGGATAAAGTCCGGGTGGAATGGCATCGGACTTTTTTTTTTTTTTTTCGTATTTATTGCTTCACGACGTAATTGGTTCCCGGCAGGTTATTATGGAAGAGTTTGTGGTAATGGTTTTCTCAAGGTATTTATTGTTAGAGTAATGGTTTTCTCAAGGTATTTTTGTTAGAGTAATGGTTTTCTCAAGTATTTATTGTTAGAGTAATGGTTTTCTCAAGGTATTTATGTTAGAGTAATGGTTTTCTCAAGGTATTTATTGTTAGAGTAATGGTTTCTCAAGTATTATTGTTAGAGTAATGGTTTTCTCAAGGTATTTATTGTTAGAGTAATGGTTTTCTCAAGGTATTTATTGTTAGAGTAATGGTTTTCTCAAGGTATTTATTGTTAGAGTAATGGTTTTCTCAAGGTATTTATTGTTAGAGTAATGGTTTTCTCAAGGTATTTATTGTTAGAGTAATGGTTTTCTCAAGGTATTTATTGTTAGAGTAATGGTTTTCTCAAGGTATTTATTGTTAGAGTAATGGTTTTCTCAAGGTATTTATTGTTAAAGGTAAAAGGTTTTCTCAAGGTATTTATTGTTAAAGGTAAAAGGTTTTCTCAAGGTATTTAATCCATCAGTTTTTTTCACAATCCTCTCACAATTGTTTGCATCACTGGTTAGTGATGGCTGCCTGTGATGCCGTGGCTCCCTGTTCCCTCCCTTATGACTTGGGACTACATTTGCTTTCTTGCAATCTTAGTGTACTTTTCATTCTTCTTGTGAGCTCACACTATGATCATGTATTTTACCGGCCAATTCCTCACTGCAGTGGTCCTTCACGTTTGGCGATTTAATTAGTCTAGCCAAACCATTGCCAAAAGTTAATTTCCCCAATCGCGAATAGTACACACAAACCTCGATTTCCCGGACTAATAGGGGGGAGCACTGGTCCGGGAACCACAAAAGTCCGGGAATCCCAACAGTCCAGGAATTATCCTTAAAAAAAAAAAAAAAAAAAAATTCCAATGCCATTACCCACCCCCGGGCGTTTATCCTACTCTAGTATTTACTGTCCGGCAACAGCCAATATCAACTGCCCCGCCGCGGACTTTTACGTCCGCTGAGCATGCTGCCACCTGGCGGGAGGCAGCAGAAAGTGTTCAATAGTCTCAAGAGACGTTCCTGCACCAGGGACAGTGGGGGTCAGGGGACTAACAGAGGCTGTGCAGGTGAACAGTGAGTGTCGTGTGCCCAAATGTAAACAATACGACCGCTGAGCATGCTGCCACCTGGCGGGAGGCAGCAGAAAGTGTTCAATAGTCTCAAGAGACGTTCCTGCACCAGGGACAGTGGGGGTCAGGGGACTAACAGAGGCTGTGCAGGTGAACCGTGAGTGTCGTGTGTCCAAATGTAAACAATACGACCGCTGAGGATGCTGCCACCTGGCGGGAGGCAGCAGAATGTGTTCAATAGTCTCAGAGATGTTCCTGCACCAGGGGCAGTGGGAGTCAGGGGACTAACGGAGGCCGTGCAGGTGAACAGTGAGTGTCGTGTGCCCAAATGTAAACAATACGATCGCTGAGCATGCTGCCACCTGGCGGGAGACGCGGACACTGACCAGGGGTGACAGGAGACGCTCGGACCGCCGGACAACTTTGTCAATTTACGAACAGGACCAGGCATTTCAACGTAAAAAAAAAATTTTTTTTTTTAATTGTGCGGGACTCTGACATATCCACGGACCTCGGATTTTGTCCGGCAAATCCAATATCCGGGAAATTGAGGTTTTGTGTACAGTGGTACCTTGACTTATGAGTTTAATTCGTTCATTGATCGAGCTCGTAACTCAATTTGCTCGTTTATCAAATCAGTTCTCCCCATTGAAAATTACCACCAGAACCTCGTTTCCCGGACCTTCATTTCCCGGATATCGGATTTGCCGGACAAAATCTGAGGTCCGGGGATATGTCAGAGTCCCAGAGAAATGTCTGGTCCAGTCCGTAAATCGACAAAGTTGTCCGGCGGTCTGAGCGTCTCCTGTCACCCCTGATCCTACAATCCCACCGTGTAGTGCTACGCTCTCAACTCCTCGCCCTGAACGTCGCCACCTGTGACCTGCCCACCCTGCTGGTGGCGGCTGGCGTCCACCCCTCCCGACAACACGCTGTCATCCGCCTCACCTGTGCCTTCCTGACAGGGGACAGGTCAACTAGCGGCCTGTGATAGCATCATAGGACTCACCACGGCCTCAAGTTCCCGAGGGATCCTCGCAGCCTTAAAAACAACAACAAGTGACGTAAAAGTCCGCGGCGGGGTAGTTGGTGCATATTGGCGCATTCGTTGGCCGACAGTAAATACAGAGTAGGTAACGTCCGGGGTGGGTAATACCTAGGACTTTTGCGATTCCCGGACGTTTGCAGTTCCGGACCAGTGCTCCCCCTATAGTCGGGAAAACGAGGATTGTGGTAATTACAAAACAATCAAATCATTGGGCATACGCCGGGGACGCGTGCCTCGACACACCTACGACGCACTCCGGGGTCACCAACGCGCGAGTCTCCATGCAGGCGCTTCCCATACCAAGCAGCTCTCGACAAGAAACATCAACTCTGCCCCAGCCACGAGCCTTGTGGGCGCCCCTTGGCCCTCCACCCGGCTTGACTCTTACAGATACAACCCATGAAGGATCGATTTCAGGTTAGGTGCCACATGCCCATATAGCCGAAGTTGGCGCTACGACTATGCAGGTTTAAAAGGCCTCGATTCAGTCTCACGGTGCAATCGCTGATTTGACACGTAATCATCCCAGCGATACCCATCATTTGCGAAGAACTTATTACCAAAGGCATTGATTCGTCTCTTCAAGTCACTATTTAGTGTCCATGTCTCACAACCATAGAGTAAGACAGGGATCACAAGCGATTTGAAGATCCGGATCTTTGTCCTCCTGCACAGGTACCGACAACGCCAAATACTCCTGCTGAGCGAGTCCATAACACCGTGGGCTATGCCAATCCGCCGTAAGACTTCTTTACGTGACCCGCCGTCATTATGGACTGCGCTACCAAGGTATGTAAAACTTTCCAAGATCTCAATGTCCTCGCTACATGCATGAACAGACTGTACTGCTTCATCTGGTAAGTCTCCAAACACCTGGACCTTGGTCTTGAGCCAGGAGACCTCAAGTCCCAAAGGCTTTGCCTCCTCGTGCAGCGCCTCGAGAGCCATCACCAGGACCTCCAGCGACTCAGCAAAGATTACTGCATCATCGGCAAAAACAAGATCAGTGATCTTGGTATTGCTGACGGATGCTCCACAACCACTTTGATCTACAACCTTGTCCAATACCCAGTCCATACAAGCGTTGAAAAGTGATGGGGCAAGGACGCACCCTTGCCTCACTCCTGTATTCACAGGGAAGAAGCTGGATACACCTGCCCCACACTTCACAGCACTCTCAGTCCCAGAATACAGACCAGTTATCAAACCAATAGTCCTTGCAGGAATCCCTCGGAGTCGCAGAAGATCCCAGAGTGACTCACGATGCACTGAGTCAAACGCCTTCTTGAGATCAACATAGGCTGCAAGCATCCCCTGTCCAAACTCACGTCGGCGTTCCACCAGGACACAAAGCGCTAGGATACGATGTGTGTAATTGAAATACCATTAATCCGTTCCAGCCGCCAAAAACCCACCCCAATTTTTTGACTGTACCTATATGACTGGACTGCACTCACCCTCCGCCATTTGCATTCGCCAGTGCTTATTATCTGTGTTTCAGCTGTTGGAAACAGCTGTGGGTGGAACTGCTGCTAAACATACTGCACTCGCCCTCCGCCATTTGCATTCGCCTGTGTGAGCACAACACAACAGAGATGTTTCCACGGCGAGGTAACCACGTGAAGTGAACGAGTGAGACGCGGGATGCTGGGCGGATGTTGTGGCGTTCGCTGCGCCAACTAGCGGCGGCGTATCTGAAGCTCGCTCGTAACAAAAAAAAGAATCTTTCATAACTCGGATTTTGGCTCGCAACTCAGAGCAAAAAATTGACCGATCGACTGCTCGTAACTGGGAAAACTGGTAAGTTGGGGCACTCGTAAGTCAAGGTACCAGTGTCTATCATCTATACTGATAAACCATTTAGTCTCTATCAGTGGTTCTTAACCCTTGCAGAGGCGCCTAACCAAACCTAACCAAAACCTCCGCACACTGGCCGAACCCCTCAAATAGGACAAAAAATATATAAAATAATAATTAATACATAAATTAAAGAAAAATTGTTACAAAATTCATGAGTATATTTGGATAATAAGAAAAATACATTCCATTTCATTAATACAAAAATTTAAGGAAAATTGCTTCAAAATTAAAAATAATATTTGAATAATAATAATAACTTAATTTTAATGAATTTTTTTTTTTTTTTTTTTAGGCGATCTGGGAAATGCGTGGCTTTGTTTTGGGAAGGGCCACCCTCATATCATTTTCGCATGCAAGCCTGCTCCTTTTCTTTGTTGTGATGTCCACTGATGATTTCGAAAATGCATGCTCACAGAGATACATTGTAACGAACGGCGTGAGGATCTCCAGGGCCTTTTTAGCGATGAGAGGATACCCTTCCATTTGGCGGCACCAAAACTTTGAGAGTGTTGTTGTCCCGAAGAGTAGTTGTTGAATGTGGCTCTGCTGCAGTTCGATGAGGTGTCAAGATAGTGATCGTTGACATATGATTTTGCAATGTCGAAAGTCAATGGCTGTCTCACCCATGTTGGGTATTGTGCTTGTTCAGGGAAATATCCATCGAATGACTTTCCCAGCTCATCCTAGTGCATGACAATCGCTTGCTTCAGTTCCCTTTGTATAGTCATAGCAGTGCCTCCAACTTCAGAATCATCTACAAATCCGCTCACGCACTCGTCCAGTAGCGGAAAGTTCGCGAAGTTGTCCTTCTCCGTTCGCCGCCTCCACAACGGTAGCTTCTTTCGTAAAGCGCTGGGCTTTTCTTCGGCTTCAACGCTATTCACTCCACCACCCTGCATCTGGCCATTGAGAGGATTGAGTGCGCCGAAGACGTCAGCCATGTACGCCAAGGCTAGGATACACTTTGATTCCTCGAAATGAGTTGCATGGCGATGCTGGTGCTCTGGCAGAAACATGGCTAATTCTACACGCAAGGCAAAAACACGCCTCGGTACCTTCCCTCGTGATAACCATCGAACGTTAGAGTGGTAGAGAAGGACTTCGAATTCAGAGCCGATTTCATTGCACAGCTCTTTGAAGAGGCGATGATTCAGAGCACTGCTTCGCACGTAATTCACAGTTTCAACGACAATTTTCAGAACATTGGCCAGTTCTGGAGGCAGAGTTTTTGATGCCAACGCGTGTCTGTGCAGGACGCAGTGTGTGACGGCGATGTGTGGTGCATCGGCCTTCACCAACGCTCCAAAGCCGGATTTGCGCCCCAGCATGGCTGGAGCAAATTGCAGACACCATGTTCCACGAAAGACCGTTGCTTCTGAAGAAGTCGTCCACAAGTTTCTTCACGTCAGCTGCCTTAGTCGTTGTTGAAAGAGGCTTGGAGAACAGAAACTCTGGCGTGATCTCGTCTCCCTTGACATAACGCACAAATACAATGAGCTCAAATTGGAAACGTCGGTGGTCTCGTCGAGTTGAAGGCTGAACATAGTTGGACTCGTGACTAAATCTGCAACTACCTGGGCGAGGATGTCAGCGCTCATGTCGTCGATTCTGCTGCTGATGGTGTCATTTGAGAGTGGAATAAGAGACAAGTTGTCTTCAGCAGCTTTTCCAAGCATGATGTTGCATCTTCAATGCAGCTGGTTTGATGAGTGTTTCGCCAACGGTGTGGCTTTTCCCTGCTTTGCAATTAGATACGCAACTTCATAGGAGGCGCTGATGATCGGTTTGTCAACTGGAATGAAGTTGCGAGCGGGCAGAGTAGCCCTTGCGTCGAATCGGGCTCTTTTCAATCTGAGTTCATCCAGCGTTGCGTCCTTGTACTGTCCCTTGCCATGCAACTTCATGAAGTGTTCCCGCAATTTCGCTGGTACAGAATTGGACAACTTCACAAAGCAAAACATGCATTGAGGATGCCGAGTTCCATCTTTCTCCGTGCAATACGTAAACCGCACGTAGTCCTCCGACCATTTCCTTTTTTTACTTGCCATCCTGATTCTGGGTAATGTGGAGGCACTGAGGCATGTGTTTCACCCAACCCATTACAGTGTATGAGAGCGTGTGGTCCTGGCCTCCCACTCTCCCTCCCTCATATCTCCTTATATACGGCTCCCGACTCACGTGCTAGATATCACCAGCAGTTCCCACGGAAAGTGGTAAAGCTAATTTGGCCGTATCTCGTAATCCCTGCTGTGATATTTCAATGGTTCCCTGACTGAACGTTTTAATGTGACTCGGGTCTCGCCTATAGAATTGACGTTCAGTTGCAACACTAGAAAGAAGAGAGGCGGCGCGAACCCACACACCACAACTCTCCCCAGCCTCCCCGCTTGTCGTTAATTTGTTAATTTCCCCCTTTTGGGAAAAAAAGGGGGAATAAAAAGGGGAAAAAAGTGTTTTTTAAAGGGCCCCTTTCCCAGGGCAGGGGATTTGTTTCCCCCACTTTCCCAATCAGGGCCCGGGTTTGGGGGGGGGAAATAAAAGGGGTTTCGGCCCCAAGGGGGGTTTTTGGGTTTTGGGGGCTTTTTCCCCTTTTTTTTTCCCTTTTCCCCCTTTTTTTTTTTTATTTTTTTTTTTTGGGGTTTTTTTTTTTGGCGTTTTTTTTTTTTTTTTCCGGGAATGAATTTTCGACCGATACCCTTTGCCAAGGGGTTTTTTTTTTCCCCCCTTTTTTTCCCGTTTCCACGCCCGAGGAAATTTTTTTGGGGTAAAAGGGTTTTTCCGAAAAATGTTTGAGGATGCCATTTTTTCCGTGCAAAAACCCATTTTGGATTTTTTTTTTTGCCACCGATTTGGAATTGTGGGGATAAGGTTTTTTCCCAAATTACGGTATGGGGGTTTTTGGCCTCCCTCCCCCCCCCTTATCCCCTTTTAGGCCCCCCCCAAAAATCCCCGAAAAAATTTTGCTTTTCCGAAACCCTTTTTTAATTTTTCCCCCCTAAAATTTTTAAAAAAATACATTTTTCCTAACTCCCGGGGACTTCTCTGTCCTAACCAAATTAAAAAAATTTTTGATCGTTCGTGCAACCTAGGAAAAAAGAGAGGCGGGCGAACAACACACACACAACTCTCCCTCCCCGCGCTGCTTGAATTTCGTTAATTTCGCGTATAATTTTACTCGGGTGAATAATCCGGGATTACAATAATAACAAAAATGCAATGTGTTTTTTGGGAAAGGGCCCCCGCTGAACCCCCAATTTGGCTCACCCACCCCCGGGGTTCAATGGAAACCCCGGTTAAGAACCACTGGTCATATGATTTCATTGATAGTCCTTGCAGCCAGTAATGGTCCACCCGGGGGGTTTTCTCCTGCCGGGACGGGGAGGTGGATTTTAGGCCCACCCCAGGGCACCCCGGGGGGGGGTATCTTTTGTGAATGTCTTTGATACAAATACGGCACCACTAGGGTCCTGTAATAAGAAAAGGGGGCCGTCTTCATAGGCCCCATGTTAAAAACTACTGGGCCCACTTTGTCCAGGGCCTCTCTGTTCACCCCAAAAACCGGGGAAGTTTTAGGCATGACCCCGCAAATATCATGTTTTCTGTATAAAGGAAGACTGTTGTTTCGGAATGTTTGTTTTATAAATTTTCCATAAAACCGTAAAAAAACATTAAATAAAGGTCATTATAGACGAAGAAATATGCAGAACTTACAATTCACTTAAAAAACTCGTAGTAAAACTTTGTGGCACAAATTTAAATGGAGATATCATAGAAGCAGCATTTTATTAGCTTTCCATTGCTATATTTAGTTTTCTGATACATACAGTAGTACCATCCACATTTGCGTTAACTAAAAAAATTTCCGTGGCGGTTCCTCCTTTTCTCTCTCCTCTCCTTTGGGGGGGGGTTCCCTCTTTTTCTTTTTTTTTTTTTTTGTGTTTTTTCCTTTTTTTCATTTTTTTTA
>JACEEZ010025250.1:115000-126532 GCA_016584305.1 Chionoecetes opilio | reverse complement strand
GAAGGACGTTAAGAACTTGAGCAAAGTAAGTGGAAAACACCGAGGCAGAAAATGGCAGATCTTCCCAAAGATAGGCTAGAGCCTGCACCTCCATTCACTTATATTGCAGTTGATTACTTGGCCCTCTATATCAAAGAGGACGTAAAGAACTTAAAAGATATGAGTACTCTTTACATGTATGGTTTCACGAGCATCCATCTGGAAACGGCAAACAGTCTGGATAGTGACTCATTTATGAATGCTTACTGTCGCTTCATTGGACGGAGAGGACCAGTTAGTCAGTTAAGATCAGATCAAGTAGCACCGACAATATATTTCTTACTGTACGTATCTGCCTTTCCCATGCACCACCCATGTGGCTAGCATGTGGTGCATTCATTTTGAAATTAATCCAATCACAACTGTCTTTCAACAATTCAGTTCTGATTTTCTCCCGATTCATTTCTTTCAAACAATCTGAAAGTTCATTATTTGCACCTACAAAGTTAGTTCCTTGATCTGATCTTAACTGACTAACTGGTCCTCTCCGTCCAATGAAGCGACAGTAAGCATTCAGAAATGAGTCACTATCCAGGCTGTTGCCGTTTCCAGATGGATTGCTCGTGACACCATACATGTAAAGAGTACTCCATATCTTTTAAGTTCTTTACGTCCCTCTTTGATATAGAATGGGCCAAAGTAATCAACTGCAGCATAAGTGAATGGAGGTGCAGGCTCTAGCCTATCTTTGGGAAGATCTGCCATTTTCTGCCCTCGTGTGTCACTTCTAACCCTTCTGCAAACAACACATTTAGAGACATGTCTTGCTACCAGAGAAGATCCTCCTATAATCCAGTACCCAGATGCTCTAATTTCATTCAGTGTAATACCCTACCCTGGTGGCACACTTTGTTGTGGTAGTGGTGAATCACTAAGTCAGTTATGTGTGAATTCTTGTATAAGATAGCTGGATGTCTTGTTCATTCTGCAAGGTAGCTTGCCTGATCCGTTCACCAACTCTGAGTATCCCACTTTCATCTATAAATGGATCAAGCTTGTACAGCTGGCTTGTTTTCGTCACTATTCTGCTCCTTCATCAGTAATGTTCACGTGTGGTAAAGTCTCACTATTTATTGGACCTTTCAATGTTCTTATTGCATCTGAAAATGTCTCAGCTTGAACTTGTCTTATGATCTCATTTGCGGCCTCCTTTATTTCTCCAGCAGTGACTAGAATGTATTCCTGCTTGACTTTACTTATTCTGCTGGCATGTTCTTGAAGATTCTTTGGAGTCTGAGGCATACTGCAATACTCCTCTTGGCACGAAACCAAATCAGAAAAATAATTCAGCCTTTCCAGTATACTAGTGAATGCTGTCATTTGTGTAGCACATGACACAACCCCTTTACTTCAGATCATTATCATCTATGATATTCTTACTTTCTAATGAGTTGTCAGTTATGTCAAAATTTCTGCCAAAGGAACTCTAGACCATTCCACCAAGTGTTGCTTTTAATCAACTCTTGTAAAAGACAGTCCCTAGAAGCATGATCTGCTGGGTTCTTTTTTGTTTCCACATATTTCCACTGTTCTGGTGAAGTTTTGTCTCTTATCTGCTGAACTCTGTGGCTACATATACATGAAATCTTAAGGCATCATTGTTGATATACCCCAAATTACTTTACTATCAGTCCAAAACAGTTCTTGAATATTCTGATAGCTAAGTTTTTTCTTCAGCAATGCATGAATTCTCACAGACACAACTGCTGCTGTAAGTTCCAGTCTTGGAATGGTGATAGTTCGGAGGGGTGTGACTCTTGATTTTGCCATACAAGAGCTCAGTGTATCTGGTTATCAGTATTGATCAATTTGATGTATAAAACACTGGCCATATCCTCCTGACTGGCATCTGAGAAATGATGAAGTTCAACTTTCTTGATACCCTCAAATGAATCAGGCTTATAACATCTTGGTATTTTCATTGAAGTAAATGAGCTCATCCGGCTACAGGGCCATCATTATTATACTCACCAGCATTGCCGAAAATACATTGTTGTGGTGGAGTCTAATTCCTCCTCCTCGGCCCCCACCCTAAAATCTCTGTAGCGAGCAAAGCGTCTGTTGCCTGACCAGTCCACCAGCTCGATATGCAACTCTTGGCGTGTAGTGTTGTTCGTGTTGGTGAGAGCCCACAGCAGGATGTTACCTGGAAACAACAGAGAATGACGTCGGACTCAGCCATGCAGGAGGAAAGAAGAGATGAGAGAAAGAAAGGAGAGATGCAGGTGGAAAAAAGGTGGAACTACCGTATTAAAGTAATCGTCCAGACCCATTTTTTTTGGCCTAATTATGTTGAATGTACATTCAAAACACCTAATCCACCAAAAAATAATTAATTTCCAGGCCTTTATATCCGTAAAAACAGGGACTTTTGTAAAAAGCGCGCGAAAAAAAAAATCTTCCCTCCAACAGGGCTACGAATGTTATTGATGACGTCAGAGGAGGAAGCCTCCAATGTAAACATCTGTCTGACACCTGTCAGCAAATGTATGATGAGTGATTGTACTTCGGTGTCAGACAGTGAATCTGTCGCTGTGACAGATCTAGAGTACGATGCTCAATCTGAGACCGAAATAAATGACGCTGCTCGCGTATACTATGAGGAAAACGAACCTCAGATTGTGATGGGAGCCCAACCCTATATGTTTGAACCAGAATACGAGGCGGACGAACAGATGTTAGCGGCAACAACAACCCCTTACACACAACAACCCCTTACACACAACAACCCCCTTACACACAACAACCCCCTTACACACAACAACACCTTACACACAACAACCCCTTACACACAACAACCCCCTTACAAAACAAACCGTTACAACAACAACCCCTTACACACAACAACCCCTTACACACAACAACCCCTTACCACAACACCCCTTACACACAACAACCCCTTACACACAACAACCCTTACACAACAACCCTACACACAACAACCCCTTACCACAACAACCTTACACACAACAACCCCTTACACACAACAACCTCTTACACCCCAACAACCCCTTACACACAACAACCCCTTACACACAACAACCCCTCACACACAGCAACCCCTTACACACAACAACCCCTTACACACACAACCCCTTACACACAACAACCCCCTTACACACAACAACCCCTTACACAACAACCCCTTACACACAACAACCCCTTACACGCAACAACCCCTTACACACAACAACCCCCTTACACACAACAATTGGTGATAGTGATGGTGGTGACACACAGCAACACAACAGCATCGGTGAGTGAGTGAGTGAGTGAGTGTATGAGTGTGTGTGGTGAGTGTGTGTGTGTGTGAGTGTGTGGTGTGTGTGTGTGGTGTGGTGTGTGTGTGTGGGGTGTGTGTGTGTGTGTGTGTGTGTGTGTGGTGAGTGTATCACTACAAAACCTTGCAAATTTCAACTTCCCGTTCCAATCTGCCCTATCCGCCGCACTAATCTTTTCAAACATTTAACGTTGTCGTATCAGTCGGAAACGTGTGCAAACTTTTCTTGAAAGCACATCTGTCTTGGCTGCACCCATAAAGGATGCATTCATGTGGCATATCGCAAAAAAATCTATCAGAAACACCCAAAATCTTCAAGTACTTATTTATCTCTTGTGTTTACGTGCTTCTATCAGCGCGGGGAGAGGAGGGCCTTCCCTGTTACGTCACGAGCCGTGGGGGAAACGTCTGCCAGTTGGCAGCTGCGTTTTCGAAGCTCGGGGAATTTATAGATTTGATTGCAGATTATTAAAAAACGGCTGACTGGATGCAAAAAAAGTGACAACATATTGTTGATTACACTCGATAATGGCTGAAATCTAACTACATAAAATCAGGAATGATTAAAAAGGTTTTGGACGATTACTTTTAAAGGGTGGGAAACAGGAAAAAAAATAAACGAAATGAAAGGCTGAGATAAAAGGTTAGGAAAAGATACTACTACATCATGAATAGGTAAAACGGAAAAATAGAGGAGAGAGAGGGGAAAAGAGAGAGAGAGAGAGAGAGGGAGAAGAGGAGAGAGAGAGGGGAGAGAGATAGAAGGGGAAAGAGAAGCTGAGAAGATGAGAGAGAAAAGAGAAGAGAGAGAGAGAGGAGAGAGAGAGAAAAGAGAGAGAGAGAGAGAGAGAGAATAAAAAGTTTAAAAAAATAAGTTAGTCAAAAAAAAAAAGTAGGATACACACACACAACACACACACACGGTGTGGTGTGTGAGCAGGAAGAAAAATACTGAGGCATCACCGTGACTCACCCAAAACCAACAACTCTCGGTCAAAGTCCCCGAAGCCCACCTTGTAGTCCTCCCAGCCACGCATGAATTTTCTCGTTGGGGTTTCAACGTCGTCCCGCACTGTCATCCAGTGGATAGGGGGGGGGGGGAGATGCTGCGTCACTTACAGTTTGCCACATGAACACCGCCACGGACGAAATAACACACTGAGGGATTTACACTTCAAGGCCCACACTAATGATTATCACAATGAAGGGTTTCCTACAATTTTGATGATAGGTACTATCTTTAATTCTTTTAAAAAAAATTTGAGGGTTTACATTTTGGGGGTTATACAGAGCTGCTTAGTTAAAAGTGATCACAAACCGATCCTGTCAAAAGCTTTAGGCATCATGGAATCATATTGATAAAATAATTGATGAGTCTTGTAAAGGGAGTTTGGATCGGAAGTAATGTACTGACGTAGTAATGTAATGGTATGCTGAGATCATGGAGCTATAAAGGAGACCTTAAAAGTAGCTCCATGCGCTGATATAGTGTAGGTGTTGTATTAATAATTAAGTTGTCTTTTTTCTCGGCAAATTTTTATGGTCATCGTCATTGTCGTCATCGCAGTATTAGTATTGTAGTAGTTTTTTTATTATTATTAGTAGTAAAAGTAGTTGTAGTAGTAGTGATATTAGTAGTAATAGCAGTAATAGTAGTAATAATAATCGCAATAGTAGTAGTAGTAGTAGTAGTAAGTAGGAGTAAATTTTAGTAGTGGTAATAGTAGTTTTAAAAAGTAATAGTAATATCCCAGAAGAAGTGATGTTACATACCTGAAAGACCCCTCCAGCCTCCGCCCTCAGTCTCCTGGTCGCAGTAAACCCTCCACGGGCCTTGTAGTAGGTTAGGTGGGTGCACTAGGTAGATGCCGCTGCGGGAGGCCCCTTGGCTTGTCTGCAGGTCGTGGCAGCTTGTCCCCACGTGGAACGACTCTGGGCGGGCAGGTTGTGGACGTTCAACCCCAATCTTTATAGATTAAGTGTGTATGTGTGTGTGTGTGTGTGTGTGTGTGTGTGTGTGTATGTGTGTGTGTGAGTGGTGTGTGTGTGTGTGTGTGTGTGTGTGTGTGTGTTGTGTGTGGTGTGTGTGGTGTGTGTGTGTGGTGTGTGTGTGTGTGTGTGTGTGTGTGTGTGTGTGTGTGTGTGTGTGTGTGTGTGTGTGTGTGTGTGTGTGTGTGTGTGTGTGTATGTGTGTGTGTGTAATTCACCCACGGTTTTCCAACTCGAACTGGACTCGTGATCGCTGGGTTTACCTTTCAGGAAGAGGTTGCAGCTTGTAGTGACCGACATTTGGGTAATGTTGCGACCTCACACACCACATACACCATATTCCTTTGCTCAATAGGGACAGTAACCACCCAGATTTTAGTGTAAAAAATTTCCGGGAATGAACGGGGGGTCGAACACGCCACTACAGAATGGCCAGACACGCCTTTAATCCATTAGATCTGGCTGATGTTTGTGTTATTCATTCATGCATTGTTTTGTCCACGCCTCCAGTCCAGTCGGACTCGCGATCGCCAGTTTCACCATCCCGGTGCGATCTTGTAGCTCATTACTACCGATCATTAGATAATGCGGGGACCTCACACACCACACCCCCCCATCCCCTTGCTCAAGGGGGACAGTAACCGCCCGAATATGTCAGTGAAAAATCCCAGGGAGCAGTGAGGATTCGAACCGGCTACCATAGAATGGCAAACCAGCACGCTATCGACTGCCATCGTGGCGTGTGTTTGTGTGTGTGTGTGTGTGGGGTGTGTGTGTGAGTGTGTGTGTGTGTGTGTGTGTGTGTGTGTGTGCGTGGGGTGTGTGTGTGTGTGTGTGGTGTGTGTGTGTGTGTGTATTCATCTAGTTGTATTTTACAGGGCCAGAGCAATGCTCGTGTGGCCCGTCTCCATATCAACATTTTTTATCATTCATCCTTAGTAGGGTACGCCGTAGGTTCAATGAAAAGTGAAATATAGATTATTCGAATTTGGCAGGGTGTTTTTCTTATGTAAAATTGAATTTAAAGGGTGGTTTGTCCGCTTCAACTTTTTGGTTTGAGATATTCTTGCTATGCAAAAATGGACTTTTATATTTATATGCAAAACATACCTTAGCATACATCATTTTTATACTCACACAAAAAGCCACTTAAGTTTGAGATTCGAAAAATTTCACTGATGACAAAGTTGTAGAGCGCTAAAAACTCTATCGGAAGTAAGCCTCGATATTGCCGTAAGACCTACATTAAGTCCGCCAGACGCCGGAAAGCTCACTTCTCATACAAAAATCCCCCTCGTTTTTTGGGTAAAAATCTTTTTCCTGGCAACTGGATTTTCCACGTTATTATTACCCAACGTAGGTGGTTTCAGGGCTGGATACTGTTTAAGGTCTAAGGTCCTATCACCAAACTCCAAAATTAACAAAAAAACTGCGAAAGGGTCGGTCAAACACGTACGGTCGAAGTACAGCTCCACATCCAAGCATCCGGTCGACGTTCCGCCCACAGCTGCTGCTGCCTTGGCTTCTGGATTCCTTCAGGACCTTATCGCTGACGGCCACCTCTCTCCAGACATGTCGTACCTGGTCTGCGATCCTAACAAGCTGAGGAGGGCCAGGCAGGATGCCATGACATCGGCCAGGGACCTTGACCAGGGGAAGCACCAGGGTACCAAAATAGTAGGATTGGGTTACGATGGGAGGAAGGACAAGACCAGGGCGATGGGGCCCGGACAGCTATGGGAAACTGCACCCAAGGTTGATCAGGGAGGAGCATGTGTCAGGGGACAGAGGAGCCATCTGGAAGGTACCTTTGGCACTTTGTACCAGAGGACCCGGTGCCACCTGAGAAGCCTGCGTTCAAGGTGGCTCAGGCTCTCTATGATCTGCTGGTGACATACGACTCCACCGACTCACTGATTGTACTGCAAGGTGACTCAACTAGGGCCAACACGGGGTGGAAGGGGGTACTCACGCCCATTTTGGGGAAGAATGCTGGGACGCAAGCTCTTCTGGAGTATATGCGTGTTGCACACAAACGAGTTGCCCCTGCGCCACCTTATCACCAGCATCGACGGGCCTACCTCATCTGACACTGGCTTCACGGGTCAGTGTGCAGTCTGCTGTCCAGCGTGAATGAGATGCAGTACAACGCAGAGTTCAGAAGAGTGCCAGGCGGTGAAGATCTCACGGAGATACCGGGGTATATCCTGGTCAACATGTCCACTGACCAGCAGGTCTCCTACTAGCTGGTCCAGGCTGTGAAGCGGGGCGTTCTCCCGTCCGAGCTGCAGAAGATCAAGTGTGGGAAGGTGTGCCCACTCCAGATGGCTCACCACAGCCCAGTCGCTCGTGTACATGTGGACCAGAAAGCATGAACTGACTGGCAAAGAACTGAACACCCTGGAAATCCTAGTCAAGTACTGCCTGCAGGTGTACTTCAAGCTCTACTACGACATCAAGGTTCACCACAGACTAGAGGGACGGCCCCAAGCACATCCTCACGCAGCTCAGAGTGATGAGGTCGCAGCCCAAGAAGGTCCAAAACAGCTGTGACCTTCTACGTGCGAATAGGAGCATGGTTCGCACACTCAGAATGTGTCCTCCTCTCGCTGATGGCGAGTCAGAGTGAGGACGACCGCAGGCTCGCCGTGACCCAGATTTGAAGCTGAGGGCTGGCGAGAAGTATGGGGACACCAGTGTAAGACCTCGCATCACACCCAAGCTGAAACTTTTCAGCCACCAGCTTGCAGACACTGATCAGCTGGCAGCCTGGCCAGGTGCACGAGCCGGCATTCACCTGTTCACCGCCGGTGATCAGATCCAGGAGATCCTGGTCAAGCCGTACGAGGTTCCGGAGTTCTCTATCCACACTCAGAGCACCGAAAGAGTCGTGAAGCAGGTGACAGAGGCTGCGGCAGCAGTGGTGGGGCAGCAGACCAGAGACGGGTTCATCCGGGCTCGGGCCCACCACCGGGAGACCATGCCCCTTCAGGTCTAAGAAGGAATGATGGACACGTTCTAGGCCAACGTAGAGGCTTGTGACACTGTGATGTAGTGCCTGATGAACCAACTGATCGAAAAGAGCTTACCACGCTAGTCATTTGGAACTTATATTGGTGCATGATGCAATACACAGGACCAACCGGACACTGCGTACTCATTTAAGCATTATTCGATAAGGTTACAATATAAAAGTGCGATTTTGCATAGTAAGAATTGCTCAAATGCAACAATGGATTGAGATAAAATCGTCTTAGAATTCCCTTTTACATAGGAAATTGGCATGCCAAAGTTGAGAAAAAAAATTTTGTTATACGGCGTACCCTAAATTCCTTAGTGCTTTGTGTTGGCCGAAGCCAGCACCCCGGAGAGCAGGTCACAAACCCCGGCTAATACCCGGTACCCATTCCACTGCTGGGTGGACAGGGGCTCGGGTTTTAAGGAAACAGCCCATATGTTTCCGCTCCGCCCGGGGATCGAACCCGGGACTTCTCGGTTGTGAACCCAGCGTGCTTCCCCTACACTACGGAGTACCCATGCATGTGTATTATGTGTGTGTGCGTGTGTGTGTGTGTGTGTGTGTGTGGTGTGTGTGGTGTGTGTGTGTGTGTGTGTGTATGCACCCACGGTCTTGTCCACGCAAGCTGGACATGCAATCGCCAGTTTTACCCTCCGGAAAGAGCTTGGAGCTCGTAGTAACCCATATTGGCATATGCTGGGACTTTGCATACCACACGCACCTCATCCCCTTGTTCAAGGGGGACAGTAACCACCAGTATTTGTCATTGAAAAATGCCGAGAGCTTTCAAGGTCGGAGCCGACAACAGAATGGCCTGCCTTTTCTGACGCTCTTATCTACTTGACAGAGGTGGGCATCCGCAAATATTTTCGCAAACCGCAGCTTCCAAAATTGCGGAAGTCTGAATTTGTTTGCAGATTTGCGGAAGACCAAACAATTCCGGATTTGCGTTTGCTGATGAACTTCCCCAACGCAAATATGTCCGCAAATTTTAAAGTGACCGTTGCGAGTTTAAACAGGATTTCTGTGCGGCTACCCGCGCCGCCTTTGGTGAGTGAGGTACGCTAGTTACTAATATATTCCTTGCCTGGGTAGACGTGTTTTATGTCCAACACAGCCATCCACAGCTCTGCAGGCGTGGGGAGACTGTTCTCCCAGGGGTCGGTCGTCATGAAGGTCGAAAAGAGCGAGTTTGACCTCTGATAATTTCGAGAGATTGTTTCTTCATGAGGGGGAACATGGATCTGCTCAATATGGAGTTGTTACCAGAGGATTCTAGTGAGTAGTCTTAAGGCCTGATTTCATATCAATAAAATATATTTTGGAGTGTAGTGTACTTAAACTTAGTATTATTGTTGTTAAATACTACATTTATTTGCATTAGTGATTTACTATATGATAAAGTAATTTACTGCTACATTTCAAAGATCAACCAATCATTGGGGGCGCTGAGTCAAGCACCTTCTTGAGATCAACATAGGCTGCAAGCATTCCCTGTCGATACTCACGTCGGCGTTCCACCAGGACACGAAGCGCTAGGATACGGTCCGTTGTTGACTAACCAGGCGTGAAACCCACGTACGTGGTTTGGGATTATTTCAAGATTATCTCTAATGACATTGCAAAATGTAAACTTTGCAATAATTATTATTTATGTAAGATATTATCATATAAATATTCGTGTAAGAGTGGGTCTTCGTCACGCAACATGGAAACATACAAATTTAATGGCATTTACTTTAGACATTAATAATTTTATGGCTGAACTCTTACAATGTATACAAAATATTTCAGCTACCTATATGATATCAGGGTGGACCCTCCAACTGAGCAGCTTCACACCACTGGGTTACAGGCAGTGGATGCCGATCCTCCCATTGACGAAACCGCACCCTCTCTTGACGAAGTCAGAGAGGCTATAACAAAGTTGAGGGTGGAAGGCAGCTGGTGTTTGTAAATCAGTGCGGAGCTCCTCAAAGGTGGGGGTGAGGCCATGATCCGCGGGCTGCATGCTGTCCTGACTGCCATGTGGAAATCAGGTACCATTCCTCCTGACTGGAAAAGGGGCCTGGTCGTCCCTATCTGGAAAGGGAAAGTGGACCGTCAGGACTGCAACAATTACCGCAGTATTACACAGCTCAGCGTGCCAGGCAAGATGCTTGCCCATCTATTGCTGACACGGATCCGCCGATGACTGATGGCTCAGTCATCTGCTGAAGCATCAGAGACCTCAGCAGTCAGCAGTCTGGGTTCACGCCTGTTAAGTCAACAACGGACCGTATCCTAGCGCTTCGTGTCCTGGTGGAACGCCGACGTGAGTTTCGACATGGGATGCTTGCAGCCTATGTTGATCTCAAGAATGCGTTTGACTCAGTGCATCGTGCGTCACTCTGGGATCGTCTGCGACTTCGTGGGATTCCTGCAAGGACTATTGGTTTGATGACTGGACTGACTTGGGACTGAGAGTGCTGTAGTGTGGGAGGTGTAGCCGCTTCTTTCCTGGAAACAGGAGTGAGCCAAGGGTGCTCCTGCCTCACTTTTCAACATTTAGGACTGGTTNGCTTAATCCGAAAACCTGACCAAAAAAGTCGGCTACGAATGTTATTGATGACGTCAGAGGAGGAAGCCTCCAATGTAAACATCTGTCCTGACACCTGTCAGCAAATGTTATGATGAGTGATTGTACTTCGGTGTCAGACAGTGAATCTGTCGCTGTGACAGATCTAGAGTACGATGCTCAATCTGAGACCGAAATAATGACGCTGCTCGCGTATACTATGAGGAAAACGAACCTCAGATTGTGATGGGAGCCCAACCCTATATGTTTGAACCAGAATACGAGGCGGACGAACAGATGTTAGCGGCAACAACAACCCCTTACACACAACAACCCCTTACACACAACAACCCCCTTACACACAACAACCCCCTTACACACAACAAACACCTTACACACAACAACCCCTTACACACAACAACCCCTTACACACAACAACCCGTTACACACAAAAAACCCCTTACACACAACAACCCCTTACACACAACAACCCCTTACACACAACAACCCCTTACACACAACAACCCCTTACACACAACAACCCCTTACACACACAACCCCCTACACACAACAAACCCCTTACACACAACAACCTCTTACACACAACAACCCCTTACACACAACAACCTCTTACACACAACAACCCCT
>JACEEZ010025250.1:107500-112500 GCA_016584305.1 Chionoecetes opilio | reverse complement strand
AGAGGTTGCAGCTTGTAGTGACCGACATTTGGGTAATGTTGCGACCTCACACACCACATACACCATTTTCCTTTGCTCAATAGGGACAGTAACCACCCAGATTTTAGTGTAAAAAATTTCCGGGAATGAACGGGGGTCGAACACGCCACTACAGAATGGCCAGAAAACGCCTTTAATCCATTAGATCGGGGCTGATGTTTGTGTTATTCATTCATGCATTTTTTTGGGTCCAGGCCCTCCAGTCCAGTCGGGACTCGCGATCGACCAGTTTCACCATCCCGGTGCGATCTTGTAGCTCATTACTACCGATCATTAGATAATGCTGGGACCTTCACACACCACACCCCCCATCCCTTGCTCAAGGGGGACAGTAACCGCCCAAATATGTCAGTGAAAAATCCCAGGGAGCCAGTGAGGATCGAACCGGTTTACCATAGAATGGCAAACCAGCACGCTATCGACTGCCATCGTGGCGTGTTTTTGTTTGTGTGTGTGTTGTGTGTGGGGTGTGAGTGTTTTGGTGTGTGTGTGTGTGGTGTGTGTGGGGTGTGTGTGTGTGTGTGTGTGTGTGTGTGTGTGTGTGTGTATCATCTAGTTGTATTTTACAGGGCCAGAGCAATGCTCGTGTGGCCCGTCTCCATATCAACATTTTGTATCTTTCATCCTTAGTAGGGTACGCCGTAGGTTCAATGAAAAGTGAAATATAGATTATTTCGAATTTGGCAGGGTGTTTTCTTATGTAAAATTGAATTTAAAGGGTGGTTTTTCCGCTTCAACTTTTGGTTTGAGATATTCTTGCTATGCAAAAATGGATTTTTATATTTATATGCAAAACATACCTTAGCATACATCATCTTATACCACACAAAAAGCCACTTAAGTTTGAGATTCGAAAAATTTCACTGATGACAAAGTTGTAGAGCGCTAAAAACTCTATCGGAAGTAAGCCCTCGATATTGCCGTAAGGGACCTACTTTAAGTCCGCCAGACGCCGGAAAGCTCACTTCTCATACAAAAATCCCCTCGTTTTTTGGGTAAAAATCTTTTTCCTGGCAACTGGATTTTCCACGTTATTTTTTACCCAACGTAGGTGGTTTCAGGGCTGGATACTTTTTTAAGGTCTAAGGTCCATCACCAAATCCAAAATTAACAAAAAAACTGCGTAAGTCGGTCAAACACGTACGGTCGAAGTACAGCTCCACACCCAAGCATCCGGTTCGACGTTCCGCCCACAGCTGCTGCTGCCTGGGCTTCGGATTCCTCCGGGACCTTATCGCTGACGGCCACCTCTCTCCAGACATGTCGACCTGGTCTGCGATCCTAACAAGCTGAGGAGGGCCAGGCAGGATGCCATGACATCGGCCAGGGACCTTGACCAGGGGAAGCACCAGGGTACCAAAATAGTAGGATTGGGTTACGATGGGAGGAAGGACAAGACCAGGGCGAGGGGGGCCCGACAGCTATGGGAAACTGCACCCAAAGGTTGATCAGGGAGGAGCATGTGGTCAGTGACAGAGGAGCCATCTGGAAGGTACCTTTGGCACTTTGTACCAGAGGAACCCGGTGCCACCTGAGAAGCCTGCGTTCAAGGTGGTCAGGCTCTCTATGATCTGGGTGGTGACATACGACTCCACCGACTCACTGATTGTACTGCAAGGTGACTCAACTAGGGCCAACACGGGGTGGAAGGGTGGTACCACGCCCATTTGGAGAAGATGCTGGGACGCAAACTCTTCTGGAGTATATGCGTGTTGCCCACAAACGAGTTGCCCCTTGCGCCACCTTATCACCAGCATCGACGGGCCTAACCTCATCTGACACTGGCTTCACGGGTCCAGTGTGCAGTCTGCTGTCCAGCGTGAATGAGATGCAGTACAACGCAGAGTTCAGAAGAGTGCCAGGCGGTGAAAATCTCACGGAGATACCGGGGTATCCTGGTCAACATGTCCACTGACCAGCAGGTCTCCTACTAGTGGTCCGGCTGTGAAGCGGGGCGTTCTCCGTCCGGGGCTGCAGAAGATCAAGTGTGGCAAGGTGTCCCACTCCAGATGGCTCACCACAGCCCAGTCGCTCGTGTACATGTGGACCAGAAAGCATGAACTGACTGGCAAGAACTGAACACCCTGGAAATCCTAGTCAAGTACTGCCTGCAGGTGTACTTCAAGCTCTACTACGACATCAAGGTTCACCAAAAGACTAGAGGAACGGCCCCAAGCACATCTCACGCAGCTCAGAGTGATGAGGTCGCAGCCCAAGAAGGTCCAAACAGCTGTGACCTTCTACGTGCGAATAGGAGCATGGGGTTTGCAAAACTCAGAATGTGTCCTCCTCTCGCTGATGGCGAGTCAGAGTGAGGACGACGCAGGCTCGCCGTGACCAGATTTTGAAGCTGAGGGCTGGCGAGAAGTATGGGGACACCAGTGTTTAAGACCTCGCATCACACCCAAGTGAACTTGTCAGCCACCAGCTTGCAGACACTGATCAGCTGGCAGCCTGGCCAGGTGCACGAGCCGGCATTCACCTGTTCACCCGGGCCGGGGATCAGATCCAGGAGATCCTGGTCAAGCCGTACGAGGTTCCGGAGTTCTCTATCCCACTCGAGCACCGAAAGAGTCGTGAAGCAGGTGACAGAGGCTGCGGCAGCAGTGGTGGGGCAGAGACCAGAGGACGGGTTCATCCCGGGCTCGGGCCACCACCGGGAGACCATGCCCTGCTTCAGGTCTAAAAAGGACATGATGGACACGTTTAGGCCAACGTAGAGGCTGTGACACTGTGATGTAGTGCCTGATGAACCAACTGATCAGAAAGAGCTTACCACGCTAGTCATTTGGAACTTATTTTGGTGCATGATGCAATACACAGGGACCAACCGGACACTGCGTACTCTTTTAAAGCTTTATTCGATAAGGTTACAATATAAAAGTGCGATTTTGCATAGTAAGAATTGCTCAAATGCACAAGGATTGAGATAAAATCGTTTTGGGAATTCCATTTACATAGGAAATTGGCATGCCAAAGTTGAGAAAAAAATTTTGTTATACGGCGTACCCTAAATTCCTTAGTGCTTTGTGTTGGCCGGCCGCACCCCGGAGAGCAGGTCACAAACCCCGGCTAATACCGGTACCCATTCACTGCTGGGTGGACAGGGGCTCGGTTTTAAGGAAACAGCCCATATTTTTCCCGCTCCCCCCGGGGGATCGAACCCGGGACTTCTCGGTTGTGAACGAGCGTGCTTCCCCTACACTACGGAGTACCCATGCATGTGTATTATGGGGTGTGTGGTTGTGTGTGTGTGTGTGTGTGTGTGTGTGTGTGTGTGTTTGTGTGTGTGTGTTATGCACACGGTCTTGTCCAGCAAGTGGACATGCAATCGCCAGTTTTACCCTCCCGGAAAGAGTTTGGAGCCGTAGTAACCGATATTTGGCATATGCTGGGACTTTGCATACCACACGCACCTCATCCCCTTGTTCAAGGGGGACAGTAACCACCAGTATTTGTCATTGAAAAATGCCCGAGAGCTTTCAAGTTCGGAGCCGACAACAGAATGGCCTGCCTTGTCTGACGCTCTTATCTACTTGACAGAGGTGGGCATCCGCAAATATTTTCGCAAACCGCAGCTTCCAAAATTGCGGAAGTCGAATTTGTTTGCAGATTTGCGGAAGACCCAAAAAATTCCGGATTTGCGTTTGCTGATGAACTTCCGCAACGCAAATATGTCCGCAATTTTAAAATGACCGTTGCGAGTTTAAACAGGATTTCTGTGCGGCTACCCGCGCCGCCTTTTTGGGGAGTGAGGTACGCTAGTTACTAAAATATTCCTTGCCTGGGTAGACGTGTTTTATGTCCAACACAGCCATCCACAGCTCTGCAGGCGTGGGGAGACGTTCTCCCAGGGGTCGGGCGTCATGAAGGTCGAAAGAGCGAGTTTGACCTCTGATAATTCGAGAGATTTTTTCTTCATGAGGGGGAACATGGATTCTGCTCAAAATGGGTTGTTACCAGAGGATTCTAGTGAGTAGTCTTAAAGGGCCCGATTTCATATCAAAAATATATTTTGGAAGTGTAGTGTACTTAAACTTAGTATTATTGTTGTTTAAAAACTACATTTATTTGCATTAGTGGGTTTACTATATGATAAAGTAATTTACTGCTACATTTCAAAGATCAACCAATCATTGGGGGCGCTGAGTCAAGCACCTTCTTGAGATCAACATAGGCTGCAAGCATTCCCTGTCGATACTCACGTCGGCGTTCCACCAGGACACGAAGCGCTAGGATACGGTCCGTTGTTGACTAACCAGGCGTGAACCCACGTACGTGGTTTGGGATTATTTCAAGATTATCTCTAATGACATTGCAAAATGTAAACTTTGCAATAATTATTATTTATGTAAGATATTATCATATAAATATTCGTGTAAGAGTGGGTCTTCGTCACGCAACATGGAAACATACAAATTTAATGGCATTTACTTTAGACATTAATAATTTTATGGCTGAACTCTTACAATGTATACAAAATATTTCAGCTACCTATATGATATCAGGGTGGACCCTCCAACTGAGCAGCTTCACACCACTGGGTTACAGGCAGTGGATGCCGATCCTCCCATTGACGAAACCGCACCCTCTCTTGACGAAGTCAGAGAGGCTATAACAAAGTTGAGGGTGGAAGGCAGCTGGTGTTTGTAATATCAGTGCGGAGCTCCTCAAAGGTGGGGGTGAGGCCATGATCCGCGGGCTGCATGCTGTCCTGACTGCCATGTGGAAATCAGGTACCATTCCTCCTGACTGGAAAAGGGGCCTGGTCGTCCCTATCTGGAAAGGGAAAGTGGACCGTCAGGACTGCAACAATTACCGCAGTATTACACAGCTCAGCGTGCCAGGCAAGATGCTTGCCCATCTATTGCTGACACGGATCCGCCGATGACTGATGGCTCAGTCATCTGCTGAAGCATCAGAGACCTCAGCAGTCAGCAGTCTGGGTTCACGCCTGTTAA
>JACEEZ010025250.1:87500-102500 GCA_016584305.1 Chionoecetes opilio | reverse complement strand
GGTCTGATGACGTGACTGGTCCAGCTTCTATTATATGATTGTGGTAAACTTTATTATTTGTTAGTATGATATCAGGTATCGAATGAGTGTTGTGGCAAAAAAAAGTGGGGAAAGTTGGGACCTAAATGGAATAATTTATTGTTGTCTGTTAATAATTTAATCCCTTTCCCTACAGTGTTATTGTAGGAATCCCTAGGATATTATGTTTAGCGTTAAGGTCTCCTAAGATGTAGGTTGGGGTAGTGTTTGATGCCAATCTGTGAAAGTCCGGTATGGGGAGGTAAGGTCTTCTAGTGGGAGGTATGTTGTTGCGATTGAGATTGGCCCTGTGTTAGTTTCTATAGTAATTTGCAGTATATCGGATAAAAAATAATCTGAAATTTTGTGTTTGATGTTTGATTTACTACAAATAGCGCTTCCGTCATGTAATTCTTTATTTGAGCTGATTTTATGTGTTGTGTAGCCAAAAAGTTTAAGTGAACCGTCTGATTTTATTCTGTGACTTTTAATTAGGATAATGTCGGGATTGATAACTCTGTAAATGTTAGTAAGAAAGTGTCTGTTTGTATTCCAGTTGGATACGTTGTGTTATACTATTTTTATGTTATCCATCATACTTGTGTTATTGAGAGGTGTGAGTGCCATTATGATTTTATTTAGAACTTTTCCTGATCCTTGTCCTTTGGTCTTGTGGAGGAGTTCTTTCCTGCGTGAATCCACCTCTTATTTTCTTGAAAAGCTGGTCATCTGCAATGCGCCAACAATTTTTTTAGGTCTATTTCATCATTTTTTATTAGTGTAAGTATTTGTTCTTCTGTATATTTTGTGCTGACAAACCTCCATTTGTATCTCTTCTCCTCTATTCCTTTCATCAACATGTCCCTTTTAAAGGTACGTGCGGGCCAACCTTCGCTTTTACTGGTGATTATCTCTAGGCCTAGTTCTATATCCCCCTTATCTGCTCCAGCGGTGGCATCTCTGGTACTGGTTGTTCCTTGGTCATATTATCTTCTTCTGCCTCCTGCTCCTCTGTCTGTCCGTCTGTTACATCCTCACTAGTCTGTCTAGCCACGGAGCTTTCTTTTGTTGCATTTACGATGTCAGCAGAAGGGGGATTTCCAGGTAAATTTATACTGGGAAGATTGTTCATTTTGAAAAGTATATTGATTTCTTTATTATATGTACCCGGGTTAACCATGTTCATTAAGTGGGCATGCATCATGCAGGTCAGGATAGTAGCTGCCGTGTCTTTGCCTAAACTGATGTCTATTTTTGGCTGGTTACTATTAATTGCTGTTGCTTGGCTATAAAATGTTTTAGTACCTTCTTTCTTTTCCTTCATTTTCTCCTCTCTAATTTTCTTTTTTTCCGGACATTTGTAGGCCTGAGTCCTGTGTACTCCTCCGCAGTTGATGCACAGTTTGTTTTCAGCTTTGCAGTCCCTCCAGTTATGTTCAGTGCTACTGCATTCTGAACATATTTTATAATTTTTGTCCTTTGGGCATTGGTTGGTGAAGTGGTCGTCCAGCTGGTAGCATCTCATACATGTAGTGATGGGAATATATACTTCTTGTCTGCGTAGCGGGATTTTCAGCTTATGAAGGAAGCGGGAGGATCAGGCGACGGCCGGTGGGCGGGGCTAAGCGGCTAGGCCGGTAGCCCATTGGCTGTTTGGGTTTTGGTGTTGCTATGTCGCTTAGCGGAAGGCAAAACTTGGAAGTCATCGGTTTGAGTGTTGATATTAGGCTGTTTTAATGCGATGTATATTGTTTTGAGGTAAAGAAGGCGGCGAGGGTTTAAATCCTTATCGAGAATGATGGTGTTCTTGTTCAAGTCGTCTCTTATCAGACGGGAGCTGTGTGCAGTGTCATAATGGTTTTTAATAGATCCATTATTCAGATGACATGTAAGCCGCCTCGTCAGTCTTGTCCGAGTCATACCAATATAGGAGTGAGATCCACATTCTTCACTGTTACAGTGTGTTGGTATACTATATGGGGACTATCGAATATGGGTATATATGGGGATATATAACTTCTATATGGGGACTATCGAATCTAAACTCTTAGTTTCCAACCGCCACTCACTCTACTGCTGATATGTTTGTTGATGATATCTTCGTTCGGGTGAAGAATGTTCAAGAACTACAGGACCTCAGGCATCGTTTCATCACTGAATCAGATCTCAATTTCACCTATGAGGAAGCCACTAATGGACGTCTGCCTTTTCTGGACGTACTCGTCAGTGCAGAGAGAGCAGGATTCAAGACCACATTATTCTGCAAACCCACCAACAAGGGACTCTGCTTAACAAGAAGAAACAAGGGACACCTGTAACAGTGAAGAATGTGGATCTCACTCCTATATTGGTATGATTCGGACAAGACTGACGAGGCGGCTTACATGTCATCTGAATAATGGATCTATTAAAAACCATTATGACTCTGCACACAGCTCCCGTCTGATAAGAGACGACTTGAACAAGAACACCATCATTCTCGATAAGGAACAAGACCCTCGCCGCCTTCTTTACCTCAAACAATATACATCGCATTAAAACAGCCTAATATCACACTCAAACCGATGACTTCCAAGTTTTGCCTTCCGCTAAGCGACATAGCAACACCAAACCCAAACAGCCAATGGGCTACCGGCCTAACCGCTTAGCCCCGCCCACCGCCGTCGCTTGATCCTTCCGCTTCCTTTATAAGCTGAAAATCCTGCTACACAGAGGAAGCCAGCAGTCGCCGCGCAAGGAGCTGCTGGTGGGACAACACGCCAACCCTCGTGGCAGCGGGCCATACATGCCCCCCCACGGTTCCTCTTCCCACCTCCTTCCCCGCCGCGCAGCCCATAAGTGCTGCGCCCCCTCCCATTGTCCCTCGACTTTCACCTATGGGCATTGTCCCTCGACTTTCACCTATGGGCATTGTCCCTCGACTTACACCTATGGGCCGCCATCAGGCGAAGGGCCCATGTCACCTGTAAACACAGGTGACAATCTACAACAACAACAACAACAGCTACGCAGTTCATTCGCAGACCAGAATCCTACCACGCCTGAAGATGGAACGAGTTAGTTCCGAAACGTTGCAACCATAGGAAAATTTCTGAAAATTAAAAAGAAGAAAATAAAAAACTTGAACGAGTAATAGAAACCGTACACAAAAAACTTAATAAAAGAGATTGTTCGACAGCTTTCAACATCGTTTGTTTAAGAGAAAATATCCTGCCTGGCTACAGTAATTATATATAAACTATTGAGTTCCCAAGCCAGTGAAAGTACCACCTCAGTCTATAGAAAACCTACTTTCACTGGCTTGGGAACTCAATATGTTTCATTCATCCTAACCTTTTTAAAATCAATACTATTAAGACCCTACTACACAGATGCTATAGTTTCTCTTCTAATTGGTTTTCCTTTGATAATGAGATCAAATTCCTTACTAATTTTTTCCAAAATAATGGCTACCCCCTCAAATTAATTGAAGCAACCATCTCAAAGTTCCTAGATAAAAAAATAAGTTCAACCCAAAGTCGAACGAACCCGAACCCATATTGGACACACACTATGTTAAACTTCCATTTTACGGCCATCTCAGTTACACCATTCGAAAAAAACTCAATGATGTACTTAAGTTTACATCTTCCTAAATCAAAATTTTAATTTATTTTTACTAATTCATTTACCTTAAGAACTCATTTCAAATATAAAGACTCTATACTTAAAACCCTTATTTCTAACATAATTTTACGAAATTTAAATGTTCTAGTTGTAACGCTAGATACGTCGGCCAGACGACAAGGAATCTAACCCTTAGGTTTCTGAGCATAAAGGTGTTTTCTGCACGTACTGGTCGACCCATTTCTTCACCTTCGCAATCTGCAATCCGCTCACACTCACATGATTTAGATCACCCTTTTTCTATGAATGACTTTAGTATCCTATCCAAGGCACACTAAACCCTAGTGACACTAAATTATTAAATCCATACACATCAAGCATCTGTCCCCTGATCTTAATAACCAAGTCACTTCACACCAACTACATATACTCAAATGACTATCACTGTTTCGATTGTCCGACTCTCGTTTCGATCGCCCCATACAAGCTGAAATGTTACCCACGAAACTATTGTTCATTCAGTCCTCTACCAACTCAGACAGCATACACACCAAGGTCCGTTAAGTACAAATTATATTTATTTATTAGTTAGTAATTTTAGATAATATAGGAATACTTTATTGTTTCTTAAGAAATAATTTTTCTAGATGTTCGCTTTTTAGCATTGTAGTATATTAAATTTTTAACTATTTTTAGCCTGATGATGCCAAGGCCTTTGTCGAAACGTTGCGCATAAACAACCCCAAGTATGACGAGTGTCTTTGTCACCCTGAAATATCAATATATATATATATATATATACATATATATATATATATATATATATATATATATATATTATATATATATATATATATATATATATATATATATATATTATATATATATATATATATATAACGTATATGTATACGTATTCGCGAATGCGAATGCGAATGCGAATATTTGGTTTTAATATTCGCGAATGCGAATGCGAATTGGAAATATCACATAATATTTCAAAAAAGAATGTTTTTTTTGGTTTTAGAACAATTCGCTTTTAGAAAAACTTTTGGGAACGAATTAAGTTCGAAAACCGAGGGCATGTCCGTATATATATATATATATATATATATATATATATATATATTATATATATATATATATATATATATATATATATATATATATATATATATATTATATATATATATATATATATGTATACGTATTCGCGAATGCGAATGCGAATGCGAATATTTGGTTTTAATATTCGCGAATGCGAATGCGAATTGCAAATATCACATAATATTTCAATAAAGAAAGTTTTTTCGGTTTAAGAAGAATTCGCTTATAGAACAACTTTTGGGAACGAATTAAGTTCGAAAACCGAGGCATGTCCGTATATATATATATATATATATATATATATATATATATAATATATATATATATATATATATATATATATATATATATACATATATATATATATATATATATATATATATATATATATATATATATATATATATATATATATATGGACCGAATGTATATTTTCCGTATTCGCGAATGCGAATATATATATATATATATATATATATATATATATATATATATATATATATATATATATATATATATTTATATATATATATATGTATTATTTTCCATAAGAAACAATATGAAATGGATTAATCCGTTCCTGACCCCCAAAATAAAGACCTTTTTTTACATAAAAATAAAACTAACCTAAACCCCCCTTTTGACTCACTCACTAACCTCACCTAATCCCACGCTTTTACATCCTAACTAAAGCCAAATCTGCATTAAATATGTGTCCGCGGCAAGGGAAGAACAGAGTCGATGCAGGTCACAAGAGGAAGAAGAGTGAGGCGCTCGTAAACACTTTGTCTCTCGCCTCCCTATAAACAACATGTCATTAGCTCCAAATAATATTTGGGAGAGACAAGGAGAGGTATGTCAGGAGTCTCGCTGAGGATGTCGAGGGTCATTTAAACGCTAATGACCTCCGACCCGCCTACCGAGCCCTGAAGAAGCTCCGTTCCAAGTCTCCTTCTCGGGCGTGTGCTATTCGAACAGCAGATGGGCGCCTCGTGTCGGACATGGATGGGCAGATGGCTCGTTGGGCTGAGTACTTTGGGCAGTTGTTCACGGTGGACCCTCCAACTGAGCAGCTTCACACCACTGGGTTACAGGCAGTGGATGCCGATCCTCCCATTGACGAAACCGCACCCTCTCTTGACGAAGTCAGAGAGGCTGTAGCTAAGTTGAGAGGTGGAAAGGCAGCTGGTGTTTGTAATATCAGTGCGGAGCTCCTCAAAGGTGGGGGTGAGGCCATGATCCGCGGGTTGCATGCTGTCCTGACTGCCGTGTGGCAATCAGGTACCATTCCTCCTGACTGGAAAAGGGGGCTGGTCGTCCCTATCTGGAAAGGGAAAGGGGACCGTCAGGACTGCAACAATTACCGCGGTATTACACTGCTCAGCGTACCAGGCAAGGTGCTTGCCCATCTATTGCTGACACGGATTCGCAGTCATCTGGTGAAGCATCAGAGACCTCAGCAGTCTGGGTTCACGCCTGGTAAGTCAACAACGGACCGTATCCTAGCGCTTCGTGTCCTGGTGGAACGCCGACGTGAGTTTCGACAGGGGATGCTTGCAGCCTATGTTGATCTCAAGAAGGCCTTTGACTCAGTGCATCGTGAGTCACTTTGGGATCTTCTGCGACTTCGAGGGATTCCTGCAAGGACTATTGGTTTGATAACTGGTCTGTATTCTGGGACTGAGAGTGCTGTGAAGTGTGGGGCAGGTGTATCCAGCTTCTTTCCTGTGAATACAGGAGTGAGGTAAGGATGCGTCCTTGCCCCATCACTTTTCAACGCTTGCATGGACTGGGTATTGGACAAGGTTGTAGATCAAAGTGATTGTGGAGCATCCGTCGGCAACACCAAGATCACTGATCTTGTTTTTGCCGATGATGCAGTAATCTTTGCTGAGTCGCTGGAGGTCCTGGTGATGGCTCTCGAGGCGCTGCACGAGGAGGCAAAGCCTTTGGGACTTGAGGTCTCCTGGCTCAAGACCAAGGTCCAGGTGTTTGGAGACTTACTAGATGAAGCAGTACAGTCTGTTCATGCTTGTGGCGAGGACATTGAGATCTTGGAAAGTTTTACATACCTTGGTAGCGCAGTCCATAATGACGGCGGGTCACGTCAAGAAGTCTTACGGTGGATTGGCATAGCCCACGGTGTTATGGACTCGCTCAGCGGGAGTATTTGGCATTGTCAGTACCTGGGCAGAAGGACAAAGATCTGGATCTTCAAGTCGCTTGTGATCACTGTCTTACTCTATGGTTGTGAGACATGGACAGTAAATAGTGACTTGAAGAGACGAATCAATGCCTTTGGTAATAAGTGTCTTCGCAGAATCATGGGGTATCGCTGGGATGATTACGTGTCAAATCAGCGATTGCACCGTGAGACTGAATCGAGGCCTATTGCCTGCATAGACCGTCAGCGCCAACTTCGGCAATATGAGCATGTGGCACGCTACCCTGAAACCGATCCTTCCCATCGGGTTGTATCTGTAGGAGACAATCCGGCGTGGAGGAGGCCAAGGGGGCGCCCACAAGGCTCGTGGCTGGGGCAAGTTGATGTTTCTTGTCGAGAGCTGCTCGGTATGGGAAAGGAGCCTGCATGGGAACTCGCGCGTGGTGACCCCCGGGAGTGGCAACGTAGGGTGGGCGAGGCAACGCGCCTCCCGGCGTATGCCCCCAATGATTGATTGATTATCTCCAAAAGTTATGATAACTCAACCCCCCTTTTGACTCGTTTACTAACCTAACCTAACCTAACCTAATCCCACGCTTTAACCTCATAACTAAAGCCAAATCTGCATTAAATAAGTGTCCGCGGTAAGGCAAGACAGAGGCGATGCAGGTCACAAGAGGAAGAAGAGTGCGGCGCTCGTAAACCCTTGTCTCTCTCCTCCCTATGAACAACATGTCATTCTCTCCAAAAGTAATGATTTGCGACGGAAGCCCATAGAGAGAATGTTTCCTAGAATCCAATAAGGTAAACATAAACCACACTCCCAATTGTGTACCGTAGATAACACTTAAGTCGCCAGCTGCAATAATGTCGCCAGCCGCCAAATATTACAAATGATAGCATCAGTACTGATGTGTATGTGCCACTGAAGATGATACACAGTAGTTTATATCATGACTGTATAATCTACTCTGTTTCAGTGTTGTTTTATGCTATGTATCTGCAAGTATATACGGTTTCAAATTTCACTACTGTTTTTTTTCGGGCGACGATGACGGCGGAAGGACACTCAGAACATACTTTAGTGTTGGTCGCCACTCTGGTGATATTTTTGTAATTTGTTCATTTATAGCCATAATATGACACAGATGAAGACACAAAATGACACAATCTCTCCAGGTAGCCCCTTCTAACCTTCCAAAAAACATGGATGTAGAAATGAAAGTTTTAACCCCCACACGTCGTACATCGAAAAAAAAAACTGTCCTGGCGACTTTACATTATCTAGGGTAGGGATTTTTCGGTCCCACGTGAAAATAAAAACCCGAAATAAATGCACAACGCAAGAAAAATCGTCAAAATCAAAGAAGTTCGTAGGCATGTTTACTAATGGGGGGCCGGGGCGGACTGACCCATGACGCGCAATTGCCGAGTTTTTTTCGGAACCGGTGCAATTTGATTTTGAAATTCTGTTCCTGAACGTTTTTCAAAAAAGGAAAATTTTCGAAACCGATTTTGAGTTTATTTTTAAAAGGTTTCATCACATCTGGTTGGAACCGGCTAAAAAATAAAGAACTGAAAAAAAAAAAAATACTTCGGGAAAAAGCCGTGCCTCCTCCCGGGGCCGGCTCCCCCAGCCGGCTCGGGCCTCAAAAACCACCCCCAAAATCATCCCCGGGGGAAAAGGGGCTAAAAAACTTGGCGGGGAAGGGGGGGAGGCCAAAAGGCCTGCCTATTTCTGTCAGGGCCCAAAAATAGGCTTTTCTACTTAAAAAGCCGTCATTTTAGCCCCCCTTAGAGCTAGTGCACAACTTTGCCATTTGGGAAACGGGGCAAGAAGCCTCCCCCCCGGGGGGGAGGCAAAAGAGAAAACTGCCAAGAAAAAAACATACCATATATACCCCACCGAATAAAGCGGAGACTCAATGGGAGGGGCCCCCCGGGTCCACCACTCCAAGCCCCCCCGGACGGGGGAGTCCCAGGGGCAACCAGGGAAGTCCACGACGGATTTGGGAATAACGACCACGAAGCACGGGGCCGTACTCCACTGTCCCCCTTCCCGTACCCTCCCCAAAGGAAGGGTGCGGGGGAAGGGCAGAGACGAGCAAACACCCGGAGTCTTGGGGGGGAAAGGGGCTTGACCCGGATCCCCCGACTGATACGCCCCGACCCGGCCGGCAATCCCCCTGGTGGGAGGGGGGGACCAGTGACGGATCGCGAAACGGAACCAGCCCAACCCAGGGTTTCGGAAGCATCCAGGTAACACCGGGCGCGAAACCCGGGGCAAAAGGGGGGGCGGCGTCCCCCAGCCCAACCCGGGAAACGAACCGGTTGGAACGGGGTCCTCCCCGCCGTTCTTCCCAGCCCCCTTGGGCGAGAGGGAGAGGGAGACAGGGGAGCCGGTCCCCGGAAGTCGTCCCACGGGGGGGAAACGGCAGCGCCCTCAGCTGAAAGCCCGAAACCCCGTACCCAAAAGGGCCCCCAGGAACAAGGTCTTCTGAAGGGGGCGAGGTCCGGAAGGGTTTCCCAACCCAAAAAACTGGGTCGCCCCGCAAAGGAGAAACCTTCTCCGGGAAAAAACCCGGGAAGGGGGAAAACCCGGACGGGGGGAGGGGGGGTTTTTAAAAACCCCTTAAACGGGGGGGGGTACCGCCAAATCCGGACCAAAACCCAACCGAGAGGGGGGGGGGGGGGGGGGGGGGGGGGGAAAAAGGGGGTGGGGGGGGGGGGGAAGGGGGAAAAGGGGGGGGGGGGGGGGGGGGCCCCGAGGGGGGGGGGGGTGGGTTTAGGGGGGGGGGGGCAAAGACCGCCAACATGTCCTCCGCTATCCCGTCCGGCCCGTCCGACGGAGAGGGGTAGGGAGAAACTCCAGGCGGGGTGCTTCAAGGTGGAAAAACCGGGCCCGGGAGCTCCCCCAAACAAAGCGGGGCCCCTAAGGAACCGGGGAGGGACACCAGGCCTTCTTTTCGGAGAACCAGGGTTGCGCCGGCCAGAGAGGACCCACCAGGGCCCCTTTTGCCCTGTGGAACGCAGTTTGTTTCATACCTTCAGGAGGGGGGTGGTGAGGGAGGCGGAAAACAGATAAACATGGCGCCACCTGTTTCCCTTTTTTCCGTGAGGGCGTCCGGGGGCTCCCCCCAGTTGTCCGGTCCCCCCCTTTGTCAAAAAAGGCCGAGTTGGGCAGAGCGGCGGGACGCGAAGGTCCCACCTCCGGGTGCCCCCCCCGCCGAGAGGGCCCCCAAACGCTCCGGGGGAAGCTGCCACTTGCCCCCCGACGACCCCCAAAAACAGACAGGGGCGTCGGCCCCACACATTCTCCACTCCCGCGGAAACCGGCGAAACAGTGAAGGTGGAAACGGGCCGCCCGCGAAATCGCCCAAAAAGGGACAACAGAAGGGCGGACTGGGTGTCCCTTTTGGGGGGCGAGACAGGGACCCCGGACCATGTTGTCCATCTCGGCAAGGAAAGGCCCCCCCCTTCTGGGATCGGGGTTTGATCGGGGGAAGAGAAGAGGGCAGCATCCTTGACGTTGATGTGGACTGGCTCCACCCCCGGCCACCCCGCCGAAACCCTGCCGGCCTCGGAGGATTGGAGCCCCACCCGATTTCCCAGCACCGACATCACGAAGCCCTAGGGGGGCGGGCAAGGCCACCCCGTTCCACGCGGGGAAAAGCCCCCCCCCAAACCCCTCGTCCAGAGTTGGGGCCGGGGGGGGACGGCCCCGGGGCAAGTCGCGGGGCCGGCCCCCGGAACGGCTGGTTTTACCACCCCGGGCAAGGCGACGGGGATGAAAAGGGGGCCCAGGGGAGTGACTTCTGCGGCAAGTTGGCAGCCCAGAAGGACTCCCAACCTCCCCACAAAAAACGGGGAAAAAACCAGGGCCCGGGGAAAAGGCGTTTTGAAACTTGGCCCCATTTTTCCCCCCGAGAAAGCGGACCGCAGCTGAAGGGGGTCCCCCTTTCTGCCCAGCCAAGTAATGCGGGAGAGGGGGTAAGGACGGACCCCTTTCCCTTGTTGACTTTGGGGAAACCCCATCTCCCCCCCCACCCGCCAAAGCCGGTCCGCATGCGAACCGCTTTTCCCCCTGAGACGGGGCGGACCCAGCCAATCGTCCAAAAACATGAGGCAATTGGGGCCCCCGCAACCACCATCCGCTGAGCCACCACCTTTGGGAGCCCCCGTAAAAAAAACCCTCGGAAGCGATGGGAGGCCGAAGGGCAGTTGGTGAAACTGCCACGGTCCGATCCCACCTGGAAGGCCGGAAGCGCCAACCGAGGTGAATGGGGACATCCCTGGCCTCCTTGAGAGAGGGACGCCATCCAGCCCCCCTTGCCCAAAAGCCCAAGGCGGGACCTGGGCCAAGGTCACATACGGAAACCCGGGGGTTGCGAAAAAAATCCTTTAGCGGCGAGGTCCAAGATACCGCCTTCGAAAGTCCTTCTGGGTCGATGAAAATGCGGGGAAAGGGAAAACCTTTCCCCCGCCTTTTTCCACTACCCCGGAGGAGTGCATGTCCGAAAACGTGGGGGCCGGGGGGCACTGTGGAACCGGCGTCCAAGAAGGAGGTCGCCCCCAAGGGGCGGGAGGGCAATCCAGGGCCAAGAAAAGACCCTTTTCGGACCACCCTGGGCGGCCCAACCTCTTCTGCGGCCAGGGGTCCCCCAAACCCGGGCAGGAAAGGGCCCTGGAAGGGGGCTCAGAAAAAAAGGGGGGGACCCTTGGAGGAAGGCTTGTAGAATAGCGGGCCCGGCGAAAGGCCCGAGACCCAGAGCCCCTTAAACCCGGGAAGGCCCCCCCACGGGAGGAAAAGGGTCCTGGGGGCCATCCACACGGGGGTGAGCCTCCTGGATGCCCCCCCCCGACGAGAAACCCCGACGAACACTGCTGGACACCCCCACCCCCAAAAAAACCCCCCCGGCCGAGCCCTCTGGGGGCCCGGAGTAGAACCAAAGTGCGGTGGGGGGGATTTTGGCGAACACTGCTGGAAGGAGGGCTCCGACAAGATCCGAATCGAAGGGGCTAATCCGGAAGAAAAATCTGCTGGGTCAGCCCCGGGAGGCCCCCAAAAAAAAGCCTCGCACCGAAACCAAGGGGCAGTGAAGGCCCTGTCAATGGCAGGGCGGAGTCGGGAGGAGGGAGGCGCCGAACGCATCCCTCGGGGGGGGGGGCGAAAAGCCCGAAGAATCCCACCGGGGAGGCCGGGGGGAGGGGGGACGAGTGATCCCGGCGAGGGGGAGAGCCCTCCGCCAGCGACGAAAGAAGGCAACAAAGAGGTCAAAAGGGAGGCGTGTTGCCGCTCCTGAAAATCCGGGGAAAAAGCTCCTCCTTTCACCGGGTTTGGGCCCCCACGGGAGGTTCCCTTGGGAGAAAGTCGGGGAAACCCGGAGGAAATCACCATACACGTGGGAAAGCCACCCCGGGCGGGAAACCGGGATCGGGCCAGGCGTGTTTTACGCTATGAAAAAGGAAAAAATTAAAAAAAAGATGGGGTCCGACCCGGGGGCGGCAGCCGGCCTCGGTCAGGATGGCACGGCGTTGGCCAGACGTATGTTTCTTTTTCTTTCAGTTCTTCTATGTGTAGCCTGGTTACCTAACCAGATGGGGGTATTGGTTGCCTTTTAAAACCCGGGGTTTCCCCTGGGTGGGCGATCTTTCCTATCCTATAGCTTAGTGCACTAGCTCTTAGGGGACCTAAAAAAAAAAATATATATATATATATAATATATAGTATATTTGTATATACTATATATATTTTAAGATATATATATATATTTTATATTATATATGTATATATATATATATAGTATATATATTTTAAATATATTATATTAATATATATATATATAAAATAATATATATATATTATATATATACAATCAAAACCTCGGGTTTTCGAAACGTCTCCCTTTTCGAAAAAAATCGGTTCACGAACAGAATTCAAACTCATAATTGCACCGGTGGCCGTACGATAACTGGGTTGCTGAAGAAGCTACTCGGCAACTGTGCGCATCAGTCCACCCCGCGGCCCTCACTCAGTAAAACATCCCTCCAAAACTGTTCTTTGATTTTGACGATTTTTCTTGTGTTGTGTATTATTTCGGTATTATTTTACACTTGGCCCGAAAACTCCCTACCGAAGATAACAGTAAGGTCGTCAGGACAAACTTTTTTTCGATTTAAAAGACTGTGGGGGGTGGCGTTAATACTTACATTTCTACATCCATGATTTCAGGAAGGTTAGAAGGGACATCTGGAGAGTCTGTGTCATTGTGTGTCTTCATCTTGTCATATTATGGCTATAATGATCAAATTAAAAAAAATATCACCAGAGTGGCGAACCAAACTTTTAAGGTATGTTCTGAGTGTCCTTCCGCCGTCGTCGTCGCCCGAAAAAAAAAACGAGTAGCGAAATTTGAAAACCGTATATACTTGCAGATACAAAGCATAAAACAACACGGGAAACAGAGTAGATTATACAGTCATGAAAATAACCTACTGGGTATCATCTTCAGTGGTACATACACATAAGTAGTGACGCATAATTTCGTAATATTTGGGGGGCTGGCAAATTATTGCAGCTGGCGACTTAAGTGTTATCTACGGTCCCAAAAATTGGGAGTGTGGTTTTTTTACCTTATTGGATTTAGGAAACATTCTCTCTATGGGCTTCCGTCGCAAATCATTACTTTGGAGAAATGACATGTTGGGTTCATGGGAGGGGGAGAAAACAAGGGTTTACGAGCGCCCACTCTTCTTCCTCTTGTGACCTGCATCGCCTCTGTCTTCCCTTACCGCGGACACTTTTTTAATGCAGATTTGGCTTTAGTTGGGAGGTTAAAGGTGGGATTAGGTTAGGTTAGGTTAGTGAGTGAGTCAAAAGCGGGGGTTATGCTAGATTAATTTTCATTTTTTTTTTTAAGGTAATTATTTTGGGGTTCAGGAACGGTTTTAATCCTTTTTATAAATTTTTTTTTTATGGAAAAATGTGTTTTTGATTTTAGAATAATTCGGTTTTAGAAAAACTTTTGGGAACGAATTATGTTCGAAAACAAGAGGGCATGTCTGTAAAATATATTATCCTTGCCCCATCACTTTTCAACACTTGTATGGACTGGGTATTGGGCAAAGTTTTTTAGATCAAAGTAATTGTAGAGAATTCCCTCGGCAACACCAAGATCACTGATCTTGTTTTTGCCCATGATGCAGTAATCTTTTGCTGAGTCGCTGGGGGGTTTCCTGGTGAGGCTCTCGAGGCGCTGCAAAGAGGAGGCAGAGCCTTTGGGACTTGAGGCTCCTGGCTTAAACCAAGGTCCAGGTGTTTGGAGGCTTAATAGATGAAACAGTACATCCCGTTCATGCGTGCGGCGAGGACATTGAGGTCTTGGAAAGTTTTACATACCTTGGTAGCGCAGTCCATAATGACGGCGGGTCAATTCAAGAAGTCTTTCGGCGAATTTGGGATAGCCCACGGGGTTAATGGATGGCTAAACATGATTTTTTGGCGTTGTCGGTACTCTGCAGGAGGACAAAGATCCCGGGTCTTTAAGTCGCTGTGATCCTGTCTTACTCTATGGTTGGAGACATGGACACAAAAGCGAATTGAAGAGACGAATGATGGGCCTTTGGTAATAAGGTATTCGCAAAAAATCATGGGGTATCACTGGGTATGATTTGGTCAAATCAGTGATTGCACGTGAGACTGATCGATCTATTACCTGCATAGTCCGTCAGCCCAACTCCGACTATGGGGCATGTGGCAAAACTACCCTGAACCGGCTTCCCATCCGGTTGTATCTGTAAGAGACAATCCGGCGTTTGGGGGAGGCCAAGGGGCGTCCACAAGGCCGTGGCTGGGGCAAGTTGATGTTTCTTGTCGAGAGTTGCTAGGTATGGGAAAGGAGCCTGCATGGGGACTCGCGCGTGGTGACCCCCGGGAGTGGCGTCGTAGGGTGGGCGAGTCGACGTGCCCCCCCCCCCCCCCCCTGCGTATGCCCCCAATGATTGATTGATATATATCTATATATCTATATCTATATCTATATCTATCTATCTATCTATCACTATCTATCTATCTATCTATCTATTATATATATATATATATATAA
>JACEEZ010025250.1:80000-82500 GCA_016584305.1 Chionoecetes opilio | reverse complement strand
GAGAGTGATTATGAGAGAGAGAGAGAGAGGAGAGAGAGAGAGACGAGAGAGAGAGAGAGAGAGAGAGAGAGAGAGAGAGAGAGAGAGTAACCAAAACCTTTTTCTATTTATATATATTTATATAATATATATATATATATATATATATATATATATATATATTATATATATATATATATATATATATTATATATATAATATATATATTATATATATATATATATATATATATATATATATATATATATATATATATATATATATATATATATATATATATATATATATATATATATATATATATACTATATATATATATATATATATATATATATATATATAAATATATAGTTATATATATATGAGAGTTATATGAGGAGAGAGTTACCATATACTTTTTTATTATATATATATATATATATATATATATATAATATATATATATATATATAATATATATATATATATATATATATATATATATATATATATATATATATTATATATAAATAGAAAAAGTATTTTGGTAACTCTCTCGCTCTCTCTCTCTCATATATATCTCTCTCTCTCTTTTCACGGAGAGAGAGAGAGAGAGAGAGAGAGAGAGAGAGAGAGAGAGAGAGAGAGAGAGAGAGAGAGAGAGAGAGAGAGAGAGAGTCAGAATCAGAAATTTATTTTCCATTTTACAATGGTTATCTTTGAGAGAGAGAGAGAGAGAGAGAGAGAGAGAGAGAGAGAGAGAGAGAGAGAGAGAGAGAGAGAGAGAGAGAGAGAGCGGGGCCTTCGCGGCGATTTATTTAGTTAACTCTAATTTATGCATGGCTCTACTGTATGTATCAGAAAACGAAATATAGCAATGGAAAGCTAATAAAATTCTGCTTCTATTGGTAATCTTCCATCTTATAAGCTGTCCCACAAAGTTTTACATGAAGACGAGTTTTAAGTGTATGTTAAGTTCATCATATTTCTTCAGAGTCTCATAATGACCTTTATTTAATGTGTTTTTCTGTGTTTTATGTGATAATCTTGTAGAACAAACATTTCCGAAGATAACAGTATATCCTTTATACATGTATAACATGATATACTGCGGGGTCATGCCTTGAGAACTTCCGCGGGTCTTGGGTGAACGAAGAGGCCCTGGTAGCAAGATGGCGCCCATAAATCAAGTTGTCGCTACTCTATTATTCAAGGTACTCTACCTGCTCCTACCCTCGCCTTGCCCGAATAGCGTCGTGACGACACAAGAGCGACGACGAACAAAATTAACTAGACGAGACCAATGCATCCTAATTTCTCATACTCAATAAAGAACATTAAATAATACACACGATTTGGACTGAGGAGTGAAAAAAAGAAGCTAATTAACCAAATGGCTCTATATTACTTGCGCTCGTCTACGTGTTTACACCCGTCGACCAAATGAACCTTATTTCCCTCATTACATATATATATATATATATATATATATATATATATATATATATATATATATATATATAAATATATATGTATATATATCTCTATATTACGATTTGTGCTGGAGCACAGCGCCACCCTAGTCCTGCTCCAACCATCTCCCACCCCGTTGGCTGGACCCAACAATCATGGCCACAGGCTTGGCAGACTGAGTTGCCTTCCACTTAGCACTGTTCATCTTGATGTGACCTGTCTGCTTACAATAGAAGCAGGTTACCTTAGGACTAGATGAAGGACTCCTAAGCTTCTCTCCGTCCCTACCTTCCTTGTGTTGATAGGCGGTCTTATTTACAGAGGCGGCTCCTCCAGCAGTCCTCTCCCGAGAGTACGGAGTAGTACTACCCACCTAGGGCCCCGACCCTCGTAGAGCTAAGACTCTGTCAACGGCCCACGTTGCCGCCTCCTACAAACACTTAAAGCGTTTCTCCCTAATCTTGGCACCTATGTCCTTGTCAGCTATGTTGGTAAAGTACTCCATGATGATTAACTCTTTGAGGTCTTTGAAGGAGTCCACATCCACACTCATTAGCCAGTATTTTTTTTTTTTTTTTTTTTTTTTTTTTACATCACAAAGGACTGGCCAAGGGCACAACAAAAATGGGTAACACCAAGCCCGCTTAGTTGCCAGTCCCTATAAAGAAGACAGTAAGAGAATAAAATAAAAAAGAGGGGTGAGCTAATTTAGTTCGGGAGGTGTCTTGTTACTCTTCTTTTGAAAACATTTAAGTCATAGGAAAGTGGACAAATAGAAACAGGAAGAGAGTTCCAGAGTTTACCAGGGAAAGGGATGAAAGTGTAAAGATACTGATTAACTCTTGCATTAGGAAGATGGACAGAATAGGGATGAGAATGAGTAGAAAGTCTTGTGCAGCGAGGCCGCGGGAGGGGGGGAGGCATGCAGTTAGCAAGTTCAGAAGAGCAGTGAGTGAGCATGAAAATAACGGTAGAAGAGAGCAAGAGAAGCAACATTGCGGCGGTGATTTAAAGATTGAAGACAGTCAGTCAGAGGAGAGGAGTTGAT
>JACEEZ010025250.1:52500-75000 GCA_016584305.1 Chionoecetes opilio | reverse complement strand
CTCTGTTCACTTTCAGGTATTGACTTGTATCTTCCGGAAAAAAATTTTAAAATAATCGTTTAAATTTTTTCACATCCCCTCCATTTTTAAGACCTCACCTGTTATAATTTAGGGCCCCACAAATTCCCTTTTGTTTTGGGTTTTTTACCTGATAAAAATCCTAAGGTCGTTTTTTTTCCTGTCCTTGGACCTTAATCTCAAAATTGTTTTTTAGCTACTTTTGTTAATCTTTTACTGTCCTCGTCATCACGTTATACTGTTCTTTGCTCCCCTGCCCCACCTTAAACCTTAATTAACATTTTCTTTTTCTCCTGTTTTTTTTTAAATTCTTTTCTCCATTTGGGATCGTTTTTCTTGATCTTATCTCCCTAAAGGAATTTTTTTTTTTTTTTGTCTCTAAATTAAAATTTCCCTTTCAAATATTAAATCATATCCGCCCCTATCTCCTCCAATGTATCCGCGCGCTGCCCATGGAACTTTCCCTTTATCCACTCCCCCCTTTAAATCCCCTAAAGGTGTCTTCCTAATCTGCAAAATTGGCCTTTCCACTGTCCCGCGCTGACCTTGGAGCTTTTTCCTTCCCCTTTTCCCCCAACACCCTGTTAATCCCCTCCGGGTCTTTTTAATCCTGCAAATTTGGGCCTTTCGAAGTGGGGTATTTTTTTCCCTATTACCTTTTTTTTAAAACTTTCTTTTAAAGAAAAACCTGATTTACAATGATCGTATTTCCTAACTGTCCTCACCTCCACTTCGAATAAATCTTCTCTGTTTGTCAGAAATAATCTAAAATTTTTATCCCTCGTAGCTACTTGATGCCGGGTTTTAGGAATTTCCTGGATTATTTTAAAAATTCTCTGCGTCGTTGTCCCCTATAATTAAATCCCATCATATTCCTAATTTAAAATCTCCTACCAGCATGTCATTATTGGGGAAAGCCGCGTTTATTTCTTGCCATATGGACTGAATCCTCTTTACTAATTTTGGAGGCCTTACACCAACCCAAAAACTTTTTCCCCTCGTTCCCTCTGTAACCTCACCCTATAGACCTCTTGCGTCTTCTTTTTTATACTTTTATTAACACAACACTGCAATGCATCTTTTGCATAAAGCGAAACTCCCCCACTCGCTCCTCCTGCCCTTGTGAAATAACTTATAACCAGCTATCTCAACTTCCGGATCAATCCCTTTCCTGACTTTCCCAACCCATGTTTCTTTTTAATCAATTTATAAAAATACCCACCCAATTTATTTTTCTCGGAAAATTTATCTTGTTTAAAAAAATCCACATTTGTATGTAAACCTTAAGCAACTCCTTTTTTTTTTGTCCTTTTCCCTTTATTTTTAACTAACCCCCCTCTCTCTTCTTACGATCACTTTTTTTCCCTCCCATCTAAACTCCCCCTAGTGTCGAAAGTCTCCTTTACCCCGACCCCATGTCTAATCCCCGTTCTCTTTTTAAAAAAAGCCCTGCAGTGAATTACCCCCTTTTCAAGGGTTCAACAAGTCTGAACCCCTTTCCCGAAAAGTGCAGCCATCTCTGGGGTGAGGTGGTATCCCAAAAAAGAGGCCCAGCTGTCGAAAAAACCAAAATTATTGGCTTTGAAAATGAATTGCCAGGGGCAATTCAGAGCAAAAGCCCTGGAGTACCACAAATCGTCAGCAAGCGCCCCTTGGAAAGGACATCAACACCACGGGAAACCACCCTGTCCCTAACCTTACCTACGCTTCCTTACCGCCGAAGCAATTCCTCACCCTTACCATCACATCGTTTCCAACACGCTCAGGCAACGATGGGATTTTCCCTTGGCCCGCCATGCCTCCTACTTATCACTAACATAACCATCGCTTCCGGGGTAACTCCCCGACTTCATGCGCATCCCATCCCTGTCAAAAAAACCTGCTGTAAAGATCCAAATCTGACGCACCACAACCAATTTTACCTTCGGGTAATGATGATCGCCCCTCCCGTCTTCACCCCTTATCCTCCTCTTGCCCCCCCGGAAGTACCTAAAATTTAATTCTCTACAACATGGTCTTGTTTACCTTACTTTCTTCGGGCGCCCCCCCCCATTATCGACCACCTTCCCCCCTAACCCCTTTGTTTCTAGGAAAACCCCCTTAGTAGTACCCAGGCACGTTCCCTCTGTTCCCCTCCAGGACACCCCCTCCGTGTGGCCCTCCACTCCCCCTTTGGGGACCCCCCCCTCCAAAATTAAAGATCGTATCTCTATCCCTGTTTTTTCCCACGTTTTTAAATTCGTTCATTTCACTTACAAGCCCTTTTCGGGTCTTCTGCCCCAGAATGACTAATGCCCCCCCAAACCCTTCTTGCCTCCCCCTCCCCTTCTCCTTCCTTCTAACACACTCGTTACACCTCAGACCCCCACTACTACCACACTACCACCCTCTACCACAGCAAAACCACGCGCCACTTCTCCCGCCGCCTAAACCAAAAACCTCTCCTCGAAGACTACCATTCTAACCCCGCTCAACCAACAAAACCCTCACCCCTTGGAACCTCAGTCGCTGACCTAAGGTCCTAAATATACATATATATTTAAAATATATATACATAATATAAAATATATATAAAAATATAATATTTTAATATATAAAATATATAAAATTATATATATTTTATATATATAATATATATATATAATTAAAATTTTAATATATATATAAAATTATATATTATTTTTAAATATATTTAATATATATAATATATATTTTTATAATATATTTATATATATATATAATATATAATATAATATTATATATTATTGAAGTATTCGGGCGGAATTTTCTCTGAGCAATCTCCAAAAAAGTGATGGCTATTCAGCGTTTTTTATCTTTTGAAAGATATTTTCTCTTTTCTTAAGAGTGTCTTATTCTTTTTGAGATAAATTTATCTTCGCCGTTGTTGGTCTTTTGCTGTATCGCGATTTGGGGTCTGACCATTTTTCACCAGCGTGGAGAGATTTTTTCCTAAAGGGGTAGAGGTGAAAATTTTTGGGGGTGCAGATGAGCCCTATTTAACCCTAAATCCTAACCCTTTGGGGAAATGTTGCTTACTACAACCCCGAGGGGAAATTACCCATTTTTAGTATGAAAAAAACCCCCTTTTTTATTCTTTAAATTTTAAATCAACATACAGAAAAAATATAGCTCTAAAAATTTCATTTTACGTAAGAACCTTTACCTAAACTGCATTTTTTTTTACTGAGGTAGGACGTAGAAATAACAGAAAAAATTTTTCTTTCCTTTTTTTTTTGTAATATAAATTTCCCAAAACGGTTACTAATGATCAGAATAAAATTTTTTACTTACATTCCACTTTTTGGTCCTTTCCCTCCCTGGACCCAAAAGCCCCGCGCATCATGCAAAACAGTATGCATCCCTCTGATGGAGTAACAAAAATAGGGCAAATTTGTTAGTGTAAAAAAAAATTTTTTGAAATAAACAATTGCTAGTTCCCCATTCCCCAGTGAAACAACCACTATTTTATCACCCTAAAAAAATTATAAATTGTTTGCAAGGAGAGGAAAACCATGCTTTATGCCTTTTTTTTTACCCACAAAATTTCTTTTAAAAAAATTTACTTTACATAAGTCTATCTGACCTTGGGGGGAAATTACTTTTTTACATTTTTCTATAAAATAAAATATATATTTTTTATATAATATATATTATATTACTTATTATTATTATAATATATTATATAATTTAAAATATATATATTATATATTATATATATATATATAATATTATATAATTTTAAAAATATAATTATTTATATATATATATATTTTATTATATATAAATTTTATAATATATATATTTATATATAATATAATATATATATTATATATAATTTTATATATATATTATATACACTATAGGGGCAGGTCATTTGGGATGAAGCGATTGGGGCTGAGGTCAAATGACACGATTCACTTCTCCACGCGCCATAGGGACACAGGTTATTTGGCCTCAAACCGTCTAGGGCCACGATCTTCGGACCCAACTCGAACTGGCCACAAATCAATAGGAAACCCCAAAACCGGGGGGGGGGAGAGAGAGAGAGAGAGAGGGGGAGAGAGGGGAAGAGAGAGAGAGAGAGAGAGAACCTCATCCCCCCGCCCGCCCGCGCAAACAGGCAATTCCATTCAATCCTTTAATCCCCAAATCTCCCGTTTCACTCTCTCTCTATCTCCTTTTCTTCTTCCCCTCACTTTTCTCGGCACAACACACCACACCCCCCAAAAAAATACACACTATCGCACACACACATACATGAAAATTATTATAATATTGAAGATGATGAAAAATTCATTAAAATCAAGTATGGCGTCCCGCCTCTGCCCTTTGCTTTTGGCTCATTCTTGCGGGTGGAACGGGAGCGACTCAAAATGCTTTTTTAAAAAACCTAGTTACAGAATTACAGAATCACAACAAAAACAAATTTTTTTTAAACCGAATTTTTTTTTGCATTAATTAATTAAATTTCGCTATTCTCATTAAGGGCTTGTTTTTAGCAAAAAGTTTTTTTCACAGACCCCCATTGATTTTGACAGCACACATAAAAAGTCAATTTCGTCAATCCGACAATTTTAGGGGTATTTTAACCCTTTTTTTTCTTAAACTTGGTTCCCTCCCCTTTTTTTTTTTTTTTTGTTTTTTTACGAAAAAGTTTATTGGAATAAAAAAAAGTGTTGGTCGTGATATGAAAATAAAAAATTAATATGATAAAAAAACATTTAAAAAATAATAATAAATCAAGAAAAATTGAAAAATTAAAAATGAAAACCCAAAAAATGGAAAATAATAAGTTTACAAAAATAATAAAAGAAGATTTAATAAATATAATAATTTGATAAATTATAAAAAAAATTTAAAAAATAAATAAAGTTATTACTAATATTAATAAAACATAGATTTTAATTAATAAGATGATATTTGATATTTATTAAACGGGGTATAAAAATTTTGATAAAAAAAAAGAAAATAATAATTAAAAAAATGTGTCATTAAATTGAATATTATATTTATAAGTATTAAAAGTATTTGTTGTTTGTGTTTTTTGTTTTTGTGTGTGTGTGTTGGTGTGTGTGGTGGTGTGTGTGTGTGGTGTGTGGGGTGTTTTGTGTTTGTTTGTTTTTTTGTTGTTTTTGGGTGTTTGTTGGTTATATTATTTTTTTCTTTCCCCAGTGTTTTTTTGGGGAAACCCCCCCCCCCCGGGGGGGGGTCATAAAGGGGAAAACCCTCCCTTTTTTGTTGGGGCAGGGGCGGGTTTTTAAGAAACCCCCTTCCACTGCTGGGGTGAAGGGGGGGACCCGGTTTTAACCCCGAGCGTGGGGCTACCCATAAAAAAAAAGCATATACACTATATTTTCCGCAGCCCAATGACTTAACATTAAAAAAAACGCTAAGCACAGGTTGTTAAATTTATATATATTTAAAATAATTAAAAATATATATTAAAATATAAAAATAATATATATATATATAAAATATATATAATTTATTTATTTATCTATATTTTTTTTATCTATATTTTTTATATATATATATAATATATTTTTTTTTTTATATAAATATAATTAAATTTAAAATTTTATTAATAATATATATATATATATTATTATATTATATATATAATATATATATATTATATATATATTTATCTATAATTTTATTATATTTTATATATATTTTTTATTATATATAATATATATAATATATATTATATTTATATATATATTATATTAATAATATATTTAAAATAATTATATATATTAAATATATATTGTATTTATATAATATATATATTAAAATTTTATATATATATTACATTTATTTATATATTTTAAATTTATTTATATATATATATATATATTATATATATATATATATATTTTTAAAAAATATTTTTTTTAATATTTTATTAATATATATATATTTAATATATATTATATATAATTATTTATATATATATTTAAAATATATATATTATATTTAATTTATATTATATATAATCTCTTGATCTACAACTCCCCGTAAATCCAGATCTCCCGAACTTGCCCCATTTGCTACCACGTGCTAGTGTTTTTTCTGTAATATAAATCCTAGTTCCTCCAATTATCGCGACCTTGCGTGCCCCAAGATCGGGGCCCCACCCCCCCTCCTCCGATCAGTCGCACACGCACAGACCACAAAAGAACGAACCCACCACACACACACACATACACACACACACACCACCACACACACACCACACACACACACCACACACACACACACTTAAAACCCACACACACACCACCACACACCACCACACACACACACACACCACCCACACACACCCCACACACACCCCAACACACACACACACCAAAACCACACACACACACACACACCAAAAACCCACACACCACCCACCACACACACCCCACACACCACACACACACACACCACACACACAAAAACAACAAAAAAAAAAAAAAAAAAAAAAAACCCAATTTTTTTTTATATAAATTTTCCCAAAAAATTTTTAAAATTTTGAAATGAAAATAAATTTGTGCTAATAAATAAAATTCTTATTTTATTAATTTATCATTTTAATATTATTTTATTTTATTTTTTATTATTATTTTTGTTATATAGTTTTAAAATTTTTTTATTTTGATTTTGTTGTTGTTTATTAAATTTTTTAATTTTTATCATAATGTAAAATTTTTATTATAAAATTTTCAAAAACAATTTTTTAAAATATAAAAAATTTTTTAAAAAAACTACTAATAAAATGTAAAATTTGTAATGATTTTTTTTTATTAATTTTAAAAAAATTAAATTTTTATCAATAATAAAAAAATTATTATTATTATTATTACATTTAAAAATTTTAATTTTTTAAATTTTATTTTTAATTATTAAAATAATTTTTTTTATAATAATACTATATATATAAAAATTTGAAACTTAAATTTTTTTTTCTTACAACATAAAATTAAAACTGCACTTTTCCCCCCCAATAATTATAAATTAAAAAATTTATTAAAAAAAAAAAAGGGGGGGAAAAAAAAAATTAAAAAAAAAAAAAAAAAAAAAAAATTAACATCCCCAACAAAAAGGGGGGGGGGACACCCCAAAAAACAACCCTAAATTTTCCCCCCTCATCAACACCCCAAACCCCCAAACCACCCCACAGAAATAACGAAAACAAAAAAAAGAAAGACAAAAGAAAAAAAAAAAGAAAAAAGGGGGGGGGGGGGGGGGGGGGGGGGGTGTGGGGTTTTTTTCCTTAAGCGGGAAAAGGGGGCGAAAAAAAAAAAAGAAATAAAACAGCAAAATCATAAAAAAAAAAAACAAAAAAGAAAACCCCCCCCCCCCGGGCCACCGACCGGGCCACACCAAGACCCCAAACGGTTTAGGGGCCAAATTTTTAATTGTTTGGGGTGGGGTGGTGTGTGTTTGGGTGTTGTTTTTTTTCAAAAAAAGTTAATATAAAAATTTTATTTATAAAATTAAAAAAAATTTATAATAATAAATAATATAATATAATATAATTAAAAAAATAATTTTTTTTTTTTTTATTATTTATTTATTAATTAAAAAATTTAATTTAAAATTAATTTTATATTTTTAAAATAATATAATTTTAAATTATTTTTAAAATTTTTCTAAATTTAAATTTTTTAATATATATATATATTTATATAATATTTATATATATATTATATATTTATATATTAATTATTTTATATTATTTTAAAATATATATATTATAAATAATAATTTTTATATTTTTTTTTTTATATATATATATATAATTATTTTATATATATTTTTATATAATATATATATATATATAATATAATATATAAATTAATATTATTATATATATTTTATATATATATAAATATAATATTTTTATATTTTATATATTTATAATATATTTTTAATATTTTTTTATTTTTAATATATTTTTATTATATTATTATATAATATATATATTATAATTAAAAATATATATATAAATTTTATAAAAATATATTATATTATATTATATATATAATATAAATTTTTATAATATATTTTTTATATTTTTTTTATAAAACATTATATATTATAATAAAATTATATATAAAATATAATATATATATATAATATATATATATATAATATTATATATATATATATATATATATAATTATATAATATATAAAATATATATATATTATATATATATATATATTATATATATATATATATATATATATATATATTATATATATATATATATAAGAGTCAGAATTGTTTTTCTCCCTGGCGAAATACATGGAAAGACCAACGTCGTCACTCACAAGATTCAACTCATAGGAGACGCCCAACCTGTCTACATACCTGCATATCGCATGCCACATAGCAAACTTGCGATTGTCGACAACATTGTTTCAGACATGCTGAAGGACGGGGTTATCGAAAACTCTTGTCAGTCCTTTCAACAGCCCTATGTTCCTAGTGCCTGCCTAAAAGATCAGTTGAATGGCGTCCAGTTGTCGATTTCAGAGCACTCAATAAGATCACTGTTCCCTCTCGCTATCCCATGCCTGTCCTCGAGGATATCTTGCAAAATCTAGGCGATCACAACACAGTTTTCTCCACGCTAGATTTGTGCTCAGGTTTCTGGCAAGTCGACATTGAACCATACAGTCGCGAGTACACTGTCTTCTCTACTCCCTCAGGACACTACCAATACTATCGCATGCCAATGGGCCTGGCTGGATCACCATCCACATTCCAGCGACTAATCAACTCAACTTTCACAGGACTGATGGGTAATACAATAATATAATACTCTTCTCTTACATTGACGATTGAATCGTCTTTTCAAAATCAGTTCCAGAGCATCTTCAGAAACTCAGAAGAGTCTTCAGGACGCGGGCCTCAAACTCAAACTCACAAAATGCGCTTTTCTGCGCAAGGAAACAACTTTTCTTGGCCATATCATCAATGCTGACGATATTCAGACGTCACAAGACAAAGTCAGCGCTGTAACGCAGTACCCTACGCCTACCAACGTCGAGCAAGTGCGCAGTTTCATAGGTCTCAGCTATAGGCGATTCATAAGAAATTACGCTGACATCGCATCTACACTCTCCTCGCTGCTTAAAAAAGATGTGGCTTTCCACTGGTCGTAGAGTCAGGAAAAAGCCTTTGCTGCTCTTAAACAGGCTCTCACTTCTGCGCCCGTCCTTGCGTACCCTGACTACTCTAAGACCTTCATCCTCAATACGGATGCCAGTTATACCGGTCTCGGTGCTGTTCTAATTCAGGAACACAATGGTAAACCTCGCCCCATCGCGTACGCCTCACGTCTACTCAACAAGGCAGAGAAGAACTACGCGGTGAGCGAGATTAAAGCACTAGCAGTCATTTGGTCATTGAAAAAGTTCTGCCATCTCATTCAGGGATATAACATCAAAGTCCTCATTGATCACAAACCCTTGCTGCATCTCTTCAAGGGCAAAGACATATAGGGCTGCATGGCTCGTTGGTTACTTACCATCCAAGATTTCATACCAGATTTTGCTTACATCAAGGGGACGGCTAATGTAGCAGCCGACGCCCTGTCCCGCAACTGTGCTTTCACATGTCCTGTCACTACAAAACCATCCACCTTTGATACACCTTCTCATGCAGATCTATGCACAGCCCAACGCACTGACTCTACCTGGTCAAAGATCATTTACTACCTTGAATCAGGTGATGCTTCTAACCTTCCTCAGGTTCCATCTCTTTCACACTATATTCGCCAAGACCAATTGCTCTACAAAACAACCACACTCACAGGCAAACATGAGCCCTCTCGTCTCATCCATCAGCTTGTCATTCCTCAACCATTTGTCCAGTCTGTGCTCAAACTTATTCATGACACTCCCCATGCTTCACATCCTGGTAAAGATAAATCACTTGCACAAGCTAGACTTAAGTTTTTCTGGCTAAACATGAGGAAAGATATCCATGCCTATATTGATTTATAGGCGTTTTCTGCGGGGGATTTCGCTTGCAAGCGGTCACTTTCCCCCCGCAGAAAACGTTTCCGTCGCTTGCTCCTGAGATGGCAGGGCGGTGGCTGAAATGTAAACAAAACATGGCGGCGGACCAAAGTTTCTCGAGTGATTTTATGCTGGATCAGTTCTATGTTCTTACCTAAAAGTGACGCTCGTATTGTCAATAAAGCAGCACAGACAGTGGCGGTTCTAGCACTAAAAAACTGGGGGGGCCAACTTGGGGCCAAGGTAAATGTGGGGGGGGGTGCAAAAGAAAAGTTTGGAGGGTCTGTAACTGGGGGGCGGGAGGGGGGGAGCGCTGTGGGCACCACATACAATTTTGAAAGTTGAGCACTTTCCAGGGTCAATCTGAGGCCTATGGAGGGATATGTTAGACTATCAAAGTGATATTCAGTTAGAAAAAAAGTATTTTCAAAAGAACATTGGGGAAGAATTAAACGAAAGTTCATCTGAGATTTCAGTCTCAGGTCCATTTTCTCTGCTGGTGAGTATAATAATACAAGCTGGAAATGTGAAAATTCGTGCTCTCAGGTACGTTTTATTGAAAAGAAAAGACCAATAATAATACCAAACATACTGAACAATTAAAATGCAAAAAATATGGCAGTTGTTTATAATCACATCAACATAAATGTGCTATGTACGTCCCTTAGTCTACCTATAACCTCATACGTTGAAAATCATGTATACACAAATAGCTATGATTTTCAGACATGAGCATGCAAATGCTACATTAGACACAATGCTGATGATACCTTGTTCATTCGGCAGAAATATATTTAGTGCAGCTTAATCCTACGACTATCATGCCGACTGTCAAATTCATCAACAAAGCAATCTAAATAAATTCCCTCCGCGAGTGCACTTCCAATCGACAATAGTGCAATGTTACTCAGTCTGTCACTTGTCATAGAATTTCTGAGAAATGTTTTCACTAATTTCATTTTTGAAAAGCTTCTCTCACATGAGCGCTGTTAACAGGAAGAGTTACGGCTATCAACAATAACTTGTATAAACAATCAAATACAGCCTTGTATGGACATATGAATGACAGGAATTGTGCAATTGATGTAGGTTGTTCAGGTTCTTTCATGAGTATTTTTTTCACTAGAGGTATCTCATGTTTTGATTGACTGAGTAGGCCACTGCAAATGCCTTCAAATTTTGTTCAGACGAGAATGTCTGTCCTCCAGGACAGAGAGCTGAAATACCACAGAAAATCGCAGATGAGTCTTTGGAAAAACGACAGTCTAACTCGCTAATCAAACAGTCTAATACTTCATACAAGATGCTGCTGTGCTGCACGTGACTTGACTCATATCTTTGACCGGTTGTTTCCAGTACGATGAATTAATCAAGTTCTCGAGGTTTTCTTCTCCGACTTCTATTCATTAATGGTGGAATGCAGCATTTCTTACAGAGTTCAGTAACCTTCTCAGAGTAATGCTCGATCAAGTTGGAGTTTCGCATATCAGCTAGATCTTCGCTGAGTGATGAAATGAGCTTGACTGCTTTTCCTAAGTCAGTTTGTTTGTCCTGTAGCTGCTGTGATACTTTATGAATTTTTCCTAGAATTTCCGAGAAAAATTGCAGTAAATAAACAAACTCTGCGTCTATCTGCGCAAGTATACCTAGAGCGGATACAGCTCGAGATCCAGTGTCAACTGATGAAGTCTCCTTCAGGAGTCTTATTATGCATTCCCGCCGCAGCAAAGCGTTTTCACACGAGATGGCCCGACACCACCACCGTGTGTCACTGAGATGTTGCAGTTCTCGTGCTTGTTCTTTAGGAAACATTTCATGCTGTATAGAAAGGAACTTTTCGTGAACTACAGAGTTACTAGCGAAAATATAGAGTTCTTCAAGAAGACTAAAGAATTTAGCTGCTTGAGGCACATACTTTGCAGCATTGATCAAAACCAAATTGAGTCTGTGTCCGTAGCAGTGTACATAATAGGCAAAGGGAGCTTTATCACGAATGCGTTTCTGAACACCACTGATTCCTCCACTCATGACTGATGCTCCATCAAATCCTAAGCCTACAAGTGAACACTTGTAATCCAAACTAATTTTTTCAAACTCTTAAAGATTATGTCCGTGATAGATGCAGCATCCAACAAAAACATGCGAGTGAATGAAATAAAGCATTACTGAATAGTATGTGACTTTTCATCATAAAATCTGATAACTAGTGCCAACTGCTCTGTTTTTCTAACATCTTTGGCTTCACCAGCTTGAACAGAAAAATAATGACATTATTAAGCACTTTCTGCAATTTCTTCTCTCACCATATATGCAAGTATGTCAATCATCTCATTTTGTATCGCAGAACTAGCTAGTGTACTTTTAATTCCTTGGATCACTTTTGACACGTTCAGCTATGATAGGATCATGTTTGGCGGTGAATCTAAGGAACTTACGGACAGTTCCTGGATTCAGTTGATCATCACTTTCCCTGTCTCTGGGCAATGTCCTGCGTTACTGTCAACACAATTATTTCACCAACAGTCGAGCAATCGAGCGAAAGTTGAGCAATCAACATTTTTTCGCTTGCAAGCGAAATCCCCCGCAGAAAACGCCTTATGCCATACTTGTGCAAGGACCAAAGGAGATATACATGCCCATGTTCCCATTCTCAGTTATCCGGTACCTTCAGCAACTTGGGATACACTTGCCATTGATCTTCAATTAAAGCTTCCCCTCGCAGAACGTGGTAATCAATACTTAATGGATGTTGTTGATCACTTCTCAAGCTTTTCAATTCTTGCACCAATCCCTAACAAGTCAGCACAAACTGTAGCACGTGCATTCTTGGATCATGTCATCTGTCCTTTCACTACCCCTAAGGTTCTTTTGTCAGATAATGAGACATAATTTGTTAACCAAGTGCTCACCTCCTTACGCCAACTGTTCAACATCACTAAATTTAATGTACTCCCCTATAGGCCCAGTGCTAATGGTTTGGTAGAAAGACACAACCGCAAAATTCTCAACACCTTACGTTCTCTCATCGCTGACTCAGACACTCTTTGGGACACATATACTCCTCAAGTCATGGCTTCTCTCAACTCCACGATCAATAAGTCTATCTCTGAGACTCCTCACTACATACTGTTTGCTCAGGATAAACGTCTTCCTTATGACCTGCTATCACAACCTCCAAGACCTGTCTACAATTTGGACGACTTTGTGAAGACTAAGGTACACACATTCCAACAGATACACCAACGTATTCAGCAATCACTTGCCCTATCTAAATCTGATATGCTTCTCTATCATAATAAGTCAGCTTCCAACTTCACACTTGACATAGGTGATATTGTCTATTCCTTTGTGGATGTAAGGAAGTCCAAACTAAACCCAAAAATTTGATGGCCCCTTCTGGGTCATAGCTAAGGACCATGGAAACAAGGTCAAGCTGCTTAATCTCACAGACTTCACTGAGATAACATCTCATCTTGATTCCCTTAAGAAAGTTTCCTCGGGTCTTGACTGTGAAGATCCTAATCTCATTCCAGCTGATCCAAATTTCACTACACCATCAGCTCATGTTCCAACTTCACCCTCTTCCACACATCAGTCTCCTGACCATCCTTACTACCTTCGTAGTGTAATCATTGATCTTTATTTATATGTATATTTTTTTTAGGGTAAGTAGTATGATCAATAATTAAGTGATTCAAACAAAGGATTCATTATACAATGCAATTTTTTTTTCCAACTTATTTTCATAGCATGCACTTAGTACTGCTTTGCCAAATTAATTATGTATAACTGTAAATATTTTTCCTTCTTACAAGGCTCTTGGGATGTTCCCAACTCCAGTTGTTAGTTGGTGTGCTCTTCGAGATGGGGACATCTCGAGGTGCGTGACCGAACGATGTAGGCACCAGCTCTGACTCATTAATCATAATGTAAGCATTGGCAAATATCCCGTTAGGTAACCCTTTCAAGCACGCGGCATATCTATGTTCAAGCCGAGGCGACGCTACGCTCTAGCTCTTATTAGTCATATCCTTGCCCTACAACCGGCAACACGTGTGTGTGTGTGCGTGTGTGTGTGTGTGTGTGTGCTCCTTCCTGTCGCTCTAGAATAAAATCAGGAAAATGAAGAAGTATTAACTAACCTGCATAACAACACCAACTACAGACTTTCTAACAACCGACCCAACATATATATATTATATATATATATATATATATATATATATTATATATTATATATATATATATATATATATATATATATTTATATATAATATATATATATATATATATATATTATATATAGTTGATTTTCTTAGTTGGTAATACATCTTGATATTTCAGGGTGACAAAGACACTCGTCATTCTTGAGGTTGTTTATGCGCAACGTTTCGCCAAAGACACTTGGCATCATCAGGCTAAAAATAGTTAAAAATTTAATATACTACAATGCTAAAAGCGAACATCTATAAAAAAAAAAAAAAATTTAAAAAATAAAGTAATCCAATTTATCTAAAAATATAACAATAAATTAAAATACTTTTGTATTTAAAAGGGGCCTTGGTGTGTTGCTGTCTGATTGGTAGAGGACTGAATGAACAATTTTTTATGGAAATTTGGGGCTCGGGGTTGGCGACAAAAACGAGAGTGGACTCAAAACTTGGGGTGATAAACATTTGAGTTATGTACACCCCCAACACTATACTGTCCATGTGGCTGGGGTTTTCTGGGTTCATGTTACCAGTAGAGGGGGCAACCCTGACCAGACTACATATTTATAATATTAAAAATTATATAAATTATTTATATATATAATAATTATAAAATATTTTATATATATGTGTGTGTGTGTTTAATAATATAAGTTTTATTTTTTTTTTATATATAAAATATATATTAAAAATTATTATATAATAAATAAATAAAATATATATTATAATTTTATATAAAATTTTATAAAATATATTTTATATATATATAATATATATAAAATAAGTAAATATAAAATATATATATAATATATAAATAAATATAAAATTAATATATATAATATTAAAAATTTTATTATATTTATATATATTATAATTTTAAATTTTTATAAAATAGAATATAATTTATAATATATTATATATATTTTTTTGATTATATATATATATTATATATATTAAATATTAATATATATCTATATGTATATATATATAATATATATAATTTAGATATATATATAAAATATATATATATATATATATATATAATATATTAAAAGTAGATATATATATAGTATATATATATATATATAATATATAATATATTTATATAATATATATATATATATATATATATTATATATATATTATATATATATTATATATATATATTATATTTTATATATATATAAAATATATTATATATATTATATATATATATATTTTATATTATAATTATATATAGATATATAATAAAATATATATATTATAGTATATATATATAATATATATAATTATATATTTATTATTTATTTATATACACATATTTATATAATATAGTATAATATTAGGCTATATATATATATATATTATTAATTATACATATATATATAATATATATATATATATATTAATATATATATATATATATATATACCTATATATATATACTATATATAATGTACTATATATATAAAAATACATATATGTATATATATACTATATATATATATGTACAATATATATATACTAGCAGAAAGGATGAATTATGGGGTATCGCTGGGATGATTACGTGTCAAATCAGCGATTGCACCGTGAGACTGAATCGAGGCCTATTACCTGCATAGTCCGTCAGCGCCAACTTCGGCTATATGGGCATGTGGCACGCTACCCTGAAACCTATCCTTCCCATCGGGTTGTATCTGTAAGAGACAATCCGGCGTGGAGGAGGCCAAGGGGGCGCCCACAAGGCTCGTGGCTGGGGCAAGTTGATGTTTCTTGTCGAGAGCTGCTTGGTATGGGAAAGGAGCCTGCATGGGAACTCGCGCGTGGTGACCCCCGGGAGTGGCGTCGTAGGGTGGGCGAGGCGACGCGCCCCCCGGCGTATGCCCCTAATGATTGATTGATGAGAAATGATGCCCTCCGGGCACTTTTCTCCTAGCTCCTGCGGAGGGCTGTGGGCCTACGGCCCAATGGGGGGCCTGCGGCCATGCTGTGTTGTGTTGAGAATTAAGTCTCTATCTCGCACGGTTTAACCGCTACAGCTGTTTTTATGTTGTTTTTGCCTGCCACGCCCACCGGGGTCGGACACGCCCCTCAAAACATCTTCCATCCCCCCAAGTCGATCACGGCCAACAATTTTGGACTACAGTGTCAAGTCTGTATCTCGCACGGTTTAGCAGCCACAGCAGTTTTTAGGTTGTTTTTGCTGGCCACGCCCACCAGGGTCGGCCACGCCCATCGAAACATAGCCTATGTTCTCCGCTGGGTCATGAGGATTCCAAATATGTGCGGCATGTGGGGTTTTGGCCATCTGTAGCCGAGTCTATAACGAACATACAGACACACAGACAGACAAATTTTGAGATTTATATATATAGACTAGCAGAGAGGGTGCCCTCTGGGCACCTTTCTCCTAGCTCCTGCGGAGGTGCTGTGGGCCTGCGGCCCAATGGGGGGCCTGCGGCCATGTTGTGTTATGTTGATACCTCTTAGCATTACCCAGCCAGAGGGACGGAGACCCGGGACCCGGGTAGATTGGAACGTTCAGCTTAGCAATGCTGACTTTTCTTAAAATTACGTCACATTTGAAGACGGTTTTGAGCCGAAATTAGTGAAGGAAGTGAGAAAAACTCTTCCATTCCCCCAAGTCGATCACGGCCAACAAATCTGGACTACAAAGTCAAGTCTCTATCTCGCACGGTTTAACCGCTACAGCTGTTTTTAGGTTGTTTTTGCTGGCCACGCCCACCAGGGTCGGCCACGCCCATCGAAACATAGCCTATGTTCTCCGCTGGGTCATGAGGATTCCAAATATGTGCGGCATGTGGGGTTTTGGCCATCTGTAGCCGAGTCTATAACAAACATACAGACACACAGACAGACAGACAGACAAATTTTGAGATTTATATATATATATATATATATATATATATATATATATATATATATATATATATATATATATATATATAATATATATATATATATAATATATATATATATATATATATATATATATATATATATATATATATATATACTGTTTACCATTCATCTCACCCTCGCATGTCTCCAATTACCCTTCTTCGCATCTTCTTCCTATGTCCGTTTGATCATGACGGACCAAGCAGCTGCATGCTTGTGTCAGGTTACTATATCTTTCCTTCTCTCCTGTGTAAGTTGACACGCGATGCACCGCGCGTTTGACCCTTACTCTACACCCACTTCGCTCATCTTCTTACTCACTCATTGGCTCACAAGTTTCCTGTTCCCATTTATATTTAATGATTGGCCCTGTTAATTTCAACTCGTTCTTTCTTTAACCTCAATTGTTCAAACTGTGGCCCCTTCCCTTAATTCACGTCCCTTGACCGAAGTTTGCGGTGACCAACTGACCTCAGGGAGGCCAGTCAGCATCCAATATTATTCCACACCGGTTATTCCGTGTGTTGTAAATATTATACCTATATGTAAATATTCAATATGCCACCAATAGAGAGTGACGCGTTTATCTGGACCCCATATCATGTAGAGAGAGTGAGAGTGAAAGATTTCGACAGCAATACGACACCCATCTACAAGTTCTTGAGCGGGTCACCTCGCTATAAACATATATTGTGCATCAAGGACAACGGTAAAACGTGTGTACTAAGATTCACAGTACATGGTGGCAGCGTAACCTCGTCCCACATCCTCTGAAGTGTCTGTTCTGTGTCTGTGCTTACCCGCTATCGCTATATCCTGTGGTTGTGGGCGCCCACCTCACTCGCTGTCCGTCGCTCCCTTATAGACTAGGAATATTATGTGAAAAGGGGCCCAGAAATCACATAAGGGGTAACGGTTTGTTACAAGCTATCACTCATACCATGTAGGATTGATCCATGACACCTCCTGAGCAATATTAGCCTGGATGACACTTGATATTTTGATTTGGGACATCACAGTGGGCTATTTTGTGGTAGAGGTCAATCACGAAATATCAGATTTTCTCGAAAATACAAAAATGTCAATAAAATGACCAATACTGATCTCCTTGAACTCCTTGAGCAGTATGACAAAACCTTATCTCCAACGTAGTAGGTCTCTATTGGAGACACTACATGAAAATGGTATTGATCTTGCTGCAGTTCATACGTGCAGTTCATACGTGCAGAACGAACCGGAGACTGGCAGATGCATAAGTCAGCATTTATGGCCATGCTGCCTTGGTTTGCTCACTACGACCACACAAACTACACACGCTGGGGAGTGATATATGGTGCTGATATAAGTCAATTAGACAGTTCACATCCAGACGTCTACCAACAATTCATGGATGGTGATTTCTTTGTGAAATCAACACGCAAGAGCTTCAACAAAATTAGCACTAATCTTGCACTGGAGCACGTCAACAAAGTCGGGAAAGTCGCTGGTGGTCTGATAGGAATTACTCGAACAGACAGTGCAAGGGACAAATGGTGCCTGACATACAACGAGCGAAACCGAATTGTTGACGAAACCACTTCAATGTTTGGCATGGCAATCGATGACACCGAGTATGCACCATCTGCGTACAAAGATGTCGGTCCAGCAGGAATAAAGAGGGACAGAGAAGATGTTCAAAAGCTACAGGAAAAGCTATCACGATTCACAATATTTGACAGTAAGAGCAACGCAGGCGACGAGTTGACTTGTCTGATGACAATGGATCCTGCCTCTGAAAACATCAAGAACGCTTTACTGACCGCTGAAACCCATGGAGAATCAAAGATCAAAGAATTTGTGGAATCACGGATTTGCAAACAAGACGTCGGCTTTCATGTAAAATTGAAACAGTCACAGAGTCCTACACTGACGACAAAGTACACACTAGAAACGAGGAAGGATGCTAGTCAAAAGGGTCAAACCATCAAAGCAGACAGGCTTCTGTTCCAGCGGCTTCTTGTGGCACAGGACTCCGGATGTGATATAGACCTTAAAAGTCTTCTGAGTCATGAACTAACACCGGTACCACTGTCATTGGCAGACACGGCAGGACGCCTACGTCCTACGAATAAAGCTGCGCTCGGGAAGATCTTGGAGGATGGAGTAACTGTTGAGGTCCTGCCAAAGTCTTCGCTTAAGACATGTTTTATCATAGATGGTCAGGCATTGGTACAAGCCATCGGAAAACCAACGGGGGCAAAGTCATTTGGAGATCTGGCTGATGTCTTCAATGCATCAGTGTTCAGTCATTTCAATGAGCACTGCTCAAGAGTCGATGTGGTTTTCGATCGATATCGTATCACATCAATCAAGTCTGGGACCCGGGAAAGGAGAGAGGGGCGAGTACGTTCTATCCGGCGCAAGATCGACAGCAAAGAGATTCCACTCCCTGCCAACTGGAAGCAGTTCATGGACTTACCAGAAAACAAGGCAAATCTTACCAAGTTTCTCAGCTATCAAATGATGTTGGAGGCAAAAAAGAGCCGACCCACTTGTGAGTTGATCACTGCAGGTGGGTTTGAAGAAGAAACCAAAGTAGCATCGTCACAGGGGTCTGATGTTGAGCAGCTGCAATCATCTCACGAGGAGGCCGATACACGTATAATATTGCATGCCAAGGCGGCCTATATGGATGGATACGAGCGGATCATAGTCTCGTGCAGGGACACCGACGTATTGGTACTGCTCACACACTTCGCGGGACAATTAAGTGGAGAGCTCTGGATGAGAACTGGCACAAGGCACGAACGGCGTTATGTGGCTGTGCACGACATACAGTTGACACCGACCATGCAGCGTAACATCCTGGTGTACCATGCGGTTACAGGATGTGACACAATCAGTCAACCAAGTGGACACGGGAAAAATACGACATGGAAGGTATTCCAGCAACACGGAGCATTACTTGTTGACCTCGGACGTGGCACGCTGTCAGAATCCACCATATGGAGTGTGGAAGAGTTCTTCTGCCGCATTTACTCACCAACTTCGGACGAAACTAACATCAACGATGTGCGATACCGCATGTTTCAAAAGGGCACCAAAGACCAAGAAAAGCTTCCGCCAGGTCGAAAATGTCTTTAACAACACATTAAACGCGCACACCACCAGGCTCAGGTGTGGTTCCAGGCAGATGTACCAACCCCTGAAATCGAGTCGCCAATTGGAAGTGGATGGTACGATGATGCTACGAGGAGACTACACCCACACGTCAGTGTGGACGATCCTCTGTCAAACGAGCTCACAGACATAGTCTGCTGCAAGTGCAAAAATTGTGCAACTTCCAGATGCTCTTGTAGGGCCAAGAACTTGAAGTGCATAGCTGCATGTACCTGTAATAACGGAGTGTGTCACAACCCATACAGTGTGGCAATTGAAACGGAAATTGAAAATTCCTAGTCTATACTCATTATTATAGCATAAAGCAATATTTTTACAATATGGCTTGTTATTCTGCTCATTTTGACACCAAAATAAAGTTTGTAACTGCATTATTGGTTATTTTTGTATTTTTGAGAAAATCTGATATTTCGCGATTGACCTCTTTCACAAATAACCCACTGTGAGGTCCCAAATCAAAATATCAAGTGTCATCCAGGCTAATATTGCTCAGGAGGTGTCATGGTTCAATCCTAGCATGGGTGACAGCTTGTAACAAACCGTTACCCCTCATGTAAAATTTTGAAATTATATTCCTAGTCTATTACTCTTGGCGCGTCTATCCTGACTACCAAGGCTAAGGCAGGATTTATCTCGGCTTTGGACTCTACTACCTCATGACGCCGCCCACACCTGCTTCCTGACGCTGCTTGCGGTTCCTGTTCCTCTTGACGCGCCGCTCATGTCGCCGCCCACGCCTACTCCCTGACGCCGCCCGCGGTTCCTGGGGCCAGATCCAGCAAAAAAGCGTAAGTCAAGCGGCGTAAGTATGGCGTAAATGCTACTCCGGCGCAACCCTCGCCCCCCCCCTGCGCCGAGGCTGTTTGAATAATCCGCCGAAGATGGACTTACACCTGGCGCAAGGAGGAGTATCTCGGAGTATCTCCACAGAGACAGCTGATTGGCTGGCGAATACAATGACGTCATCCTCGCTAATAGCGAATCACAGCAGTGTTTATATTATCTATTCAGATCTATCAGCCAATCACAAGGCTGCCACGAGATAAATAGTGTTTACAAACATTAATCAGCTGATTAACTCAGCTGGCATCTGGCTTGACACAACAAATCGATGTATCCTGTATAAAGCGATAATATAATGAAGGGTCCCTGATTGACCAGAAATAAACCATTTGGAGGCAATGATTTAAGGCGCAGACATCCTGATTGACTTTTAATAAATATTTCAAGGGCAATAATGGGCCAGCCATCCTGATTAACCTAACAATTCAGGGACAAAAAGGGGCAGACATCATGGTTGACCATATAATCATATAATTCAAGGGCGTTAAGAGGCAGACATTCTGAGTGACCTAATCGTATCATTCAGGGATAATGAGAACGGTACCTGGTACTCTCGTCTACCGAAATTCTCGTCCCGACACAATCCGGGAACTCTCGCCGAAGGTAATGGTTAGGCTAGTAGGATATTAAGGGTAAGATACCGGTAAAAATGAACGAGGACTGTTCAGTTCAGTTCAGTTGGTTGAGGACTGCGCGGTCATTTTCTGAGACACTGACTAATTTTTCCTTGGATAAAATTAGTGCTTCTGATAAAAATGGACAAGGACTGCGCAGTCATTTTCTGAAACACTGACTAGATTTTCCTTGCCTAAAATTAGTGCTCTTGGTAAAAATGGACGAGGGCTGCGCGGTCATTTTCTGAGACACTGACTAGTTTTTCCTTGGGTAAAATTAGTGCTTTTGATAAAAATGGACGAGGACTGCGCAGTAATTTTCTGAAACACTGACTAGATTTTCCTTGCCTAAGATTAGTGCTTTTGGTAAAAATGGACGAGGACTGCGCGGTCATTTTCTGAGACACTGACTAGTTTTTCCGGTAAATTTCTAGTGTTTGCCCATACTCTCCCACTTCCCCGACCTGTGGGAATGCGGGGTTTTCGGGTGGGGAGCAAATAATGCGTCGGAGACACGTAATTTAAGAATTCTGTAGGGGGGACAAACTCCCTAGATCTAAGGTAATTTCCTTATATCTAGAGAAATTTGCCTAACCAAAATTAGCCTAGCCTAGCGGGGGGCTTGACCCACCGATAAACTAACCTAACCTAACCTAAATCTAACCAAATCTAACCTAACCTAACTAGATA
>JACEEZ010025250.1:45000-47500 GCA_016584305.1 Chionoecetes opilio | reverse complement strand
GCAACAAAAATGTAATATATTTGGTATATAGTATGTCATATCACACAAAAGAGTGTCTTTTAGAGAACCTATCATAGGGCATGAATACGAACATTTTTTCAGTCCATTCCGCCTCGCTGTGGACTGTGGACGTCGCTCTCCCACAGCCACAATCAAGACTAAAAAAGGGAGACTCTCTCTCGGAAACGTAAATGTGTGTACGTACATGTACGTACGTATATATAAATATATATATATATATATATATATTATATATATATATATATATATATATATATTTTATATATATATATATATATATATATATACATTAGATTATAATAGATTATACAATTGCATACAGTTATTAGTTTTCGTCCATTATATGTAGATCCTTTACCAGCATTTATGTCATTTCATGGGTGACCACTCAACAATAAAAAGAAAGCTTACAGAAACAATATCTCTTAGTGTTGAATTGCTTCAACATCTGCGGCAAATCTTCATACTAAGGCCCGGTTCACACTTCACGTTTTTGCTGTCCGTAGTCTACGTGCGTCTTGTCATCAGTGACTCACAGTACGTCACAGTGACGCCACTTCCTGCCAGTGAAGTTTGAACCAAGCTCCGCGCGACCACCTGCTGGAGCAGTGTTGACGTCACTGACCTTGAGAGACGTGCGTCCCAGCGTGGCCACCGAGATGACAAGGCCTGCTACATCGCCGGTGACGTCACACCATGCGGATCCCACCCGCTCCGCTCCCCGTACAAGTTTACCTACCTAATATAATGTTTATCAGTATAAAAGATATACTGTTATCTTCGGAAATGTTTGTTCTATAATATTATCAAATAAAAAATCGTAAAACACACAAAAGAAATGCCATTATGAGACTTACAAGAAATATGCATTAACTTAAACTCATCGCCATTTAATATTTTGCTAGAAAACTCTTTACATGGAGAAAATCAATAGAAGCGGAATCGCATTAGATTTCCATTGATATATTTCCTTTTCTGATAAATGAATTAGATCCATACATAAATTAGCGTTAACTAAATAAATAACCTCATCAATCGGGAAAAATTACCCGATTTCATGATGCTATTTACTTAGTTAACGCTAATTTATGCATGCTGCTAATTCATTTATCAGAAAAGGAAATATATCAATGGAAAGCTAATGCGATTCCGCTTCTATTGATGTCATCCATGTAAAACGTTTTTACGCAAAATATTAAATGGCGAAGAGTTTAAGTTAATGCATATTTCTTGAAAGTCTCATAATGGCATTTCTTTTGTGTGTTTTACGGTTTTTTATTCGATAATATTATAGAACAAACATTTCCAAAGTTAAGAGTATATCATTTATACTGATAAACATATATTAGGTAGGAAATTACCCGATTTCATGATTTTTAATATTTAGCTAACGGTAATTTATGCATACTGCTAATTCATTTATGACTAAACGAAATATATCAATGGAAAGCTAATTAAATTCCGCTTCTATTGATATTCTCCATGTAAAGAGTTTTTGAGCAAAATATTAAATGGCGAAGAGTTTAAGTTAATGCATATCTCTTGAAAGTCTCATAATGGCATTTCTTTTGTGTGTTTTACGATTTTTTATTTGATAATATTATAGAACAAACATTTCCGAAGATAACAGTATATCTTTTATACTGATAAACATTACATTAGGTAGGTAAACTTGTACGGGGAGCGGAGCGGGTGGGATCCGCATGGTGTGACGTCACGGGCGATGTAGCAGGCCTTGTCATCTCGATGGCTACGGTCCCAGCCTCACATTATTCGGAGCTCCCAATTCTTTGTCCGCGTCTACGTGGGCGTGGCGATCAGTGACGTCACAGTGACGTCGCCCCGCCACTCCCGCAGCCACGTAGAAAGAATTGGGAGCTCCGAATAATATGAGCTGAGACGTGCGTCTCAAGGTCAGTGACGTCATCACTGCTCCAGCAATATGGTGGTCGCGGGGAGCCTGTGCTCACATTACACCGGCAGGAAGTGACGTCACTGTGACGTACTGTGAGTCACTGATGACAAGATGCACGTAGACTACGTTCAGCAAAAGCGTGAAGTGTGAACCGAGCCTCAGACGAGAAAGGGTATTGAGAGCCAAGGCGAGTTTGTTTGTTTTCTTCGTTCTGCTTTTATCCACAAATTCTACAGCGCCCAATACAATGAAATTAATAACCCTTACTTCTTACTTACAAACAAGTTTCTAGTATCTATGAATAAAATGATATCATAATTAAAAGTAAATAATATCACAATACATATATAAATGTATGTGGTGAAAAGTACTATCTCAAAATGGCGCACTATAGAAAACCAAGCTAAGGGATGACTAACACAAAAACAAAGGTAACTCCTTTCTGTCACTAGTTTCAACACTTTGAGACCCTTGCATGCACACACGCGCATGCACACACACACACACACACACACACACACACACACACACACACACACACACACACACTCACACACACACACA
>JACEEZ010025250.1:0-40000 GCA_016584305.1 Chionoecetes opilio | reverse complement strand
GTGGGATGGATATTACGCACATGTATTATTATATTACAACTTTTATTTAAGACATAAATAAGAAATACATAAAAAAGTAAAATACAAGTACAAAAATTATAATACTTAAATGACTATGTGTACATGGAGAGATGGAGAAAGAGAGAGAGTGTGTGTATGCTACTGGCCAGTGAAGTAAATAAGTTTTGTGTATATTTGGAGACTCCTAGCTCCTGTCTGCCTGTCCTGCAACTTGCCAGTGATCTGTTTCCCAGTATAGTGACACCTCACCTGCAAACATTTTTCGGCAACTGCCTTAGTTAGCAAGTGTAAGTGATTTACATGGGGCTCTGTGTCAAACATATGATCACTAAGATTAAGGAATATGCTTTTACTGAGGTAAGTCTGCAAGACTGCACTTACCACCTTATGGAAGTTTACTCTCCCCAGTGTAAAATGTGGAGCTTTTGTGCTGGCCATGATTTTTCTCTAGCAAGTTTTTCACTTGTTACACAAATGTCTATTACGTCGTCTGTCGGATATATTAATCTCCCTTTGGTTTTAAGGTTGATAAGGGAGTGGATGGAGGAGGCAGTGGCGTCTCTCAATGTCAAAGCGTCAATACAGGCCTCGCAACGCAAAGATTTGCCAAGACTGTGCACCACGAAGCCGGCAATGTGGGCAACAATTTTGTTGGAGCACTTTGATAGGTGTGAAGCAGTGGGAATATGCGCGTAATAATTTTCCTCTATACTATCTGATTTAGTGGTTTCATCTTTAACTCTGCTTTTAACAAGAGAAGTGTTTATGATCTTTACTGAATGTTGAGTCACTGCATCATTACATTGGCTAGGTACAGTTAGTATTGGTACAGATTCCAGGGGGAAGCAGTTACCACTCGCAATATCTAGGATATCATTACGTACCAGCAAATCCTTATAGGCAGCAGAAAACTCTCTGACTGTGGGATTATTATTACATTCTCCCATATGCCTTACTTGCCCAAAAAACAGTTATATATATGGTAGTGACTTAATTTATACGTCATTAAAAACTTAAGTGTTGCACCATTAGATGTAATTTAGTTCTCATGTAGGATCTGAAAACTCTGTATACAAAAAATAAATCCAAGAAAGCCTGTTTTTCGATTTTATTTTAGAATCTCTATTCCATCAGGTAATTTAAGTGATCTAATATACGTTTCTGCTTTCGCCAATTTTTTTTTTACATTATCAAAGTTTTCCTTTTGAATTGGAGACTTGTTGCCACTTGCATTCAAATTCCTGGAATTCATTATGTCAAAAACAGTGTTGAACATCATAATGAAATTTATAGTAGCTTCACAGCCCTCAAAATGACTAATTTGTTCCTGCAGACAAAATCTCAATGAATTAGCAACTGATTCACTGAGTAACTGTGCTGCAATTAAACATAATTTTTTTCTTCTCCACGCAACATGTGCAGCTCTCAGTTTATTCCCTAAATGAAGCTGTTCGTGATGTTGAAGTTCATGCAACCTTTCAATGAAGTCCCACTCCACGAAATTTTCACTCTCATCGACCAATATCTTCTTATCACCAAAACAGTTCGTCACAAGTTTCAACATGTGACAAGGATCTAGAAGCACAAACACTGGCTGCTCTGTCACTAGGTGTTTAAAAGGTGATTCAATAGTGTCAAAAGCAGAACTACACCCAATATTATTAATTATGGCTATACTGGATGCTGCGCCTTCACAAGTTGGAGCAATAACTGTGACGCCTGCAGAATGCAGCTTTGTTAAACATTGCGTGACTAAATTAGCTCTCTTCCGCAGCACCAAGTCCTGCAATTAGGAAATATCCAACCGGCAACTTCCACATGCCATTCACTGACACAACCATGAATGTTAGAGCCTCTTTAGCTATGGGGAGACTATCGTCATCAATTTCAGTCCCCATGTAAATATATCCATGAAATTTGCATTCTCCATACTGAATGAATGAATGAAGGGAGCAGCCAGGGTGGGGTCAAGTTTGGTGCATAGTCAGCTAAGTCAGATCAGGGCAAGGGAGCGGCTGCTACCACCACCAGCCTTTCTGCCAATCCTTGAATGGCCGCCGGCCGACCAGAATGACCTCACTTTTTCCGCGCCTCGAATGGAGGTCGTATAAGGGGAGAGGTCCCCTTATACTACCTCCATGGCTCAGACCATTCGTTTAAGGGATGCCGGCCACCAAACGAAAGAAATAAGTGAGTTGTTGTGTGTGGCTAAGTCATCAGTGAGGAAGTACTTGGCGCGTTTCAGAGAGGAAAACAGCGGTGAAACGCCATCACAGAAACTTCGGCCTGGTCGTCCCAGGAAGATTTCTCAAAGGTCTGTGAACGTTCTTAAATGTTCGTTGAGAGTACCCCTTGCGTTACAGCAAGGTTATTGAAGGAGAACAACCCTGAAGTGTTTGGTGCAGTGTCTGTGCGTACCGTATCTCGCCGAGTGCACGAGTTGGGTTATACCAGCCACAAGTCACTGAAGAAGCCACTTCTTACACGCGCGCAGAGAGCTCGCAGGGTCACCTACACCAAAAAATATCTTGCTTGGACTGATGATGACTGGTTGTCAGTGTTGTGGTCTGATGAGGCAACAGTTACTGTGACATGCAACCGAGCAGCTCGAGTGTACCGTCGCCCAGGCAGTGACCCCCGCGACTCACGGTATGTGGTGAGCACCGTAAAACACCCAGATTCACTTATGGTGTGGGGTTGTTTCTCTGGCAGAGGTTTAGGCAAGCTTGTTGTGCTTCCTAAAAACTTAAAGTGAATCAAGCTGTTTACCTGGGGCTGCTTTGTGAACATTTGCCAGATTCTTTAGAGCTCACACGTGCCAGTGTGTTTCAACAGGACGGTGCTCCTGCTCACACTGCCAAATCTGTCACTCAGTAGCTTGATGACTGCATGGTACCCTTCATAAAGGATTGGCCAGGTAACAGCCTGGACCTCAACCCAATTGAGAACCTCTGGCACATGGTCAAGAAGGATCTGCAGGGGAAAGACGTCAGCTCCATACCCAAGCGCTGCTTAGCGTAAGCTCCCATCTTTACTTACAGTATATATATATATATATATATATATATATATATATATATATATATATAATTATATATATATATATATATATATATATATATATATATATATATACAGTGGTGGGCGCCGTTAATCAAAAAGTTAACTTCGTTAACCGTTAATCCGTTAACCAAAAAATTAACTTCGATAACCGTTAATAAGTTAATTCCTTTAAAATGTAACGGAAGTTATCAATATTTTTGGGTTAGCAGACTTGAGTTAACAGAAGTTAAATGTAACGGAAGTTAATTAGTCCGATAATGATTTCCAAAGTTAACTTAAAAGTTAATTCGTTAACGAAAATGTTAACTTCGTTAATTAACGATTAACGGATTAACGGTTTGGTGCCCACCTTTGTATATATATATTATATATATGTATATATATATATATATATATATATATATATATATATATATATATATATATGTATATATGTATATATATATACATATATATATATTATATTATATATATATATATTATATATATATATATATATATATATATATATATATATATATATATATATATATATTATACGTATATATATATATATATATATATATATATATATATATATATATAATATATATATATATATATATATATATATATATATATATATATATATAAATATATATATACATATATAGTCACAAAATGTCACCTACTAGAAAAACACGGCATCACCATCTCAAGAAAATCTTTGAAGAAAATACAGAAATGGTCGACATGTGCGCAGATGTACGGCGACTTCCAATTTTAGAAGCACTGTACATAAAAGATATCAATCCCAAGCTTAGCCTACAAGCATACGACTTACAAGCTCTCCCAAGCATGAGAAGAACAAAGGGTAATGACAGCCAACCCGCAGAGACACACAGCAAGGAGGAGCAGAAGTCATCAACCAATCAGCGTCGCCCACTCACACGCGCAACCGCCAGACTCCTTTAAGTAGCGCCTCACGCTGCACCTAAATCATGAAGGAAGGAAGTCACAAATCCCACCCAGAAGACCTTACCTCCCCATACCGGACTTTCACAGATTGGCATCAAATACTACCCCAACCTACATCTTAGATCTTAACGCTAAACATAATATCCTAGGGGATTCCTACAATAACACTGTAGGGAAAGGGATAAAATTATTAACAGACAGCAATAAATTATTCCATTTAGGTCCCAACTTTCCCACTTTTTTTGGCCACAACACTCATTCGACACCTGATATCATACTAACAAATAATAAAGTTTACCACAATCATATAATAGAAGCTGGACCAGTCACGTCATCAGACCACATACCAATAATATTTACCATCACTGCTCAAGCAATTACGATACCCACCCCTGTTAAGAACAAACTTGGAAATGTCGATTGGGAGCTTTTCAACCAAAATATCAAAGAAAATATACAAGTAGCAAGACCAAAAAATGAAGCTAATAAAGAGGAGATTGATGCATCAATACAAACTTGGTACAATATAATTTTAAAAGCTATGGAGACATACATACCTAAAACCAAAATTAAGATAGTTCATAAAACAATACTCAGCAATAAAATCAAGCACTTACAATGGTGTCTTAAAAACCTAAGATATGAAGCTGAGATGCGTGGTTGGACGTATGTGAAATATATAATTTACAAACTACTAAGGAAAAATCTAATAGAAGAATGCAAAGAACAGTATACTAATAACTGGGAAAACAAAATAAATGAACTTAAAACCTTATATAAAACCCCCAAAGATTTCTGGGAAAATGTAAAAAAATTGAGAGGAAATAAAAGCAACACCTCACCATACATTATACATAATAATAAAAAGCTCTACACGGAGGAGGAGAAGGAGGAAGTATTTAGGAAGATCTGGGAAAACGTCTTTTATATCAGTCCCGAAGAAAACAGGAATTTCGACCCAAATAATGAAGCTATAGTAGATAATTACATAGCAGATAATGGGAACCTGCAAGCAAGATATGACAAGGCTGATATAACTAGACTTGACGACTCGAATTATATCACTGCTAAGATAACAACGCAAGAAATATATAATATCATAAAACAACTTAAAAACAACACACCTGGTCATAGCCAAATAAATAAAACAATATTGTTAAACATGCCAGAGGAAGCAATTACAATATACACAGAAATTTTAAATTCCTCATTATCATTAGGGTATTTTCCTAACAAATTCAAACATGCCAAAATAACACTTATACCTAAAGCAAATAAGACAAGTACAGATCCAATCAATTATAGACCCATTTCATTACTTGAGGTCCCAGGGAAAATTTATGAAAAAATAATTAACAAAAGACTTAGTAAATACCTAGAAACTAACAATATTCTCCCGGAAACACAGCATGGTTTTAGAGTATCTAGGGGTACAGACACTGCCTTGGCTGTGACAACAGAAAAAATAGCTGAAGCTCTAGCCAGCAAACAACAATGCTACTTAGTTTTACGAGGACGTATCAAAGCCTTTGATAAAGTCTGGCACAATGGCCTAAAATATAAGATACTAACAACAGGATTGCCAGACATCATTAAACAACTAATTTGCACTTTTTTGGAAAACAGAACAGCAAGCATAACTATAAATAACTACAATGGTAATATATTCAGGATTAAAAGCGGAGTGCCTCAGGGCAGCTCCCTTTCACCGACCCTCTACTCACTCTACACATCAGACATTCCAGCACCTTCAGTAGGTTGTACTAATATTATATATGCCGATGACATCACTCAAATTATTACACAGCCTAATAAATCAAGAAGATTCATGGCTGCTAAGGTGGTAAGAGAAATAGAAAGAATCAACAATTATGAAAATAAATGGAAAATCCAAACGAACTCAACAAAATTTAAAATTATCCCAATGGCAGTTAAGAAAACATACCCTATAAGTATAGAGGGAACAGTTATTCCTTACTCCAGCGAAGGCAAATTACTAGGACTAAATTTCAACAGAAGAGGTATTTTGAATCAAGTAAAACATAACACAAATAAAGCAGGAGCAGCACTAACAACTTTAAAAAGATTTACAGGATTACCTACTAATATAAAACTACATTTAATAAAAGCATGTATCCTACCAATGCTGACATATCCAACATATACACTAAACACATTATCCAAATCAGCTATGCTATCACTACAAAAAGTTCAAAATAAAGCCTTAAGGTTCGCCTTCGATGAAAAATACCCATATGAAAGAAACACAGCAGAACTGCACCAATTAGGGAAACTGAAAGCAATAAACACAACATGATATGACAGAGGTCAAAACACAAAACACAGACTTATAAATATAATACAAGACTCATTATACATGGAAATAATTGCAAACAATAACAACAGGGAACATGGTTGGTTCAGGAAACCAATCATTCAGCTAAATAAAATAAAACCACACCCAATATACACAGATTGATAAGAAGGAATTATTAGCTAAATTTTCTACTTTATTTATTTACTTTATTATATATATAATATTCTTTTCTACTTTTGTCTTCTTTTTTTTTTTTTTTTAGATGCTGATCTGTCTTTTGGCAGTCTGGGATGTTAAGAAATAAATTTAAAGGGAGCATAATATGATAATAATTAAATAGATATCAATTGATAAAGATGAAATACAAAAAAGAGAGCGACTAACAATAAAATAAAAATTTTATAAAAAATATAGCAAGGCGGTTAGCCCGCCATCTATCCAATCTTCGACTTTCCTTCATACTTTCCTTCACTTATCTTCTTCCTCTTTAATTCTTCTTTCACCCAACCTGTCTATCCCCCCCACTCCACTCCTAAATCATGTTCACCTCTACCCCCGAGGAGAAAACATCTCTCACCGCTGCTGAAGAAGGGTTTATGACCCGAAATCGCGATACAGCAAAATGACCAGCTACGGCGAAGTCATAAAATTGATCAATAAGGAGAATAAGACTCTCTTAAGACAAAGATAAATTATTTTTTATTTACTTCTAAATATCCCCAGTGATGGGGCAGTTGTATAAGGAACAACAGAAGACGCCGATTGAGGCCCAATAACGAAGAGAGAAAGAACCTTATGAAGAAGAGAATAGGAGAGCTGAATAGAAAGATCCAAAAACTCCGGACTGTATACCGTGAGCTGGAAGGTAAATGGGACCATACCGACATCGATGCCGCCTTTAAAGAGAGTATGGACACATCTTTTAAAGAGATGACAGACCAACACAAAAGCTCCATAAGCAGAGCCAACCAAAAGAAGCTGATGAAGCTCAATGGCGGCCATCTTAAATACCATCGTCCTACCAAAGGTTGCATCAACCTTACCAACATAGGTACTTACGCCAAACCAAGAAGAACTCCTTTTTCCTGCCAATGTTCCATATATGGAACACATGTTTTCAAAGCTTCAGGAATTGCTTCATTCATAATTACGACCTTATTTTCAACCTGTATATATAGTTGAAAAGCCACTCAATATAAATTAAAACTATATTGAACTTCTATAAGTTATTTATTTTACAATGAGGATGCAAAGTTTGAGAAAAAATAGTTTCAACATCTCCATATGAACAAGTGAAACAAATACTTGCACTGCGCTGTAAGTATGGTTGCTTCACATTTTTTGTTACCAAAGTAGTTAAACTATGTTGTGACATAATACGTTCATATTAATGTCATATATGTACCATATGATATAAAAAACAAATAATGTTCCATTTATAAAACATTGGAGGGTTGCTGCACATATTCAGTTCTTGCTTCAGGGACATGGTTCGCGTTTCTTTTTCATTATATTCGAAGTAACGAACGCAGATTTATGTTGACTAAAGGTGTTGAGTATCGCTACGAATCTTGTTACTTTGTTAGCCGTTTGGCTTTCACTGAGGATTGGTTTCTACTAATAAATGTAAGTATTCCTTAGATTTCCTATGTGAATGAAGGAAAGTGGTATTATAACTTTTTTTTCTTCCATGTGTTGCTATAATTACCTCCGCCAACGAAGTTGGAGGGAGGTTATGTTTTCACCCCGATCTGTCTGTTTGTTTGTTTGTTTGTTTGTTTGTTAGTGTACAGGATTTCTCGAAACGTTACGAATATATTTGGACCAAACTTGGTATACCAAGTCTATTTGGTATAAGGAAGAACTGATTTAATTTTGGACAAAATCAAATTACAACTGTTGCCATGGTAACCAATTGATGAAATATTCGGGCGGAGGTATGGGCTCTACTGAGTGTCCCCCCCCTAGTTTAATCTTGTTATTATACACAGCATTGCGAATATTTACCATTTTCGTTAATTACTTATGGAAATTAAATAATAATTATGGTAATTAAAAGAAAAACTTGAAAAAAACGTTGTTTTTAGGAGTAAAATTGATAGTTAAATTTCGCAATTTTATTAGCTTTCCATTGATATATTTCGTTATCTGATAAAATAATTAGAACCATGCATAAATTAGCGTTAACTAAATAAATAAAATCATCAATCGAGTAATTTTCCCGATTGATGATGTTATTTATTTAGTCAACACTAATTTATACACGGTACTAACTCATTGATCAGAAAACGAAATATATAAGTAAATAAATAACATCATCAATCGGGAAAATTACCCGATTGATGATTTTATTTATTTATTTAACGCTAATTTATGCATGGTTCTAATTAATTTATCTAAAAACAAAATATATCAATGGAAAGCTAATAAAATTGCGCTTCTATTGATACCCTTCATTATAAAAGTTGACTCGCAAAGTTTTAAATGGCGAAGAGTTAAGTGAATATTAAGTTCATGCATATTTCTTCATAGTCTCGTAATGGCATTTCTTTAGCGTGTTTTACTGTTTTTTATTTGATAATATTATAGAACAAACATTTACGAAGATTACAGTATATCATATATACTGATAAACCAGTCTATATGATAGTCCATAGACCACTATATCTCTTTGTCGGGCGCCCCGCAGGCCCCTATGCATTCCCGCAATTCAAAACATTGTCGCGTGTGCAGTCCACGTATACAGTGGTCTATGGCTTAGAGTAATGTAAAATTTCGTTTTTGCAGGAAAACAACTATAATTCCAATATATAATTTCTTTATCAAAATATGGTCTGAAAACTGTCATTTTTCACTACATTGCAGCTTTTAAAAAATACATTCAAATATTTGAGAAAACGTTGCATTTTCGAGTAAAATTGATAGTAACATTTCATGAAAAATATATATTTTTTGCTACTAATTTTGTAAATTGTAGTTGTAGCATATATCAAAAGCTATTTAGCTACAGATATAAATGAATATACTTCAATTTGTAGAAAAACACATCTCTTCACCAATAACTTGCTAAAATCATTAAAAACACTACATTTTAGGAGTATATAGCAATATGATAAGTAAAACTCCTAGTATAAACACAATAACACTACAGTTTACCAGAAACTATGAAAAACGCTTGCAATATACCATTATATCACAATAAATATCCTCTTACTCAATTTATTAGCTTAATGTAATGAAAGCTACTTATATGTGCAAATTAATCTAAAAAAAGGCTTGTATACTTCAATCTGTAGAAAAAAAGCTACATATCACCGATAACTAGCTAAAATCATTGAAAACAACACATTTTGGGGGTATAAATCATTATAATAAGGACAATTCCTATTATTTATGATATAACACTACAATTTACAAGAAGCTATGAAAAACACTTGTAATATACAATTATATCACAATAAATATCCTCAAACTCCTTTTATAAGCTTACAGCAGTTTAGAATAGCATTTTCTAACGAAAAGAACTATAATACCAAATTAGAATTTATTTTTCAAAAAAAAGGGCTGAAAACTGTCATATTTCACTACATTGCAACGTTTGAAAAATACATTAAAACACTTGAAAATACGTTGTTTGTAAAGTAAAATTGATAGTTAAATTTCATGAAAAATACATATTCTTAGCTACTAATTTTGTAAAATGTAGTTGTAGCAAATATCAAAAGCTATTTAGCTACAGATATCAGAGGACATAAACCACTATATCTCTGGACTGTTCACGCGACAATGTATTTAAATTGCAAGTTGCATAGCTTTGTCGGGCAGGCCCGCCCGACAAAGAGATATAGTGGTCTATGGACTATCATATAGACTAGTTTATCAGTATATATGATATACTGTAATCTTCGTAAATGTTTGTTCTATAATATTATCAAATAAAAAACAGTAAAACACGCTAAAGAAATGCCATTACGAGACTCTGAAGTAATATGCATGAACTTAATATTCACTTCAACTCTTCGCCATTTAAAACTTAGCGAGATATCTAGCTAGCTAATTTTAGCTAGTTATCGGTTAAATGTAGCTTTTTTTCTACAAATTGAAGTATACAAGCCTTTTTTAAGATTAATTTGCACATATAAGTAGCTTACATTAAATTAAGCTAATAAATAGAGTAAGACGTTATTTATTGTGATATAACGTACGGTACATTGCAAGCGTTTTGCATAGTTTCTGGTAAACTGTAGTGTTATTGTATATAGTGAAAGGAGTTTTACTTATCATATTGCTATAGACCCCTAAACTGTAGTGTTTTCAATTATTTTAGCTAGTTATTTGTGAAGAGATGTTTTTTCAACAAATTGAAGTAATTTCCTCTGATATCTGTAGCTAAATAGCTTTTGATATTTGCTAAAACTACATTTACAAAATTATTAGCTATAAATATGTATTTTTCATGAAATTTAACTATCAATTTTACTCCTAAAAACAACGTTTTTTCAATTTTTTTATGTATTTTTCAAAAGTTATAATGTAATGAAAAATGACAGTTTTCAGCCCATTTTTTGATAAAGAAATAATATATTGGAATTATAGTTGTTTTCCTGCATAAACGAAATTTTACATTACTCTAAGCAAATAAAGAAAGTTTGAGGTTATTATTTGTGATATAATGGTAGTTTGAATGCGTTTTTCATAGTTGTTTGTAACATGTAGTGTAATTATATACATATATCAAGAGTTTTCCTTATTTTAATGTTAAATATCTCACAAATTTGTTCTTTCAATGATATTTGCTAATCACTGGGGAACAAATTTTTGTTGAGTTAGGTCTGACACTTGTTATTAAGTAATTGTTTGCTGAATGGTGCTGAATCCAAAACTGATCTCAGTTTTTCTCTATCATGTCAAGTTTTTGAGCTGTAGGATTTTCGTTTTCTTAAAAAATATGAAAAATACTGTACATAACAGTAACAGTGCTTATTTTATAAAAAGTTGCAAATGTTAACATACAATGAAAAATGAAAGAAATAGGCATGAATAGAATGTTTATTTAACATTATCATGTTTTTAGAAAGGATAAGGCTATAATTGTGTGCAGGTTAAGGTAAAAATTTACGTTTGTAGCTTTTGTCTGGAGTGTTAAATTTTAGGACTATCGCGTTTTGATGCTCCAAAAATGGGCGCCTTTATATGCACATCCCATCTCCCCCCTGGAAAAGTTCTTCCAAAAACCCTTCCCAATTTTTGGTGAAATCTTAAACCTTGCTCGTCCCTAGCAGCCCCAAAGTTTTTCCCGGGAAAATGGCAAATGGCTAGGAAAAAAATGTATTTTTAATACTCAGGGTTGAAACCCAAAGCGTTTTTTAAACTCTCCAATAGTTTCTGAAAAATTTCTGTGAAATTTTACTTGCACGTTTTTTTCCCAAAAGAAAGTTTTTGAGGGACGCCCCTTTAAATGATACCAACCCTTCTTTTCAAGGTCTACATGGGTCCCTTTGGAAATGTTCATTTTTTAATGGCTGTCAAATTTGGGGCCCAAATAAAAACACACCGGCCTTGTTTTTTTTAAATTGACGGGTCCGGAAATGCCAAGATGATGTACTTAAACCCGGTCGCCATCAGTTGAAATGCTTTTAAAAAAATTTTTTTCATGAACCTATTTTTAAATGTGCAAGAGGGGGGGGAATATTATTTTCTTCCTGTCAAAAAGTGGCTCAGTACAATGTTTAGGATCCCCAAAGGTTTAAGACAGACTCGGGGGCCCCAATTCGCCCTAAACCCAAAAAATGTTTCTCTCAGCTCTGCTACCCCACAAAACAGAGAAAGCGGGGATCTTTGTGTACCCAAACGTTTTTTGACCAAAAAGGAAGGAAAAACCCTTTTTTTTAAGGTCAACACAGATGATCCATTTTTGTTTGTCATATTGCAAAAACTCAGGGGCCCTCTCTTTCCCAATTTCCCATATTCTTCACGAAGACAGACCCAAAATCCCCCAAAAAGGGACTGCGCCAAAAAAATTTTCCCCCATTGTGTAAAGGGCCCCTTTCCCAAGCTCCGTTTTTGAGCTTCAAAAAACCTCGCCATTCTTTGGGATTGTGATTGAAACCCCAAAATTCCTTCAGTAAACCGGGAATGTTATGGCAAAACAAAAAACCGCGGGCCACTTCGAAAGTCCCGCAGAAATGTATTTTTCCCTCTTTTTCGAAAGTATGATACCTTCACCCCCTTTGTTAAAGAAAGGGTTTTTCCCCTCGTTCAGTTCTTGATGCTGAAATTTCTAAGTTTTTTTTTTGGATGGGGGCCCAAATCACGTGCTAAATCACCCACTCGTGCTGATCAAACCCCCTACGAACGGGAATCCTCGTGAATTTCAAAATCTGCTCATTGCGGGTCACTGCGTTTCTTAAACATCCTCAGATCTTCTAGGGGGGTATTTTTGTTCAAAAACTGGCACTGGAATTTAAAGGCTGAATGGGGCTTTTGGGTTTTTAACGGGACGGAAAGATTTAGGATTTTCCCTTTTTTTACTTTTATTTTTCTTGTTAAATCCTGATTTTTCACTAAAAAAAAGTAACAGTCTGTGGAATGATCTTTTGCTCTCGCCAAACCTGGGGTACCCAAAAGCCAACTTTTCACGTTTCCTTTGGTCCAATCCGTAATCTCTCGACACACTGCTTGCACACTTTTTGAGGGGCCCATAGCTTGTCTTGGAAACACCGAGTTTCACTTTTTAAAAAATGCGAAAAAATGCCCTTTTTTGAAAAAATACGCGATGCTTGCCCTCTGCTTGAATGGTGAAACACCAAATATTTTACAGAAGGGGTTTAGGGTTTTCTTTGGCCCTTTTACGACGAGACGTAGCAGGAGCAGACATGACTGAAACAAAAAAAATAATACCTATGTAAAAAAAAACCTAAGCTGGAATAAGTTACAAACTTTGAAAAAAAAAAAAAACAGCATAAAACCCAAATAGAAATTACAATGGTAGTTGTTACAAGGGTTTAAAGGGAAAAGCCCAAAAACAAAACCCCTAATTTCCCACTATCCAGCTTTCTGTTTTTCAGATATTGATAGTACTGCCTATTGGGAGGGTGCACACACCTCTCACCCCACTGTCTCCAAATTTTAACTGCAAAAAACAAGTTGCCACATAGCTCTCGATGAGTCAAATCGTTAATTTACTGGCAAATTTTTCTACCGCTCACAAGGGGGAATTTTTCTTATCTGGGGTAAGCTGTGGAAAAAAACTTGACGTGCAGAAAAAAAATGACTACAGATTTTTGGGAAACAGCATGCCAAATTTTGTCTAAATAAACTCAAAAATCTAAACTCAACAATTTTTTTTTTTTCAAATTTTTCCCCCGTTTTTTTATGATATGTAGTTTGTTTCCTTTAAAATTTAAGTATATTTTGCCTTATTAGAGTTTTAAAATCAAAACCTATTTATTCATAACTGATATTGCTACCTGTTTATAGCATTACTTAATGCCTAACTGATTTTTTGTTTCTGTATAAATTACAAAATTTTTATAAAAAAAATGTTTTTAAAAAAGCCTTTTTTCTTATTATTTTAAACTTAAAATCAGGTTTTTTCAAGTTTTCAAATATTTTTAAAAAGGCAAAAAAAATGTCGAAAAATTTACATGTTTTGCCCTTTTTTTTTTTACAGAAAATTTTAATTTTATTATGTTTTTTTTTTCGTTAAACAAAAGCTATTTTAAACCCACGGGTTTGCTTATAAATGGAATTTGAGGCTATTTTTTGTGATATAATTGGGATTTATAATGTTTTTTTATAGTTTTTTTTGTAAAATTGTAGTGTTTTTTCAAAATAAAAGAAATTTTCTTTATTTAAAGCTTTTTTTTACCCCCCAAAAAGTGATGTTTTTTAATTATTTTTGCTAGTTTTGGGGAAAAGTAAAACTTTTTTTCCCATAAAATTTAAGTATACCCCTCCTTTAAAAAATTTTTTTTTTCACATATAAGTAGCTTTCATTCATTAAGTTTTTTTAAAAGAGTAAGACTTATTTATTGGATATAACGGTATAATTTGGGAAGCGGTTTTTGCTAGTTTTCCCGGGAAATTTTAGGTTAAATTTTTTATTTGAAGGAGTTTTACCTATCTATTATTTATACTCCTAAAATTTTAGTGTTTTTTAAGATTTTAGTACCCTTTTTTTGTGATGAGCTGGTTTTTTTTTTTTTAAAATTGAAAATAATTTCCCCTGATATCTGTAGCTAAATAGCTTTTGATATTTGCTACAACTACATTTAAAAAAAATATTAACAAAAAATATGTATTTTTCATGAAATTTAACTATCAATTTTACTCCAACAAAAAACGTTATTATAAGTGTTTTAATGTATTTTTCAAACGTTGCATTGTAGTGAAATAAGATAGCTTTCATCACTTTTTTTGATACAAAAATTCTAATTTGGTATTATGGTTGTTTTCGTTAGAAAATGCTATTGTAAACTACTGTAAGCTTATCAATGGAGTTTGAGGATATTAATTGTTATATATTTGTATATTACAAGTGTTTTTCATATTTCTTGTAAATTGTAGTGTTATATCATAATTCATAGGATTTAGCCTTATTATTATGCATCATATCCCCAAAATGTGTTCTTTTCAATGATTTTACATTACATTAAGCTAATAAATAGAGAGGTAAGAGGTTATTTATTGTGAAATAACGGTATATTGCAAGCGTTTTTTATAGTTTCTTGTAAACTGTAGTGTTATTGTATATATACAAGTAATTTTACTTATCATATTGCTATATACCCATAAAATGTAGTGTTTTCAATGATTTTAGCTAGTTATCAGTTAAGAATTGTTTTTGTCTGCAAATTGAAGTATATTACTCTATATCTGTAGGTAAATAGCTTTTGATATTTGCTACAACTACATTTTACAAAATTAATAACTAAAAATATGTATTTTTTATTAAATTTAATTATCAATTTTATTCATACACACAACGTTTTTTCAAGTGTTTTAATGTATTTTTGTAGGCCAAAAAATTTCGAAAACTGACATTATTCAGCCCTTTTTTTGATAGAGAAATACAAAATGTGGTGTTATAGTTGTTTTCGTTAGAAAACGGTATTTTAATCTACTGTAAGCTTATAAAAGGAGTTTGAGGGTACTTATTGTGATACAATTGTATATTTCAAGTGTTTTTCATAGTTTCTTGTAAATTGTAGTGTTATATCATAAATAAAAGGAATTTTACTTATTATAATGCTTTATACCCTCAAAATGTGTTGTTTTCAATGATTTTAGCTAGTTATCGGTGAAATATAGCTTTTTTCCTACAAATTGAAGTATACAAGCCTTTTTTTAGATTAATTTGCACCTATAAGTAGCTTACATTACATTAAGCTAATATAGAGAGAGGTAAGAGGTTATTCATTGTGATATAACGGTATATTGCAAGTGTTTTTTATAATTTCTTGTAAACTGTTGTTATTGTATATATACAAGTAGTTTTACTTATCATATTGCTATACACCCATAAAATGTAGTATTTTCAATGATTTTAGCTAGTTATCAGTGAAGAGTTTTTTTCCTTCTACAAATTGAAATATATTCCTCTATATCTGTAGCTAAATAGCTTTTGATACTTGCTACAACTACATTTCACAAAATTAATAGCTAAATATATGTATTTTTCATGAAATTTAAGTTGTAATTTTAATCTTAAAAACTACGTTTTTTCAAATGTATTAATGTATTTTTGAAAGGCAAAAAAATGCCGAAAAATGACATTTTTCAGCCCTTTTTTTGATAGAAATATTTAAAATGTGGTATTATAGGTGTTTTCGTTAGAAAATGCTATTTTAAACTACTGTAAGCTTATTAAAGGAGTTGGAGACTATTTATTGTGATACAATTATATATTTCAAGAGTTTTACATAGTTTCTTGTAAATTGTAGTGTTATATTCTAAATAAAGGGAAATTTCCTTATTATAATGCTTTATACCCTCAAAATGTGTTGTTTTCAATGATTTTAGCTAGTTATCGGTGAAATATAGCTTTTTTTCAACAAATTGATTTATACAAGCCTTATTTTAGATTAATTTGCACATATAAGTAGCTTACATTACATTTAGCTAATAAATAGAGAAGTAAGAGGTTATTTATTATTATATAACGATATATTGCAAGCATTTTTGTTGGTTTCCTGTAAACTGTAGTGTTTTTGCATATATACAAGTAGTTTTACTTATCATATTGCTATATACCCATGAAATGTAGCAATTTCAATGATTTTAGCTAGTTATCAGTGAAGAGTTGTTTCTTTCTACAAATTGACGTATATTCCTCTATATATGCAGCTAAATAACTTTTGATATTTGCTACCACTACATTTGACAAAGTTAATGGTTAAAAATATGTATTTTTCATGAAATTTAGGTATCAATTTTACTCTTAAAAACATCTTTTTTTCAGGTATTATAATGTATTTTTGCAAGGCAAAAAAATGCCGAAAATAGACATTATTCAGCACTTTTTTTGATAGAGAAATACAAAATGTGGTGTTATAGTTGTTTTCGTTAGGAAATGCTATTTTAAACTACTGTAAGCTTATAAATGGAGTTTGAGGCTATTTATTGTGATACAATTGTATATTACAAGTGTTTTTCATAGTATCTTGTAAATTGTAGTGATATATCATATAAATAAGGAATTTTCCTTATTATAATGCTTTATAATAAGCTCAACTCAAATGTGTTGTTGTCAATGATTTTAGCTAGTTATCGGTGAAATATAGCTTTTTTCCTACAAATTGAAGTATACAAGCCTTTTTTTTAGATTAATATGCACATATAAGTAGCTTACATTACATTTAGCTAATACATAGAAAGGTAAGAGGTTATTTATTGTGATATAACGGTATATTGCAAGCGTTTTTCATAGTTTCTTGTAAATTGTAGTGAGTTTCTTGTAAATTGTAGTGTTTTTGTATATATACAAGTAGTTTTACTTATCATATTGCTATATATCCATAAAATGTAGTGTTTTCAATTATTTTAGCTAGTTATCAGTGAAGAGTTGTTGTTTTCTACAAATTGAAGTATATTCCTCTATATCTGTAGCTAAATAACTTTTGATATTTGCTACAACTACATTTACAAAATTAATAGCTAAACATTTGTATTTTTCATGAAATATCACTATCAATTTTATTCCAAAAAACAACGTTTTTTCAAGTGTTTTAATGTATTTTTGAAAGGCAAAAAAATGTCGAAAATTGACATTATTCAGGCCTTTTTTTGATAGAAAAATATATAATGTGGTATTATAGTTATTTCAATTAGTAAATGCTATTTTAGACTACGGTAAGCTTATAAATGGAGTTTCAGGCTAATTAATGTGATACAATTGTATATTTCAAGTGTTTTTCATAGTTTGTTGTAAATTGTAGAAATATATAATAAATAAAAGGAATTTTCCTTATTATAATGCTTTTTACACTCAAAATGTGTTGTTTTCTATGATTTTAGCTAGTTATCGGTGAAATATAGCTATTTACCTACAAATTGATTTATACAAGCCTTTTTTGAGATGAATTTGCACCTATAAGTAGCTTACATTACCTACATTTAGCTAATAAATAGAGGAGTATGAGGTTATTTATTGCAATATAACGGTATATAGCAAGCGTTTTTCATAGTTTCTTGTAAACTGTAGTGTTACAGTATATATACAAGTAGTTTTACTTATCATATTGCTATATACCTAGAAATTGTAGTGTTTTGAATGATCTTAGCTAGTTATCAGTGAAGAGTTGTTTTTTTCTACAAATTGAAGTATATTCCTCTATATCTGTAGCTAAATAGCTTTTGATATGTGCTACAACTACATTTTACTAAATTAATAGCTAAAAATATGTATTTTTCATGTAACTTAAGTATTAATTTTACTCCTAAAAACAACATTTTTTCAAGTGTTTTAATGTATTTTTGCAAGACAAAAAAATTTCCAAAATTGAAATTATTAAGCCATTTTTTTGTATAGAGAAATTCAAAATGTGGTATTATAGTTGTTTTCGTTAGAAAATGCTATTTTAAGCTACTGTAAACTTATAAAAGGAATTTGATGCTATTTACTGTGATACAATTGTATATTACAAGTGTTTTTCATAGTTTCTTGTAAATTGTAGTGTTATATCATAAATAAAAGGAATTCTCCTTATTAAAAAGCTTTATACCCTCCAAATGTGTTGTTTTCAATGATCTTTGCTAGTTATCGGTGAAATATAGTTTTTGTTCCTACAAATTGAAGTATACAAGCCTTTTTTTAGATTAATTTGCACCAATGAGTAATTTACATTACATTAAGCTAGTAAATACAGGAGAAAGAGGTTAGTTATTGTGATATAACGTTATATTGCAAGCTTTTTTCATAGTTTCCTGTAAACTGTAGTGTTATTGTATATATACAAGTAGTTTTACTTATCATATTGCTATATACCCCTTAAAATGTAGTGTTTTCAATGATCTTAGCTAGTTATCAGTGAAAAGTTGTTGTTTTCTACAAATTGAAGTATATTCCTCTATATCTGTGGCTAAAGACCTTTTGATATTTGCTACAACCACATTTTACAATATAAATAGCCAAAAATATGTAGTTTTCATTAAATTTAGGTATCAATTTTATTCATAGAAACAACGTTTTTTCAAGTGTTTTAATGTATATTTGAAAGGCAAATAATGTCGAAAATTGACATTATGCAGCCCTTTTTTGATAAAGAAATAAAACATCTGGTATTATCGTGGTTTTCGTTAGGAGATGCTATTTTAAACTACTGTAAGCTTATAAATGGAGTTTGAGGCTATTTATGATGATACATTTGTATATTACAAGTGTGTTTCATAGTTTCTTGTAAATTGTAGTGATATATCATATAAATAAGGAATTTTCCTTATTATAATGCTTTATAATAAGCTCAACTCAAATGTGTTGTTGTCAATGATTTTAGCTAGTTATCGGTGAAATATAGCTTTTTTCCTACAAATTGAAGTATACAAGCCTTTTTTTTAGATTAATTTGCACATATAAGTAGCTTACATTACATTTAGCTAATACATAGAAAGGTAAGAGGTTATTTATTGTGATATAACGGTATATTGCAAGCGTTTTTCATAGTTTCTTGTAAATTGTAGTGAGTTTCTTGTAAATTGTAGTGTTTTTGTATATATACAAGTAGTTTTACTTATCATATTGCTATATATCCATAAAATGTAGTGTTTTCAATTATTTTAGCTAGTTATCAGTGAAGAGTTGTTGTTTTCTACAAATTGAAGTATATTCCTCTATATCTGTAGCTAAATGACTTTTGATATTTGCTACAACTACATTTACAAAATTAATAGCTAAACATTTGTATTTTTCATGAAATATCACTATCAATTTTATTCCAAAAAACAACGTTTTTTCAAGTGTTTTAATGTATTTTTGAAAGGCAAAAAAATGTCGAAAATTGACATTATTCAGGCCTTTTTTTGATAGAAAAATATATAATGTGGTATTATAGTTATTTCAATTAGTAAATGCTATTTTAGACTACGGTAAGCTTATAAATGGAGTTTCAGGCTAATTAATGTGATACAATTGTATATTTCAAGTGTTTTTCATAGTTTGTTGTAAATTGTAGAAATATATAATAAATAAAAGGAATTTTCCTTATTATAATGCTTTTTACACTCAAAATGTGTTGTTTTCTATGATTTTAGCTAGTTATCGGTGAAATATAGCTATTTACCTACAAATTGATTTATACAAGCCTTTTTTGAGATGAATTTGCACCTATAAGTAGCTTACATTACCTACATTTAGCTAATAAATAGAGGAGTATGAGGTTATTTATTGCAATATAACGGTATATAGCAAGCGTTTTTCATAGTTTCTTGTAAACTGTAGTGTTACAGTATATATACAAGTAGTTTTACTTATCATATTGCTATATACCTAGAAATTGTAGTGTTTTGAATGATCTTAGCTAGTTATCAGTGAAGAGTTGTTTTTTTCTACAAATTGAAGTATATTCCTCTATATCTGTAGCTAAATAGCTTTTGATATGTGCTACAACTACATTTTACTAAATTAATAGCTAAAAATATGTATTTTTCATGTAACTTAAGTATTAATTTTACTCCTAAAAACAACATTTTTTCAAGTGTTTTAATGTATTTTTGCAAGACAAAAAAATTTCCAAAATTGAAATTATTAAGCCATTTTTTTGTATAGAGAAATTCAAAATGTGGTATTATAGTTGTTTTCGTTAGAAAATGCTATTTTAAGCTACTGTAAACTTATAAAAGGAATTTGATGCTATTTACTGTGATACAATTGTATATTACAAGTGTTTTTCATAGTTTCTTGTAAATTGTAGTGTTATATCATAAATAAAAGGAATTCTCCTTATTAAAAAGCTTTATACCCTCCAAATGTGTTGTTTTCAATGATCTTTGCTAGTTATCGGTGAAATATAGTTTTTGTTCCTACAAATTGAAGTATACAAGCCTTTTTTTAGATTAATTTGCACCAATGAGTAATTTACATTACATTAAGCTAGTAAATACAGGAGAAAGAGGTTAGTTATTGTGATATAACGTTATATTGCAAGCTTTTTCATAGTTTCCGTAAACTGTAGTGTTATTGTATATATACAAGTAGTTTTACTTATCATATTTGCTATATACCCCTTAAAATGTAGTTGTTTTCAATGATCTTAGCTAGTTATCAGTGAAAAGTTGTTGTTTTCTACAAATTGAAGTATATTCCTCTATATCTGTGGCTAAAGACCTTTTGATATTTGCTACAACCACATTTTACAATATAAATAGCCAAAAATATGTAGTTTTCATTAAATTTAGGTATCAATTTTATTCATAGAAACAACGTTTTTTCAAGTGTTTTAATGTATATTTGAAAGGCAAATAATGTCGAAAATTGACATTATGCAGCCCTTTTTTGTTAAAGAAATAAAACATCTGGTATTATAGTGGTTTTCGTTAGGAGATGCTATTTTAAACTACTGTAAGCTTATAAATGGAGTTTGAGGCTATTTATGATGATACATTTGTATATTACAAGTGTGTTTCATAGTTTCTTGTAAATTGTAGTGTTATTTCATAAATAAAAGGAATTTTCATTATTATAATGCTTTATACCCTCAAAATGTGTTGTTTTCAATGATTTTAGCTAGTTATCGGTGAAATATAGCTTTTTTCCTACAAGTTGAAGAATACAAATTTTTTTTTAGATTAATTTGCACCTATAAGTAGCTTACATTACATTAAGCTAATACATAGAGAGGTAAGAGGTTATTTATTGTGATATAACGGTGTATTGCAAGCGTTTTTCATAGTTTCTTGTAAACTGTAGTGTTATTGTATATATACAAGTAGTTTTACTTATCATATTGCTATATACACATAAAATATAGTGTTTTCAATTATTTTAGCTAGTTATCAGTGAAGAGTTTTTTTTTCTAAAAATTGACGTATATTCCTCTATATCTGTAGCTAAATAGCTTTTGATATTTGCTACAACTATTTTTTACAATATTAATAGCTAAAAATATGTATTTTCCATGAATTTTAAGTATCAATTTTACTCCTAAAAACCAATTTTTTTTAAGTGTTTAAATGTATTTTTGAAAGGCAAAAATATGCCGAAAATTGACATTATTCAGGCCTTTTTTTGATAGAGAAATAACAAATGTGGTTTTATAGTTATTTTCGTTAGGAAATGCTATTTTATACTACTGTAAACTTATAAAAGAAGTTTGAGGCTATTTATTGTGATAGAATTGTATATTACAAGTGTTTTTCATAGTTTCTTATAAATTGTAATGTTATATCATAAATAAATGGAATTTTCCTTATTACAATGCCTTATACCCTCAAAATGTGTTGTTTTCAATGATTTTAGCTAGTTATCAGTTAAATATAGCTTTTTTCTAGAAATTGAATAAGGCAAGACTTTTTTTATATTAATTTGCACCTATAAATAGCTTACATCACATTAAGCTAATACATAGAGAGGTAAGAGGTTATTTATTGTGAATTAAAGGTATATTGCTAGCGTTAATTATAGTTTCTTGTAAACTGTAGTGTTATTGTATATATACAAGTAGTTTCACTTAACATATTGCTATATACTCATAAAATGTAGTGTTTTCAACAATTTTAGCTAGTTATCAGTTACGAGTTTTGTTTTCTACAAATTGAAATATATTCCGCTATATCTGTAGCTAAATAGCTTTTGATATTTGTTACAATTAAATTTACGATATTAAAAGCTAAAAATATGTATTTTTCTAGAAATTTAGATAACAATTTTACTCCTAAAAACAATGTTTTTTCAAGTGTTTTAATGTATTTTTGCAGGGCAAACATTTGTCCAAAATTGACATTATTCAGCCCTTTTTTTGATAGAGAAATTCAAAATGTGGTATTATAGTTGTTTTCGTTAGAAAATGCTATTTTAAACTACTGTATGCTTATAAATGGAGTTTGAGGCTCTTTATTTTGATACAATTGTTTATTACAAGTGTTTTTCATAGTTTCTTGTATATTGTAGTGTTATATCATAAATAAAATGATTTTTTCCTATTATAATGCTTTATACCCTCAAAAGGTGTTGTTTTCAATGATTATAGATAGTTATTGGTGAAATATAGCTTTTTTCCTACAAATTGACGTATACAAGCCGTTTTTTAGATTAATTAGCACCAATAAGTAGCTTACATTACATTAAGCTAATAAATAGAGGAGTAAGAGGATATTTATTGCGATATAACGGTGTATTGCAAGCGCTTTTCATAGTTTCTTGTAAACTGTAGTGTTATTGTATATATACAAGTAGTTTTACTTATCATATTGCTATATACCCATAACATTTAGTGTTTTCAATGATCTTAAATAGTTATTAGGTAAAAGTTGTTGTTTTCTACAAATTGAAGTATATTACTCTATATTTGTAGCTAAATAGCTTTTGATATTTGCTACAACTAAATTTTACAAAATTAATAGCTAAAAATATGCATTTTTCATGAAATTTATATATCAATTTTATTCTTAAAAACAACGCTTTTTAAGTGTTTTAATGTATTATTGAAATGCAAAAAAATGTCGAAAATAGACATTTTTCAGCCCTTTTTTTTGATAGAGATATAACAAATATGGTTTTATACAATTGATATAGTTGAAACAATTTTATATTACAAGTGTTTTTTATATTTTCTTGTAAATTGTAGTGTTATATCATAAATAAAAGGATTATTCCTTATTTTAATGCTTTATATGCTCAAAATGTGTTGTTGTCAATGATTTTAGCTAGTTATCGGTGAAATATAGCTTTTTTCCCTACAAATTGAAGTATAGAAGCCTTTTTTTAGATAAATTTGCACCTATAAGTAACTTACATTACATTAAGCTAATAAATACAAGAGAAAGAGGTTATTTAGTGTGATATAACGGTATATTGCAAGAGTTTTTCATAGTTTCTTGTAAACTGTAGTCAATCATCAATCATTGGAGGCATACGCCGGGGGACGCGTCGCCTCGCCCACCCTACGACGCCACTCCCGGGGGTCACCACGCGCGAGTTCCCATGCAGGCTCCTTTCCCATACCAAGCAGCTCCCGACAAGAAACATCAACATGCCCCAGCCACTAGCCTTGTGGGCGCCCCCTTGGCCTCCTCCACGCCGGAGTTGTCTCACTACAGATGACAACCCGAAGGGAAGGATCGGTGCAGGGTAGCGTGCCACCTGCCCCATGATAGACCGAGGTTGGCACTGACGGTCTATGCAGGAATACGGCCGCGATTCGATGTCTCACGGTGGAATCGCTGATTGGAAACATGTAAATTCATCCCAGCACGATTTACCCCATGATTCGCGAAGAAACTTTACCAAAGGCATCGATTCGTCTTCTTCAAGTCATATTTGTAGTGGTACCCATCATCTCGAACAAACCATAGCGATAAGACAGGGACACAAGCGACTTGAAGATCCGGATATTTGTCTGCCTGCACAGGTAGCCGACAACGCCAAGATACTCCCAGTGAGCGAGTCCATAACACCGCTGGGCTATGCAATCCTCCATAAGGGTGTCTTGACGTGACCCGCCGTCATTATTGGAGCTGTCACGATCTAGGCTACAAGGTATGTAAAACAACTCCAAGATCTTAATATCCTCGCCAAACGGCTGCAATGAAAAATGACTGTCCGCTTCATCAGTAAACGTCTGCAAACACCGGGACACTGGTACCTGAGGCAGGAGACAACAAGTCCAAAGGCTTTGCCTCCTCGTGACAGTGCATCGAGATCAATCACCAGGACCTCCAGAGACTGTCAGCCAAACGATACTGCATATCGGCAAAAAAACAAGATCAGTGATCTGGGGTGTTGCCGACGGATCGCTCCAACAATCACTTTGATCACAACCTTGTCCAATACCCAGTCCATACAAGCGTTTTTTGAAAAGTGATGAGGCAAGGACGCACCCTTGCCTCCTCCTGTATTCACAGGGAAAAAAGCTGGATTACCCCCCCCCCCACCACTGCCCACACCTTCACAGCACTTCTTCGAGTCCAGAATGACAGACCAGTATTCAAAACCAAATAGTCCTTGCAGGAATCCTCGAAGATCGCAGAGATGGTAGCACAGAGTGGTCACCGATGCACTGAGTCAAACGCCTTCCTTGGAGCATTCAACAATAGGCACGCAAAGCATCCCCTGTCGAAACCACGGCGGCGTTCCACCAGGACACGTAAGGCTAGGATACGGCCGTTGTTGACTTTACAGGCGTGAACCCCAGACGGCTGAGGTCTCTAGATGCTTCACCCAGTAGGACTGCGAATTCGTGTCAGCAATAGATGGGCAAGCCCCTGCCCTGGGTTACGCTGAGCAAGTCGGTAATACGCGGTAATTTTGCAGTCCTGAACGGCCCTTTCCTTCCACGATAGGGGGACGACCAGCCCCCTTTTACCAGTCAGGAGGAAATGGTACCTGATGACACACGGCAGTCAGGACAGCATGCAACCCGCGGATAGGCCTCACCCCCAGCTTTGAGGAGCTCCCGCCTGATTTACAAACACCCAGCTGCCTTCACCACCTTCAACTTTGCTACAGCCTCTCTGACCTCGTCAAGAGAGGGTGCGGTTTCGGTCAAGGAGGATCGGCATCCACTGCTGTAATCAGTGGCTGGACAGCTGCTCAATGGAGGGCTCCTCCCGGTGAAAACAACGCCCAGAGCGACTCAGCCACACACAACGAGCATCTAGCCCAATCCACTGTCCGGCATCACGGCAGGCGCCCATGCTGTTCGAATAGCACATCGCCGAGAAGGAGATTATGGAACGGTCATGCTTCTTCAGAGCCTTAATTCGGCGTATTGGCACGCCTGGGGTCGGAGGTCATCAGCGTTGAAATTGACCCCTCGCATCCTCAGCGTAGAAACCTGACATACCTCATCTTCTGTCTCCGTCAGGAGGGTTTAGATCGGCTGTGACAGAGCCCTGTGCTGCGTCCGGTTCCACCAGCCAGCCTAGGCAGCGCGATCTCAATCGATTTACCCCCCAGCGTCTACCGTCGAGACAAAACACGCCTTGACCCTAGCGGGCGCTCCACAAAACTGCATTGGCACAGCTGTAGAGTTCACCGTTGAAGGTATCCCACAGTTATAACAGGACCCCCGGAGCACGAGCACACAAACCGGATTGAGACTGCCACCGTCTATCTCAGCGCACATGTCAAGTCTCAGTTTCCAAGATGAAACACAGTATGGTTACCTATCTTGAGATTCTTCTGGAGCTTGCACAGAACCTAAGTGTAGCAACACAACGTCTGTGATCTGTCAAAGAACCCTTCAGCCAACTCCCGGTAAACCCTGCCAGGTGCTCCAGTAGGACTCATCCAACGAGTTACCTAACGAGGAATGTGTTCGATCTCCTTAGCTATACACTCGGCATTACGGATTTATTACCCATGCCGTACCAGACGGAACCGCATGCAGTTTGGCTCACATACTGCATACCCAAGACCCTTGCAATTCTCAACATTCTAGGGCCTTGCAACAGTTCAAGAGAAAAGAGACAGAGAAACTGTTGGTGTTTCTAAGTACGGATGCCATGGACCAACAACCATACTCGTATGCCATCTCTCACAGTTGCCAGTAGTAGCATTGAAGTCGCCCAAGACAATTGAAGTGTTGTCCCGAGGAGGACCCACTGGTCTAATACGATCGCTGAGTTTGGCGTTAGAAACATTCCTTCCATCTTCAGTTTACGCATCTCGCGTAGGAGCGCTTCACACCTCGCCAACAGAGGAACACTGATAACCCAGAGTGTCGTTGTTTCATCATGCAACAGCCTTTATCCGCTCATCAACCGTGAGAAACCTCAACAATTATGCAACGGCTGCGCTGATGAGCTGCGCCTATAGCTTCGTGCCGGACCATTCTGCTCATTGTCCGCGTCAGTATTAGTGTAACCCCACTGATAGTCTCGCCACGCCCAGGCATCCTCGTCTCCAGGAGTCCACTATATCACCCTCGCCTCATGAGCTCGCCTCGATAGGAGATGTAGTCGATGATCGTCGAAGAGTCTCAGACACGTTCTCACACGACGCCCCTACGAAGAACCTTCCGAGAGGTTGCTCCAAGGAAGTGATCTCCGGGATCGCGCCGCCTGGCGCCGCTCGCACCGCCCCCTAGGTCCTAACCCCCCACTCAATCTAAATGAAATACACCCCACCTCCAGTGTTACTAGGGGGCGCATACCACTTGATTTAGAGTGCGGTATTCCGAGGTTTTGCCCGGCACTAGCATAGGCAGCCCATTACACCTTTAATTTGGCGTCGGGATAGGAGGGGTTGGCTATGGTTCGGGCCCAGCGGCAAAACCGGTGTCGGGGGCACGCACGCGATAAATACTGCGCCCCCGCATCTATCTCTTATGTATATGATTAGTTCTGGTAGTGTAGTTGTTTTACAGAGGATAGGGTGGCAAACCGCCCCCCAAAATCTATATCAGGGATGCCTACATGGCTCACCGTGGGCCAAGGGACGCAGAGATCGCCCCGTGTAGATTAACCCGAGGCTGCCCCACAATGGTTAAACTGTAGTGTTATTGATATAGTCATAACAAGTAGTTTTAGTTATCGATATTGACTACTAATACAATAACATGTAGTGTTTTCAATGGTCTTAAATAGTTTTATCAGGTAAAAGTTGTTGTTTCTACAAATTGAAGTATATACTCATATTTGTAGCTAAATGCTTGGATATTATTGATACAACATACATTTTACAAAGGGTTAATAGCTAAAACTATGCAGGTTTCATGAAATTAGGTATCATTTTATAATTAACTAAACCGCAAAGCCGCCCTCCGGGCTGGACTTTTGGCTAGCTCATGCGGAGGGCTATGAGTGGGCCTCGGTCCCACACCAACTGGTTTGGTGGGCCTTCGGCCACCAAACAAGGCTCTCCAGATATGCCCCTTCTAACTTTCCTGAAATCCTGTATGTATGAAATGATAGAGTATTCCCCCACCCATATGTACCACCACACACTCTCCCCACCCATTCACTCAACCCATTACGACAACGGGCGCGAGGGAATATAGGCCAATCAGATCACCAACACCGCATTGCACCTCCCCCATTACCTCATCAGCCCCCCACCATTCAATCTCAACACAGGTACTACCTCACCACACACCCAACACTCACTCCTAGTACCCAGAACCACACAGACACCCCATTGCATCTGCAACCCATTACCAGCAACACGCACACACCCACCACCCAGCTTTCAACTAACCCATTACCCATCACCCACGTCACCCCATCAGTATCTCACCCATTACCCATCACCACCACTACCCATTCACTTCACCCGATCTACCCATCACCCGACCACCCAGTCACGTCGACCCATTACCCATCACCCCCCACCCAGGTGCACTCACCCATACCCATCACACACACCCATTCACTCGCCCATTACCCATCACCACACACCCATGCACTCGACCCAGTACCCATACAACCCCCACCCCCTTCATCCTCACCCATGTAACCATCACACACCCACCAGACCCATTCATCACCCATACCCATCACCCCACCACCCATTCACTCACCAAGGACCCATCACCACACACCCATTCAATCAACCATGATCCCATCACCACACACCCATTGTCCTCACCCATACCAGCACCACACACCCATTTCACTCACCAGGACCCATCACCCCCCACCCATTCACTCACACAAGTACCCAATCACCCCCCCACCCATTCATCCTCACCCATGAACCGAGCACCCCCCCCACCCATTCACTCACCCATTACCCACACCCCCCACCAGGCAACTCACCATTACCATCACCCTCCACCCATTCATCAACCCAATACCCATCACCCCCACCCATTCACTCACCCACTTACCCATCACCCCCCACCCATTCACTCACCCATTACCATCACACACACCCATCACTCACCCATTACCCCATCACCCCCACCCCATTCACTCACCCATTACAATCACCACACACCCATTCACTCACCCATCCACCCCCCACCCATCACTCACCCACATTACCCATACCCCCCACCACCATTTTTCATCACCCATTAACCATCACCACACACCCATTCACTCACCATACCCATCACCCACCATTTCACTCACCCATTAACCAATCACCACACAACCATTCACTCACCATTACCCATCACCCCACACCCATTCACTCACACCCCACCCATTCATTCACCCATTTAACCTATCACACCCCACCCATTCACTCACCCATTACCCATACACCCCCCCCACCATTGCACTCACCCATTAACCATCACCACACACCCATTCACTCACCATTACAATCAACCCCCACCATTCCACTCACCCATACCATCACCACACACCCATTCACTCAGCCAATACCATCACCCCCCACCATTCCATCAACCCATCACCCATCACCCCCCACCATTCACCACCCATCACCCCAAACCATACCCATCACCCCACCCATTCACTCACCATTACATCAACCCTACATGCAAGGCTTCCTCAATTCTCGCAACAACTTTTGTTTTCACAATTCTCGCTAATAGGCGCTAAAAAAAATAAAAAATAAAAACAGTGATCGGATAATCTCACAAGGGGCTTCATTGTACCTTCCCCTGGTCACCCTGATCCACAAAGGATGCCATATGAGGTGTTTGCGCCACGGGGGCGGAACCTTAATACGCCACACACACACACAGACAGACAGCAGACAGAAAAGGACAGGACAGACCGGACAGACAGACAGACAGACAGACAGACAGACAGATAGACAGGGACACCACTTTCGCATTATATTATTATAGAAAAAAAACGTTTTTTTTAAGTGTTTAATGTATTTTGAAATGCAAAAAAAAACAATGTCGAAGAATTTACATTATCAGGCACTTTTTTGATAGGGAAATAAACAAATGTGGTTTTATTGTTATTCCGTTATAGGAAATGCTATGTTCAAACATCTATAAGAGTATCTACAAGGAAGTTGAGGCTTTGTATTGTGATACAATTGTATATATACAAGTGTTTTTTCATAGGTTTTTTTTAAATTGTCGAGGTTGATATCATAAATAAAAGGAATTTACCTCAGGATTAATGCTTTATACCCTACAAAATGTGGCTGTTTTAATGATTCTAGTTATCGGTGAAGATATACTTTTTTCCTACAACTGATTATACAAAAGGCTTTTTTTAGATTATTTGACCATACAGTAGCTTACGAGTACCTACATGTAGCTAATAAATAGAGAGTGTAAGGAGGTATTTATTGCGAGATAACGGTATATTGCAAGGTTTTCTCATAGTTATTGTAAACTGTAGTGTTATTGTAATAATATACAAGTAGTTTTTTATTATTATATTGCTAGTTATTACCCGTATTTATGTAGTGTGTTTCAATAACTTTGCTAGTCTATCAGTGAAGAGTTGTGTTTCCTTCTACAATTGATAGTTATGATTCCTTGATATCTGTAAGCTAAAAGCTTTGCGAATATTTCCCAGACTCCACGCTACAGAATACAAAATAATAGCTTAAAAGTTATGTATTTTTCATGAAATAAGTAATCAATTTTACTCCTAAAAACAACGTTTGATTCAAGTGTTTTAATTGATTTTTGAAAGGCAAAACAATGAGCCAAAATGACATATGTTAAAGCCACCATTGTTGTATAGAGGAAGTCAAAATGTGGTATTATAGGTGTTTCGTTAGACAATAGAAAATGCTATTTTAAGCTACGTAAGCTTACAAAAAAAGTAATTTCATGCAATTTACTATTGATACAATTGAATATTACAAGTGTTTTTATAGTTTTTGTAAATTGTTAGTGTTATTTTCATAAATAAAAGGATTTTCCTTATTAAAATGCTTAATACTTCTAAAATGGGTGTTCAATGATTTAGCTAGTTATCGGTGACAGATAGCTTTTTTCCTACAAATTGAAGGTAAATTACAAGCCTTTAGTTAAGATAAATCTGCACGCAATACAGTAGGATGTATACTAGTATCCTTAACATAGTAAGCTTAAATTAAATAGAGGAGAGCGGTTATTTATTGTGATATAACGGATATTGCAAGCGTTTTCTAGTTTCGTTGTAAACTGTAGTTTATGTATAATACAAAGGAGTTTTTATGAATATTGCTAGTATACCAATTAAAATGTAGTGTTTTTCAATTATTTAGATAGTTACAGTGAAGAGTTGTTGTTTTCTACAAATGAAGATATATCCTCTATATATGTAGCTAAATAGCTTTGTATATTTGCTACAAAACTACATTTTACAACAGATTAGTAGCAAAAAATATGCATTTGCCAGGAATATTTAAGTATCATGTTAGACATCTTAAAAAACAAACGTTTTATTCAAGTGGTTTTAAGTATATTTGAGACCAAAGGGCTAAAAAAATGTCGCACTAGAATTATTCACCATCTTTTTGAAAAGAAAAGTCAAAAAGTGTTTTATAAGTGTATTTCGGTTAGCAAATGCTATTTTAAACTACTGTAAGCTTATAAAAGAGTTTGGAGGCTAGTATATGTGATACAATTGTTATATTTCATGTGTATTTCATAGTTCTTGGAAATTGGGTGTTATATCATAATAAAAGGTAATTACCTATGATAAATGGTTTTTACCCTCAAAAGGGGTTCCTTTCAATGATTTCTAGCTAGTATCGGGGAAATATAGCTTTTTCTTACAAATTGAAAGTTATACAATCCTTTTTTTAGATAATTTGCACTATAAAGTAGATACATTACATTAAGCTAATAAATAGAAGAGTGGAGGTATTTATTGTGATACAACGGCTTATATTGCAAGCGTTTTTTTTTTTCAAGGTTTTTATAAAACTGTATGTCTAGCATAGAAAATGTATTAATTTATGATATTTGCTATATACCAATTACATGTAATTGTTTCATTGATTTAGCTAGCCGCACACAGTGAAGGGGTTTTTTTCTACAAATTGAAGTATATTCCTATATATCTTGTCACCTATATAATTTTGATATGTTACAAAATATTTTATAAAACTTATACTAGCTAAAAAGTTGTACATGACTATGAATTAAGGAAAATTTAAAGCATGAAAACTAACACGTTTTTTCAAAGTGTTTTAATTGATATTTTTGAAAGTGCTGAAAAAGTATAGAACAAATTGACATTATCAGCTTTTTTGATAGAGAGATATTCAAAAAATCTGTGGTATTATTGTTGTTTAATTAGAAAAGGCTATTTTAAAATACTGAAACCTTATAAAAGAAACTGAGTTGAGGCGATATATTGTGGAATACAATTGTATATACGAAATGTTTTCATAGTTTCTTGTAAATTGTAGTGTTATATCTTATAAAAGGATTAGATTACGTCATGATAATGCTTTTAATACCCTCAAAATGTGTTCGTTTTCAATGATTAGCTAGTTCTGCGTTGAAAATAATACCTTTTTTCCTACAGAATTGAAGCTATACAAGTACTATCGTTTTAGAATAATTCTGCACACTATAACTAGTATTTACGGTACATTAAGCTATCATAAATGATGAGTAAGAGGTTATTTTTTTGTATATACCGCATATTGCAAGCGTTTTTCCTAGTTTCTTGTAAAAAAACTGTATGTGGTTTATGTATGATGATACCAAGTAGTTTTACGTGTATACATATTGCTATACTACTATAATTGTTAGAGTGGTATTTTCATTGATTGTTAGCTAGTTATCGTGAGGAGTTGTTTGTTTCTAAAAATTGAAGTATTATCCTATATATCCTGTACCTATACAGTTTATTGAATTTGCTCACAAATATATTTACAAAATTAATAGCTAAAAATAGTATTTTTCATGAAATTACACAATATTCATTTTAATTCTTAAAAAACAACGTTTTTTAAGGTTTTTATATTTTTGAGAGTTAAAAAATGTCGAAAATGACAATTGATTTCACACATCTTTTTTGAGTAAGAAATTCAAAATGTACGGGTCATTATACGTGTTTTCGTTGGCAAAGCCTATTTTAAACTACTGAAAGACTTATAAAAGGATGTTATGAGGCTATATATATTGGGATTTACAACGCGGTATCTATAAGTGGTTTCATAGTTTCTGTAAATTGTAGTGTCTCCCTACTTATCATTAATAAAAGGAATTACCTCATTGATAATGCTTTTTTACCCTCAAAGGGTTCTTTTTCATGAATTTTAGCTAGTTATCGTGAAATATAGCTGTTTTCATGATAGTTAAATGAATCCAATTTTCAATCTTAAAATAAGAACGTTTTTTCAAGTGTCAGCTAATGTATGATATGACCGTCAGTGCTAAAAATTGAGTTGAAAATTGACATACTCGAGCTCCTTTTTTGAGGGATATTCAAAATTTGGTAATTATTGTTGTTTTATCGTTAGAAAGTGCTATGTTTAAAATACTGTAAGCTCACTAAAGGAGTTGAGGTATATAATTGTCGATACAATTGTATATTACAAGTGTTTTCATAGTTTTTATTATGTGAAATTTTAGTAGTGTAATAGTCATTAATAAAAGAATTTACTCATGAAAATGCTTTATACCCTCAATAAATAGTGTTCTTTTCAATGATTAGCTAGTTCCGGTGTGAAAAAGCTTTTTTCCCCTACAATTTGAAGTATACACATTACCTTCTGTTTAGAATTAATTGCTACCTATAAATAGTTACGTTAGATTAAGATAAAACTAGAAGAGTTAAGAGGTTATTATTTTGATAAAACGGTATATTGCAAAGCGTTTTCTCGAGTTTCTGTAAGCTGTTAGTGTATGTATATATACAAGTTAGTTTACTTATCATATTGCGTTATGTACCCATAAACATGTAAGTGTTTCAATTGATTTTAGCTAGTATCGTCGAGGAGTGTTGTTTGTTTCTGCAAATTGAAGTATAATTTCTATAACTGTAGCTATATAGTATCTCGATATTGTTACAAATCATATGTTTACACCAAAAATTAATATCTTAAAAATATGGATTTTCATTGAAATTTAAGTATTCAATTTCACAATCTTTAAAAACAACGTTTTTAGATAGGTTTTTAATTGTGATTTTGAAGTGCATAAAAATGTCGAACAATTGACATTATTCACATCTTTTTTAGATTAAGAAATTCAAATGTTGGTATTTATAGAGCTGTGTTTTCGTTAACAAATGCCCCTATTTAAGCCACTGAAAGCTTATAAAAGGTGGTTGAGGCTACTATATTGTGATACAATGTGTCTTACAAGTGTTTTTCATAGTTTCTTGTAAATTATGGTGCTAGATCATTAATAAAAGGAATATTCACACTCATGATAATGCTTTATACCCTTAAAATGTTTTCTTTTCAATGATTTAGCTTAGTTATACGGTTTGTAAATATCAGTTTTTCCTATCACAATTGAGTATACAAAATACTCTTTAGAATAATGTGACTCCTATAAAGTAGCTTACGTTACATTAAGCTAATACATAGAAGAGTAAGAGATAATTTATTGTGATATAACGAAATATGCCAGCGTTTTATTCCTAGTTTCTTGTAAACTAGTAGTGTTAAGGTATATGATAAACAAGTAGTTTACTTCTCATATTGCTATATACCCATAAAATGTGAGGTGTTTGTCATTTTTATTTTAGCTATTTATCTGTAAGATTTTATTTGTTCTACAAATTGAAGTTATATTCCTATATAGCTGTACCTATACAGTTTTTGATATATTCGTAACAAATATACTTTTACAAAAATTAAAACTAAAATTATGTATTTTTGCATGAAATTTAAGTATAAATTTAAATCTTAAAAAAAGGCAACGTTTTTTCATATATCTAGGGTTTTTAATTATGTTTTGAACACACGCACTAAATACTAATGTTCGAAAATTGACATTTTCACCTATCTCTTTTTGATAGAGGAAATCAAAATGTGGTTATTAAAGTGTGTTGCGTTAGGAAAATACTATTTTAAGACTTACTGAAAGCCTATATACAGGAGTTTTGAGGCGTATATTGAATTACAATGAATATAACAAGCTGTTTCATAGTATCGTGGATAATTGTCAAGTATTATAATCATTAATACAAAGGAAGTTTACGCCATGGGTAACGCATTTATATCCCTGACTACCACAAAATGTGTCTTTTCACTGATTAGCTATAGTTTACTCAGGATGTATAGTACGCTTTTTTCCTACAGGAGTGACCAGTATACAATCCTCAGTGTTATATGAGAATACCGTGGATGTCACTAACAAATATACGGCTGACGTTACATTAAGTAATACATAGAAGAGAAGATGTTATTGTAATGTGATATTAACGGTAATTGCAAGGCGTTTTCTAGGTTTCTCTGTAAGCTGTAGGTGTTATGGTATATACACAAGATAGTGTTTACTTATCATACTTGCTATATTTACCATAAGATTAAGTGTTTGTCATTGAGACATTTAGTAGTTATCTGTGACGAGTTGTTGTTCTCAAATTGGAAAGTATATCCTATATAATCTATAGACTAATATAGTTTCGAATATTTGCCACAACAATATTTTTCAAATTAATAGAAAACATATGTATTATTCAGAAGTTTAAAATCAATTTTTTAATCCTAAAAACAAACGTTTTTTCCAAGTGTTTTAATGTATTTTTGATGAGTGCTAAAAAATGTAGAAAATGACATATGCACAACTTTTGGCAAGAGAAATTAAAAACTGTGGTTTTATAGTTGTTTTCGTTAGCAAATGCTATTGTAAACTACGGAAAGTTTAAAAAGTATGTTTTGAGGCTATCTATTGGATCAACTGTATATTTAAAAGGTTTGTCATAGTGTCTTATAAAGTGTAGTGTTAAATCATAAATATAAGGAATTGACCTACGATGTTATGAACCTCATAAAAGTGTTACTTTTCAATTATTTGAGCCAGTTATCGGTTAAATATAGGCTTTTCATGAAATTGTAAGTATCAACTTTTATCTCTCCCCCGAAAAATAAACGTTTTTGACAGTGTTTTAAATTTTTTTGAAGTGCTAAAAATAGTCAAAAATTGAAATATTCAGCCCTTTTTTGATAGAGATAATTCAAAATTTCGGTATATGTTTTTTTTTCTCTGTTTCTGTTGTTTTTTTTCCTCGCTTTCGTTCAGAAATGACAATATATGTCCAAACCTATACTGTAAGCTCGTAATAAAAAGAGTTGAGCTTGCGTATGCCTATATTGTGATACAATTGAATTACAAATGTATTTTTCATTGTTTCGTAGATTTAAATTGTAGTAATTAATATCATTAATAAAAGGAATTACATCATGGATAATGCTTTTACCTCAAATGTGTTTTGTCAATATTTTGTAGTTTGTCGGGATATATAGCTTTTTTTCCTACAAATTGAAGTATTACAATCCTCTCTTATAGGAATAATTTGCACCTCATATAGCTTACGTTCCATTAACCTAATACATAGAAGGGGGGGGGAAAAAAAGGTAAGAGGTTATATTGGTGACTAAACGGTATATTGCAAGCGGTTTCCTAGTTTTCTTGAAACTGTAGGTTATTGTATATATAGCAAGTCGTTTTTTTATCATATTGCTATATACCATTAAAATGTAGTGTTTTCACTTGATTTTAGGCTAGGTATCTGTGAAAGAGTTGTTTGTTTCTACAAAATGAAGTATATTCTTACTATATCGGTAGCAATATAGTTTTCGAGAGTGCTACAAAGATATTAAAAAATTTCAAAAACGTTCAAATATGTAATTCTTTTCATTGAAAATTTAATATCAATTTTAATATCATTCAAAAAACAACTTTTTAAGTGGTCTTAATGTATGTTTTTGAAAGGCTAAAAAAATGTCGAAATGTGACGATATTACACACCAAACTCTTTGAAAGAGAAATTCAAATGTGGTTTTACATGTTGTTTTCGTCTGAATGCATATTTTAAACTACTGAAAGCTGTATATAAGGTGTTTGAGGCTATAATTGATACAATTGTATATTTTACACAAGTGATTTTTAATAGTGTTCGTGTAAATTGAATAGCGTAGTTTTATATCATTAATATTTAAAAGCTATAATTTTAGCTAATTTATCGGGAATTATGTTTTTTCATAAAAATATGTAAGTATCGATTTTAATCTTAAAAATAAAAAATTTCAAGTGATTTTCATGTGTATTTTTGGAGTGCTAAAAAATGTTCGAGAAAATTTACAATATTTAAGCTCTTTTTTGGATAGAGATATTCAAAATTTGGTATTATGGTTGTTTTCGTTAGAAAATGCTATTTTAAATACTGTAATATTATAAAAGGAGTTGAAGGCTATATTGATACAAATTGTTATTACAAGTGTTTTTTCATAGTTTCGTGTAAATTTAAGTATTAGATCTATTATAAAGGAATTTACCTCATGATAATGTCATGTTACCTCAAAAATGTGTTCTTTTCAATGACTTTAAGTTTTCTGAAAAATAGATTGTTTCCTACAAGATTGAAGTATACAATCCTCTTTTTTACAATAATTTGCACCATAAATAGCTTACGTTACATTAAGCTAATACAGTAGAAGGAGTAAGAGGTTATTATTGTGATATAAAGGGTATATTGCAAGCGTTTTCATAGTTCTGGGTAAACTGTAGTGTTATTGTAATATACAAGTCAGTTTTACTATCTCATATGGGTATATACCCATAAAAGGTAGTGTTTCATTGAGTTAGCTCGTTATTCTGTGAAGAGTTGTTTGTTTCTACAAATTGAAGTATATCCTATAACGTACCTAATAGTTTTAGATATTTGCTACAAATTATATTTTGACAATTAATAAGCTAAAAAGATTATTTTTCATGAAATTTATGTATCATTTTAATCTTAAAAACAACGTTTTTATCAAGATGTTCTTAATGATATTTTAGATGGAGTGCATTGTGTTAGTGCTAAAATATGTCGAAAAATTGACTTATGAGCCCCTTGTTTGAAGAGCATATTCAAAATGTGGTATTTATTTGTTGTTTCGTTAGAAAATGTATTTTAAAATACTGAAAGCTTATAAAGGAGTTTGGAGGCTATATGATACAGGTGGATTTACACGTGTTTTTCATAGTTGGCTCGTAAAAAATTGAAGTATATATGATAATAAAGGAATTTACATAATGATAGCTTTTTACCCTCAAAAATGGTGTTCTTTCAATGGACGGTCAGCTAGGTGTTCCCCCGGTGAAATATAGTATTTTTCCTACAAATTGAAGTATACATCCTCTTTTACCAATAATTTGCACCGTTACAATAAATAGCTTCATTACATTAAGCTAATTACATAGAACAGTAAGATATTATTTAATGAGATATAACGGTAATATTGCAGCGTTTTCCCAGTGTTCTTGTAAAACTGTAGGTCTTATTGAAATATATACAAGTAGTTATACTTTAATGTCAGTAATGCTATTATCCATAAAATGTAGTGTTTTCATTGATTTTAAGCTAGTTATCTGTGGGAAGAGTTGTTTGTTTTCTGTACAAATAAGATACTCTCTCCCGTATATATCTGTTGTAGCTATATAGTTTCTCGATATTTGCTACAAATATATTTTACCACAAAATTAACAGCTAAACAATATGTATTTTCATGAAAATTTAAGTAACAATTTTAATCTTAAAAACAACGTTTTTCAACGAGTTTAATGTATTCTGTGAAGTGCTAAAAAAATGTCGACAATATTGACATTGTCCACCACTTTTGTGATAGAGAAATCAAAATGTGGTTTTTATTGATAGTTGTTTCGATAGAAAAATGCTATTTTAACACTACTGAAAGCTATTATAAAAGGAGTTTGAGAAATTATATTGTGATACAATTTGCTAATCCACCAGTGTTTTTCATAGTTCGTGTAAAATTGTAGTATTATATCATATAAAAAGGAATTACCTTCAGATAATGCTTTATACCCTCAAAAATGTTTTATGCTCTTTTCAATGATTTAGGTAGTATCGGTGATATACGCGTTTTTCATGAAATTTAAGTATCAATTTTAATAAAGAAAAATAGGTTTTTAAAGTGCTTTAATGAATTGTTGAAGGGCCTAAAAATTGTCGAAAAATTGACATTATTCAGCTATTTTTTGAGAGATATTCAAAATTGTATTATGTGTTTTCGATAGAAAATGCTATTTTTATGTTTTTTTTTTTGTTTTAACTACTCCAAAGCTTATAAAAAGAGTTGAGGCTATATATGTGATACAATTGTATAGTACAAGAGCTTTTCAAGTTTGGTTGTATATGTAGTATTATATCCATTAATAAAGGAATTTACCTCATGATAATGTCTTTATGACCCTCACAAATGGTCTTTTCAATAATTTTAGTATTTCTCGGTGAATCTATAGCTTTTTTCTTACAAATTGAAGTATACAATCCTCTTTTTAGAATAATTTGCACCTATAAATAGCTTACGTTACAGTAAGCTAATACATAGAAGAGTAGGAGGTTATTATTTTGATATAACGGTATATGCAAAGCGTTTTCCTAGATTTGTAAAAACTGTAGTGTTATTGTATATATACAAGTAGCTTTAATTTAATCATATTGGCTATCTACCCATAAAAGTAGTGTGTTTTCATCGATTTAGCAAGATATCTGTGAAAAGTTGTTTGTTCTACAAATTGAAAGTATATTCCCTATATATCTGTGCTAAATAGTTTTTGATATTTACTACAATATATTTACAACATTAAATAGCTAAAAAATATGTATTTGCTATGAGATTTAAGTATCAATTTAATCAAAAAAACCAACGTTTTTTTTAAGTGTTTCGTTATTTTGATAGTGCTAAAAAAGTCGAAAATTGAACATTATGAAGCTTCTTTTTTTTTATAGAGATATTCAAAATGTGGTATTGTTGTTGGTTTTGTTAGAAAGTGCGATTTTAAACTACTGAAAAGTTATTGAAATGAGTTTGAGGCTATATATTTGATTACCAATTGTATATTACAAGTGTTTTTCATTGTTTCTTGTAAATTGTAGTTTATATATAATAAAAGGAATTTACCTCATTGATAATGCTTT
>JACEEZ010025249.1:0-11356 GCA_016584305.1 Chionoecetes opilio | reverse complement strand
GAAAGCCACTGCATGTAAAGGGCAGTCAGCTGACTCAAATCTCCACTCGTCGCGTTTTCCTTGATTACCGTTTCGCGATGCAACGAGTCGACAAAATTTCTTGAATATGGGCCTTGGTTAATATTACTGACATCAACGGGGTGAGGAGCGATGTCTGGCTTAACACTACCACCACCAGGAAAGGTAAGACTCCAGACGTGTACAAGATGAGACTGACGAGTTTTAGGCCGCCGAGCTCCTCCTTATCACCTTGAGTGAAGCCCGGCTTGTCTGAAAGATTTGTTCAGGTACTTCGGGTACTTGCCCCGAAACCAGGCTGTATTTGGAGTCTTGATGATAGTTCGGTGGTGAATAACGAAACGACGGTGAAGGGCGTAACAATATATAATATTTATACATATATATATCGCGTCATACATTATATATAATATATATATATATATATATATATATATATATAATATATATATATATATATTATATATATATATATATATATATATAATGTATATATAAATATATATAATATATATATATATATAGTTGATCTTTCTTAGCTGGTAGTACATCTTGATATTTCAGGGTGACAAAGACACTCGTCATTGTTGGGGTTGTTTATGCGCAACGTTTCGCCAAAGGCACTTGGCATCATCAGGCTAGACATGGTGAGAGTGTAGCTCACGTGACGATCTGTGTATACCTGCCCTCCCTGGGCTGCTGGGCAGATTCTTAGTTGATTTTCTTAGTTGGTAGTACATCTTGATATTTTCAGGGTGACAAAGACACTCGTCATTGTTGGGGTTGTTTATGCGCAACGTTTTGCCAAAGGCACTTGGCATCATCAGGCTAGCATGGTGAAGTGTAGCTCACGTGACGATCTATCGTACTCGTGTCACATCTATGATCGTGTGACGATCTCCCAGCAGCCCAGGGAGGGCAGGTATACACAGATCGTCACGTGAGCTACACTCTCACCATGCCTAGCCTGATGATGCCAAGTGCCTTTGGCGAAACGTTGCGCATAAACAACCCCAACAATGACGAGTCACCCTGAAATATCAAGATATATATATATATATATATATATATATATATTATATATAATGACGACGATATATATATATATATATATATTATATATATATATGACGACGATATATATATATATATATATATATATATATATATATATATATATATATATATATATCTATATATATATATATATATATATATATATATATATATACTATATATACATATATATATATATTATATATATATATATTAATGTATAATGTACTGTATTTGCCGGCGCATAAAAGACGCAGTTTTTCCCTTAAAAAGGAATGCAAAGTTCCCCCTGCGTCTAATGCGGCCATATTGCAAAATGAAGGTGGGCAGAGAAGCAAAAACCCCGGGGGGTGAAATTACTAAAGGGGTCTGGTAAATTGTGTTGGGGCAGTAAGGTTTTACGGGGGCAAAAATTTTTAAAAAATGAATTTCCCCAAGTAAGCATAATCAAAGAAAAAGGGTTGGAGTTTAAGAGAAAATAAGAGCGGGGGAAAACAAGATATTCGATTGTTGCTAAAGAGGGCCCGTGTCAGATGAAAACCCACATCCCCCCCCCCTGCTGCTTTTTCTATTGAAAAACGTTTTGATATCCCCGGTTCAAAAGCTTCACCTGGGAAACTTCACTCGGCGACCCCTTTTGCGCGAAACCCACCAGGTGTCATTCCCGCCCAGGGGACGACTCCCCCCCGCACCCGGGAAAAAGGGACAAACCCTGCATTTATAGTCCCCCTCACCCGCTTTCGACTCGGGCCACACAATTTTGACCCCAAACCATTTTGGAAGGAGATGATAGGGGGGCGGGCGGGAAAACAATGTTGGAATTTTTGTTTGGAAATATTTTTGGGTTGATAAATGGAATCGTGAAACAAAGAGCGTTTTTAGTTTTATTTAAAGGGAAATTGTGAGCGGGGGAAAAGGGGGGTGAGTATTTTGGGGGGAAGTCTGTTTTATACACACAAGGGGGGAAGAAAGGGCGTCGTGGCTTTGTATTTTTATTTTGGGCAGTGAGTCATTTTACAAAGTTTTGGGGGCAAGAGGTTTTCGTGGTGTGTGTCTCCGTGTGTCCTGTGCCCGGGGCTGAATTACAAAGGGTGATGTTGCGTTGTGTCAGCGAGGACAATCAGGCGCCCTAAGGGGGCACCCTGTGGCCTTTTAAACCTGGGGGAACAGGGGGGGGCCCAAACCGATGCAGGTTTGTATGTGCGTTTGTGGGTTAGAACCCCTAAAAGTGGTAAGCCAAAGGGGGGATAGGAAAACCCGCAAAAAAGGCTTTTTACCCCCTTGACCCCCCCAATCCCCCCCCCCGGGACCCCCTACGGAAAGGAAACTGTATGAAAGAAGTGCTTTGTAAAAAGGGTGCAATGGTAACCCCGTAGGGCAGGACAAAAATCCTTCCACACGGGACCCCAAGACCAAAAGGGGGCCCATCACGGCGCCCCCCAAACCTTCCGCCCAAGGCCCAATCCCCACCACCCCAAACATGGTGAAATTTGGGGACAGGGGACCGTCTCATCACATCCGTTTGAATTTCTTTCATTCAAAAAAAATAGAAAGTGTTTTCACTAAACGGTTTTTTTAAAGCACCGCCGTCACGGCTCCAATACATCCTGTCCTGTCCGTAACAGTTTCGGGGAAAAAATTTTTAAAAAGTAATGGGGACTGTGCCCTGTGATTAATTTTCGTTTTCCCCAAAGGGTTTATGTACCAAAAAAAGTGTCCCGTTTTTAGTTTAACTCCTCTTCTTTTTCCAAAAGAAGTGCTATTAATTCCCTTTAAATTTAACCCCTAAACCCCCTGAAGGCCCATGGGCTTTTAGTGGGTGGGCCCGAACTGCAAAAAGGGTGGAACCGTGGGCGAAAAAAGTTTTGAAAAAAGGCCCCGGCTACCCGGAAAAGCTGCCGGATTTCAGGGTGGGAAACCCGCCTTCCCCCCGTAAAACCCTTCCTGAAGAAGATAATCAACCCTCGCAACTGTGAAAGGATTCATAGGTGTAAACCGGGGTAATATCGTCCCATCCCGGGCAATGGGGCCCCCTTTAACAATTACAACAATAAAACAAGGTAAGAGTGGTTCCCCTTTTGTGGTTTTTCCCCAAAAATCCCCTTTGTAAATTTGTATTTTTGGGGAACCACCGATTTCGAGGCCCAAACTTTCCTCCTGAAAAGTTTTTGATGTGTTTTTTTAAATTTTAAACTGGTCTCTTTTTTTCGGAAAAAAAAGTTATTTATAGGGGTTGTGTGGGGGGTGGGGGGAACCTGCCCCTTAAGGGCCGCCCCGCAAACAAAAGAACGTTACATTTCTGCCCTAGTATTGTTAAAATTTTTTTTTTTCTCTATATCAATTGTTTCTAAACCAAAAAAACCCCCCCTTTAACCCCAACCTAAATTTTATTTTAAACCCAACTTTTTCTTTTTTTCCTTAAATTTAAAAGGGGAGGGTTTTCGGATTTTCGTTTAATGCCCATCATTTTTTTATTGCGCCATGGGAAATGGGGCTCAAAATACCAAAAAAAAGGGGGGGGGGAGAAAGCTACACGATGATTTAGGGAAGAGGGCCTTTGGGCTTTGGGGAAAACCCCAACTACCAAAATTAAAACCAAAAATATATCCCGCCCCCTTTTCCCACAAAGGGTAAAAACATGCAGAAAGCAACAAAGGAAAAACCCACAATTAAATCTAAGCCCATAATGTCCCTAGGGAGCAAAATATTAGAATAAACAATTTTTGGGGGGGATCCGCCCAAAAATTAAGACCGATATGGGTTTTCCCCGTTCCCTTCCCTTTTCCATTTTAACTACTTTTTAAAGTATAATTTTTTCCAAATTCAATGCACTTGGGGAATATTTTTATTTAGGTACATCTCATAACATTTGCTTTCCCCTACAAATCCCTTTTTTTTTTTTTTTTTTTTTTAAAAACCATTTATAAATTTTACGATTTTTTTTTTTCCCCCCCAAAAAAAACCAAAAATTTTTTTTTTTTTTCAAAAACCCTTTTTGTAAAAAAAAGGGGGGGCGTCTTATGGGAGGGCGTCTTATGCCCCCGGCAAATACCGGGGGAAAATCTAGGTGGAGCAAAAATTACCGTTTTTGCAAATTTTTCTGTGATTCGTTTGGAATAGTGGGGAATTGTGCGAAATGGAGTTATATTCACGTAAACAAAAATTGAAATCTCTGCGAATTTTTTTTAAGGTGAACCAAAGATGTCAAAGATTTGGTTTTATGACAAAAAAATAAATATCATAATATATCGAAATATTTTTTTTTCTTGAATATTTTGTTGGAATAGCATGAAAAGTGTTCACGAACACATGGTTTTGAATATAAATTTTGTACAAACTTTCTACGCAGATTTTTTGAGGTGCCCCATAGGAGTGGAAAATCTAGATTTATTCAGAAATATATCTTTTTTTAATACATTGAATATATTAGTTTTTGTTTCGAATTTAATTATTCCAACACTATACTAAGATAGATTGGAGTGCCCCATACACTTCAAAATATAAAGAAGGCATCAAACCACACACTTCCAGCAGAACAACGTCAGAGCTGCATTTTTGCCTTCACACCGCTATCATTCATTGTGTTTGGGGGACCTCTAAATATTAATATATTGGTTTCATACTTTTTTGTGCAGATGTTATGGTCATTCTGCAGCATATTTTCGGTATTCCGATCTAATAAAAGTAACTTGAAAATTTAAACAATTATTATTATTTTTTTTATAACATATTTTCAATTTTTTCAGCATTTGGGGCACCTGAAGATATAGGATTAGACACGTGAAATTTTTTAAGCTTTAATTTGGGTTACATTGGCACAAGTTCCCAACTATTCCGAGTCATTTATAAAAAAGTGTTTTTCGCTCCACCCAATATATATATATATATATATTATATATATATATATATATATATATATATATATATATATAATATTAAAATATATATATATATACATACTCCAATATATTATTATATATATATATATATATATATACTATATTATATATATATATATATATATACTATCTATATATATAATATATATATATATATATTATATATAATATATATATATATATATATATCTTGATATTTCAGGGTGACAAAGACACTCGTCATACTTGGGGTTGTTTATGCGCAACGTTTCGCCAAAGGCACTTGCATCATCAGGCTAAAAATAGTTAAAAATTTAATATATTACAATGCTAAAAAGCGAACATCTAAAAAAAATATTTCTTAAGAAACAATAAAGTATTCCTATATCATCTAAAATTACTAACTAATAAATAAAATATAATTTGTACTTAACGGACCTTGGTGTGTATGCTGTCTGAGTTGGTAGAGGACTGAATGAACAATAGTTTCGTGGGTAACATTTCGGCTTGTTTTGGACTCAAAAAATATAAAGCCTCTATCCCTAAAGCCTTATTTCTAACTAATTTACGAATTAAAATTTTCTAGCTGTAACCTAGATACGCGGCGAGACACAAAATCTAACCCTTTAGGTTTTTCTGAGCATAAAGGTGTTTCGCCCGTACGGGGGCACCCTTTTTTAAAAAATTTTTTTTTCGCAATCTGCATCCGCTACACCCATGTTTTTAATCACCCTTTTTTCTATGAATACTTTAGTATCCTATCCAAGGCACACTACCCTATGACCTAAATTTTTTAAATCCTACCCATCAACATCTGTCCCCTGATCTTAATACCAAGTCACCTCACAAAACTACTATCCAAAATCTATCACTGTTTCGTTGTCCACTCCTTTTCGATCGCCCCTCAAAAACCCTGGGGCTCAAAAGCAAAGGGGTTAGCCTTGTCGTCTCGCCAAGTATCTAGCGTTACGCTAGAACATTTGAATTCGAAATTTTTAGAAATGGGGCTTTAGTATAGTTTTTTAATTTATAGAGTCCACACAACCCGAAATGTTACCCACGAAACTATTTTCATTCAGTCCTCTACCACTCAGACAGCATACACACCAAGGTCCGTTAATAAAAATTTAATTTTTTATTTATTAGTTAGTAATTTTAGATAATATGGGAAAAAAATACTTTATTGTTTCTTAAAAAATTTTTTTTTTTTTTAAAATGTTCGCTTTTTAGAATGTAAATATTAAATTTTTAACTATTTTTAGCCTGATGATGCCAAGTGCCTTTGGCGAAACGTTGCGCATAAAAAAACCCCAGTATGACAGTGTCTTTGCCCCCCTTTGAAATATCAGATGTCCCCAACTAAAAAATCAACTATATATATATATATATATATATATATATATAAATTATTATATATATTATTAATATATATATATATATATATATATATTATATTATAATATATATATATAATATATATAATATATATATTAGGGTACGCCGTGGTCCAATAAAAAGTAAAATATAGATTATTTCAAAATTTGGCGGGTGTTTTCTTAGTAAAATTGAATTTTAAGGGTTGTTTGTCTCTTAAACCCTTTTGGTTTGAGCACTTCTTGCTATGCAAAAATGGACTTTTATTTATATTTTTATATTTTATATAATTTTATTTTTTTTTTATTTTTGAAAGATTGATTTTATCCATCTCTTCCTCATCATGATTTGGACTTGAATTGGCTTAGAGCTTAATTTTTTTATCTTTCATCCCCTTTTGCTATTAAAAAAATTCTTATTCATCGAAGCTGCATTAAAATATTTTTAATTCAGGCTTTAGCTTCATTTTTAAATTATTATATCGACCTCTCTCTCTCTTATTTACTCTCACCCCCTTTGTTGGCGGTGGAAGAGTTTGTTGAGAGTGAGTCCTACGTACGGGGCGTGATGAAGAGGGGATCCTTCTCCAAGAACTCACGGCATCCGGGAGGGTGTTGACAAGCGGGGTACCCGTGAAGACATTGCGAAGGATCTGACCCCCTGTGCTTGCCCATGGAAGATATAAAAAGCCCAGTTTGCACTCCTGGTTGTTATTGACCGGTGCGTGACCAGAAGGATAGATATTTTTGGAAAAAAGGGTTAGTGAAGGGGGTGGAGACAGAGCAACTAAAAAAAGTAAGGGAATTCGGGGAGAAGAATATGGACAGGCTGTTTGACATAAGGGCCTGCCCTCACACGGCTTCCTCTAAAGGACCAAAAATCCCACTCTCCAACCCCCGCTGTGCCCGCAGAAACACCGTGCAGTGTGATCCCCCCCGGCCACAATTTCCCTACTTTAGACCTGGAGGGGCTTACACCAGAGGATCAAATTTGGGGGAGGAAGTGAAATGATGATGACGGGGGACAAGAAGAGACGCATAGACAATTAAAGCAGAAAAGAAAAGCAGTTGAAGAGGAGCTAATTGAAGAAGCAAAGCGAAAGATGAAAAGGGTCAGACGTCTTAGCTGCGGAGAGTTTCCGGGGCAGGCGAAGATCCCCAGATTCTGAGGAGGGGAACGGAGGGTCGTTCCCCTCCACTCAGGGGAAAGGGGCAGGAGAAACGGAGGCTCCCATACGGGTAGACCGACTGCTCAGGGAGGGGGGGGTCCTTGGCCCCCCCTTGTGATCAGTATTTGGGACAGACCACTGCAGAAAAAACAAATCCCCTCCGGACCTGGCGCTGGCAAACTCCGGTTCGACGTTCCGCCCCTGCTGCTCTGCCCTTTGGGTTCTGAAATTCCTCCCGGGCCTTAGCTGACGGCCCACCTCCTCCCCAACTGTCGTACCTGGTCTGCGATCCTAACAGCTGAGGGGGCCGGCGGATGCCATGGCATCGCCAGGGACCTTGACCAGGGAACACCCCGGGAAAAATATTTGGGTTTTGGGGTTTCGATGGGGGGAAGGACAAGACCGGGGGGGATGGTGCCCGCAGCTATGGGGAAAAGCACCCAAAGGGTTTATCGGGAGGGCATTTGTCGTGACAGAGGAGCCACCTGGAAGGTACCTTTGGCCTTTGTCCCCAAAGGGCCCCGGTGCCCCCCTGAGAAGCCTCGTTAAGGGGCTCAGGGTCTCTATGTCTTCTGTGACATACGACTCCACCGACTCACTGATCGTACTGGCAAGGGGTCCCACTCCAGATGCTCACCACAGCCTAGTCCCCCTCGTGTCATGTGGACCAAAGCATGGCTGACTGGCAAGAACTGAACCCCGGAAAAACCTAGTCAATACTCCTGCAGGGGGTAAACTTCCCAAACCACACACATCAAAGGTTTACCCCAGAATAGGACGGCCCCCAAACACTCCTCACGCACTCAAGTGTGAGGTCCCCCAGCCCAAGAAGGTCCAAACCTGTGACCTTCCACGTGCGGACAGGAGCTGGCTCGCACACTCAGAAAGTGTCCTCCTCTCGCTGTGGCGAGTCAGAATAAAACACCGCAGTTCGCGTGACCCGATTTTGAAGCTGAGGCTGGCGAGGATATGGGGACACCCGTGTAAGACCTCGCTCACACCCAGCTGAACTTTTCGCCCCAGCTTGCAGACACTGATCACTGGCAGCCTGGCCGTGCACGAGCCGGCATTCACCTTTCACTGTCCGGGGGTCAGATCCAAGGGGTCCTGGTAAACCCTACGAGGTTCCCGGGGTTTCACCACACTCAACACCGAAAAAGTCGTGAAGCAGGTGACAGAGGCTGCGGGAGCATTGGGGGGGCAGCAGGGGAAGACGGGTTCATCCGGGCTCGGGCCCACCACCGGGAGACCCATGCCCCGCTTCAGGTCTAAGAAAAGGGCATATGGACACTTTCTAGGGCCAACATGAGGCTGTGACCTGTGATGTGCCGATGAAACCCAAATTTTCAGAAGAGCTTTCCACGTAGTCATTTGGAACTCTATTGGTGGATGATGCAATCACAACTAACCGGGCACTGCGTAAATCATTTTAAGCATTATTCGTAAGGGGGCAAATAAAAGTGCGTTTTGCTAGTAGAATTCTCAAAAGAAAAATGGAACTAATAAATCGTCTTAGAATTCCTTTTTTCTGGAAATTGGGACCAAAATTGAAAAAAAAATTTTTTTTATGGCGTACCCTAAATTTATATATATATATAATTTAATTTTTATTTATATTTAAGGCTCGGTGTAGGCCCCCGGGGTTCACTTGAGGGCTTTGAGTTGGGCCCCCCCTGTGGGGGGCAGGTGGATTTTTATAGTGACGCCCGTGATTAGAGGGCCATGCCGCCCCCCCCGTGTCCTCCCATCACTCGCAAACGAAGGTGATTTAATGGCAGGGCCGTGGGGGTTCTAGCCCCTCGAAAAGGTGCTGAAAATTTTGATTTTCGTCGGGGATCGAAATCGGGTATAAGAGAAGCCACTCGGAGACGCAAACCCTCTGCTACCGCCCCTCAACCCCAACTTCCCCATATATGCTAAATATAAATTTTTTTTTTTTTTTTTTTTTTTTTTTTTTAAATTTTTTTTTCTTTTCCCCCCCCCTTCCCCCCCCCCCCCAAAAAAAAAAAAAAAAAAAAAAAAAAAAAAAAAAAAAAAAAAAAAAAAACCCAAAAATTTGTTTTTTTTTTTTTTTTTTTTTTTTTTTTTTTTTTTTTTTTTTTTTTTATTTTAATTATAAAAATATCCAAAATTTTGGTTGTTTTGGGGGGGTTTGTTTGGTGGTCTTTTTTTTTTTTTTTTTCCCCCCTATGCGCCCCCGTGGGGAAAAATGTCAATTTTGGGGAACTTGAAAGGGGAAGGGTTTTAAGAATTTGGGGTGATGATATTTTTTTTTTTTTTTTTTGGGGTATTGGGATGGAAAAAAAAAGTGGGGGGGAATTGGGAATTTTGAGTAAAAGGGTTTTGGGGTTGGGGGGATTGGGGTTGGGGGGGAGGGGGAATGGTGGGGGGGTGGGAAAGGGTAGTGAATGGGTGGTGGTGATGGGTATGGGTGAGGAATGGGTGGGGGTGTGGGTAATGGGTGAGTGAATGGGGTTGGGGGTGATGGTAATGGGTGAGTGAATGGGGGGGGGGGAGGAATACATACATTTCAGGAAAGTTAGAAGGGGCTATCTGGAGAGTCTGTGTTTGGTGGGCCGAGGTGGTGGGTAATGGGTCTATCTGGAGAGTCTGTGTTTGGTGGGCCGAAGGCCCACCAATAGCTCTCCGCAGGAGCTAGCCAAAAAGGCCGCTCGGAAAAAGGCGGAAAGCGGAAAAAAGGCGGCTAGTATAAATATATATATATATATATTATATATATTATATATATATATATATATATATATATATATATATATATATATATATTAATATATATATTTTATATATATATATATATAATATATATATATATATATATATATATATATATATAATTATATATATATAATATACTTACCCTACTGTATATATGAGGGCCTCCGCATCGAAAAGGGTCAAGCGACACCACGGCCGTTTTGCTGATTTTCACCATATAGCAAATATTTACGCCCTTCCTCTATCAGCTGGAAGTGGAGAAGACCCCTTACCACACTGGCAATTGGGTTGAAGTCGTATTCAGTACAACATTGCTTATCCGAAAGGGCGTCAGGTGCCTTGGCTCAGGCATTTGTCCACATCGAAAGGTATCATCTCCCGTTCAGTGAGTGAGGCTGGTTGTGGGAGGGCTAGTGGTGGTGGGGTTTAAGCGGGGTAGGGAGTTCAGCCAATCAGCGCGCGCTAGGCGCGTGACGTTCTGTGCTTGGTGCGTGACGTGGCGCGCTGTGAGTGGCCTGGAGCCGCTCGCCATCTTTGTATCCCTTTAGTTGTGTTTACAGAAATTGCTATTGCTATTATTATTATTATTACTGTATTATTATTATGCTGTTTTGCTCACCGTCATTAATTTTCTACTATTAGTACCAATATTAATATTGGTATTAATGTTATAATATGTGACAGGAGAAGCATTCAGAGTTCAGCAAAAGTGAACATTATGCAACTGTAATAAACATAATATCGAGTATATTATTATATATTATTTTTCAACATTTCTAATATTTTTCATGAAATTTATAATAGTCAAGTGACGAGCTACATTTTGATAGCAAAATGAGCACTGTAAGTCAATTAGAAACGAAGTTACAGTTGCCACCACTTTGTTGAACTTTGACCGCTCCTCCTGTAAAAATTATATTTTTGGCGCTTAACCCCCTTTCAATGCGGAGGCCCTCATATATATATATATATATTAATATATTATATTATATATATATATATCTATATATATAATTATATATATAATATATGTATATATACTTATATATTTATTTTATTTTTATATATATATATATTTACTATTTAATTTTATATATGTATAATTTTTATATATTTTTAATTTATA
>JACEEZ010025248.1:0-15243 GCA_016584305.1 Chionoecetes opilio | reverse complement strand
GGTTTTTTTAAAAAAAAAATTTAAGAGAGTGGAAAAAGTTAAAGGTTTAGGGGGGGGATGTGGTTTTGGGGGGGGGAAAAAATTTAGGGAAAAACAAAAATCTTTATTTGTTTTTGAATTAAAAAACCTTTTGTGTCTTTTTTTTAAAAAAAAAGGGGGGGGGTTGGGGGGTTCCCCCGGGTTTCCGGGGGGTTGGGTTTTGCCGAATGTTTCAATTATATATTCAAAAAATCGGGCCAAAAAATTTGTAACTAAAGGGGGAAGGGGGGGAGGAAAAAAGGGGGAAGGGGGGGGAAAAAAAAAAAGGGGAGGGAACGGGGAAAATCTTTAAGTCTTGTCACGGTTTTTTCAACGTAAGTTTTTTTGTGCGTGTGTTGTGTGTTTCACCACATTGTTTTTTACACGGAACGGGCCCCCGACCCCGTCCCAAACAAAAGGGATTTCCTCCTTGGTTTTTAAAAAACCCCCCCCCGGGGGGTCCGGGCCCCAACACCCGAAAATCCTTTGGGGGGGGGGGGGGGGGGGGAAAAGGGGGGTTGGGGGGGGGGGTTTGGGGGTTTTTGGGGTTTTGTTGGTTTGTTTGGGGGTTGTTTTTTTTGGGGTTTTGTGTTTTTTTTTTTGGTTTTTTCGGGTGTTGGGTTTTTTTTTTTTTTTGTGTTTGTGGGGTGGGGGTTGTGGTGTGGGTGGGGGTTGGGTTGGGGTTGTTGTGGGTGGTTTTGGTTGTGGTGTGTTGTTTGGTGTGTGGTGTGTGTGTTGTGTGTTGTTGTTGTGTGTGTGTGTGTGTGTGTGGGTGGTGTGTGTGTGTGTGTGTGTGTTTTTGTGTGTGTGTGTGTGTGTTTTGTGTGTTGTGTGTGTGTGTGTTTTTGGGGTGTGTGTTTGTGTGTTTTTTTTTTGGGTTTTGTGGGGGTTTTTTTTTTTTTTGTTTGGTTTGTGTGTGTTTTTTGTGTTGTGGTGTGTGGTTTTGTGTGTTTTTTGTGTGTGTGTGTTGTGGTGTTTGTGTGTTGTGTTTGTGTGTTGGGGTGTGTTTTTGTTTTTGTGTGTTGTGTGTGGGGTGGTGTGTGTGTGTGTGTGTGTGTGTTGTGTGTGTGTGTTTTGTGTGTTGTGTGTTTTTGTGTGTGTTTTTTGTTTTGTTGGTGTTTTTTGGTGGTGGTGTTTTGGGGTTTTTTTTTTTTTTTTTTGTTTTTGTTTTTTTTATTGGCATTGGTTTTTTTGGAAAAAAATCGGTGTAATATTGAAACCCCCCCACTTTTTTTTTTTCTTTTGAAAATTTTTTTGCCCCTTTTCTTCGGGCAGTTTTTGTTACCCCTTTGTTATAAATTTTTAAAGGGGCCCCATAAAAAGCGAAAAATAGAGGGGGGGAAGAAAGAAATAAAAGCAGAGAAATTTTGGAAGGAAGGAAGAAAGGAGAAAAAAAAGAGAAGAGAGAGAGAGAGAGGAGAGGAGAGAGAGAGCGAGGAGAGAGAGAGAGAGAGAGAAAAATGGAGGAGAGAGAGAGAGAGAGGGAGAGAGACGAGAGAGAGAGGAGAAAAGAAAAAAAAAAGGGGGAAAAAACCCCCCTACCAGAGTGCATAATAGTCACTCCGCACTATGTAGTGTAGTGTGGGTTGTTCAGGGCAAAAATTTACTTTTTTGCTTAATGCACCCCTGACCCAAATACCCCTTCCCTTTTCGTGAGGGCGTGGAAGGCTGGGGGCGAGGGAGGGAGAGTGTTTGTTTCAGATTACAGGTATTACGAGTGTGTGTGTGTGGTGTGTTTTCGTTGTTTTTGTGGGTGTGTGTGTGTGTGTGGGTGTGTTTGTGTGTGTGTGTGTGTGTTGTGTGTGTTTTGTGTTTTTTGTTGTGTCTTTTTGTGTGTGTGTGTGGTGTGTGTGTGCGCGTGTTTGTTTGTGTGTGGGGTTTTGTGTTTTGGGGTTTTGTGGGGAGAGAGGGGGAAAGAGAGAGAGAGAGAGAAAAGGGGGGGGGGGGGCGAGAGAGAAAAGGGGGGAGAAGGAAAAGAAGAGAGAGAGAAGAAAGGGAAGGGGAGAAAAGGAAAGGGGAGAAAAAGGGGGAAGAGGGGGGGAGGGAAAGGGGGAGGGGAGGGGGGAAGACCAAGCGGGGGGGGGAAAAAAATTAAAGTTTTTTTGGGGGGTTTTGTGTGTGTGTTAAAAAGGGGAGAAAAGGAAAAATTGGGGGTGGGAAAGAAAAGGGGGGAAAAAGGGGGGGGGAAAGGGGGGAAAAGCGAGGGGGGAGAAGGAAAAAGGGGAGAGGAGGGAGGCGAGAAAAAAAGAAGTGGAGAGGGAAAGGGGAAAATTTTTTTTGGGTTTGGTGGGTTTAAGAGAGGAGAGAGAGAGAAAAGGGAGAGAAAAAGGGAGAGAGAGAGAGAGAGGGGGAGAGAGAAATAAGAGGAGAGAGAGAGAGATGGAGAGAAGAGAGAGAAAAGGACCCAAGTAATACAATGATGATGATGTGGGGTTGTAGTGGAAGAGATGAAACATTAAAATAAAAAAATTAGACAACGTTTCCCCCTAAAAACCCCTTCTGATTATTTTTTTTTTTGGGGGACGTGTACTAATTTTGTTTCGCGTGTTTGAAAAAAATCGGTAAATTCCTTAATATTTTAGTTCGCATTTTTACGCTTCTTAAAAAAGCGAAAACATGATAGAAAGAGTAGACCCCTCCTTCCTCCTCCCCCTTTCCCCCACCCTCCTCCTCCTCCCCCCTTTCCCCTTTTCCTTTCCTCCCCCTCCTCCTCCTCCTCCTCCTCCTCCTCCCCCCTCCTCCCCCTTTCCTCCTCCTCCTCCTCTAAGGCATGGTACATTTTAAATTTGTTTTCTTAAAATAGTTGATAGTTAGTAGTATGTATTCAGCAGTACCCTCGTCAGGGAAAATAGGTCTCCTGGGTCGTTATTCCAGTAATCTATGTAATTTCCCCCTCCTCCCCACCCCTCCCCCCCGCCGTACCGCCGCCGCCGGCCGCCCCCGCCCCCCTTCCTCCTCCTCCCCCTCCCTCCCCCTTCCTCCCCCCCTTCCCTCTTCCTTTCTCTTCCTCCTTTCCCCCCCCCTTTTGGGGATAATTTCTACGAGGATCCCATCCTGGTTGAGGATTCCTCCTGTTGGGAATGACGGACTCCCCCGCCCGTGGCCATGCAGATTAGGACGTCTCTAAAATGACAAAGTTTCCTCTTACAGATAAAAAAACGACAGCGGACGGGTAGCGCTCACCTTAACCCCTTTTCTTACCCCACGAAACGTGGGTCCGCCCCCGTTTACGCAAATACTAATAAAAGTAATTTAAATAAAGCGCCCTGAAACAGGGAGAGACCCCCTCCCCGGGTAAACCCTACGCAAGGTTAACAAAACTTAAAGGGAACTAAAATTACTTACCAAATCCCAGAAGTTTATTTTAAAGCGTAACAAATTTATTAATACGTTGTTGCCAAACGCCGCCAATATCGCATATCATGAGATTTGGGGTCAAACACAAAAAAAAACTTTATTACTGAAATGCCTTCCAGGCTATAAGACTTTCCTAAATTTTTTCGCAGATAAAACAGGGGGTGATTTTTTACTTTAAAAAAAATTTGCAAGAAATCGAAACGATAAAGTAAACAAAGATCAATGACTCATCTAGAAAAATTTAAGCAAAGGGTAAATTGCTAACTATTGGGGACAATATTCGTCCTCCCAAAATTTAAAATGGGGAAGTAGATTGCCTCCTGTATAGGGGGAAAAAGTCAGTTGGAAAATAAAACGATACAATTATTTGTGGGTTTAAAACCCTACCTCGTAAAAAACGGGGAAAAAAATTTCTGCTGATAGAGAGGTATGCTTTGTTTGATATGGTGAACAAAGTATTTTTAAATATTTTGGTCCGTGAGCCTACAAGGGATAATATATCCTAGATTTAGTTTTCACTCCCGAATTTGATCTGTTTGTTTCTGCGATAAAGTGAACATTTGGGAAACAGTGATCCGGAAAGATGCGGCATAAATTGAAATGAGACATCACAGAAATCGGTTATAGTCCCAAATTTATAAAAAGCAATTTCACGAAGATCGCAGGGTACAAAGCGAAGTGAAGGATTTGACCTACTAAAAGGGTAATAACGCCGAAAACATGTGTAATGTATTCACAAAAAAAAACTCCAATAGGTGGTGGAAAAACATGTTCCCATGGTAAGAAAACTTTTTGAATAACATAAACAAACCCAGTTGGAGAATAATGAATCCAACAAATAATTTGAGAAAGCGCCGAGCGTTAAAAAATTACAAACGTCAAATGCAGACTGCGTTTCTAGAGAATAAAATGAGTAAAACGCGCTGCAAAGGACTAATTAATTTCAAAAAAAAGCGTGAGTTAAAAGAAAAAATTGAAAAGGGAATCCAAATCAAACCCAAAAAAGGTTTTTTCAATACTTCGAGTAAAAAAAACGTAAAAAAAGTATTGGGGGCCACTGAAAGATAAAATAATATCTTGGTAAATGATAATAAGAGTATGGCGTTCGTACCAATGAATATTTTAAGGGTATTTTTTAAAGAAGACGAAACTCCATTACCAAAACCAGTAAACATGTATGCGGACTCGAAAGGGATAGAGGGTAATAGGAGAGATAACAGTAGCGAAATATCAAAGTATTTGTGAAATTTGCCCCGCAAAACCGTGGGGGTGGAGAAATCTCGGCCGCGACACTTCGCGAAGTCACAGTAACTTTCGCTCCCATTAAAGATATTTTCAAAATCGGAAATGACAAAAATGTTCCTAGATGTGGAAATTAGCTAATGTTAACCGATTTTCAAGAAAGGGAGAAGAGCTCGCAAGAAATTTCGTCCAATTAGTCAACGTCCGTGATTTTTTTAAATATTTAGAAATATTGCGGGATAAAATATATCTTTTCTCGATGAAAAAAAACTCAATACAAAACTCCCAGCAGGTTTTTCGAAATAAAGACCCTGCTTAACAAACCAGGGATTTTTTAATGTCTTTTTATTAAAATGGGACGCTAAAATCCCTCGGATGTAATATCCCTTTTGATTTTCAGAAAGCCTTCGTACAGTTCCCCATAAGCGACTGTTGACCAAGTAAGGGCACAGGCTTGGAGAGCAATTTGTTCATGGGTTTGGGGATTGCTTTTTAAAACGTAAACAACGGGTAGTAAAAATGGCGAGGCATCTGATTGGGAGATGTTACTAGTGGGGGCCCCGGGCTCGGTTTTTTGGGTTTCCCACTCTTTTTCTAAAATTTTAACGACTAGCAGGGCTTTTATCTAAAATATGAAATTTTCAGATGAACCAAATTAGGCGGTAAGATATACTAAGAAAACTGCGAATCATACAAAAGGTTCGACAAAAATATCAGATTTGGGGTATAAATGGCTATTTTAAAATTTAATTCCGATAAATGTAAAGAAAATAAGGCAAGATAACCCATATTAACTATCAAATGCAAAATAAACTTAATGAAGTACAGAGAAAAGGGTTTAGGTGTCATCATCGAATGATCAAAACCCGTCCCCCATTGCCCAGCTGCCCGTAAAAAGGCAAATATGATGTTGGCTTTATTAAAAGTAACTTTTAAAATAAAACTCCGAAAGAATGACACAATTTACACCCTTTGGGTTAGGCCGCACTTGGGAAAAGCCGTTCAATTCTGGTCGCCCTGTTTCGTAAAAGATCAAACCAAAATTGGGAAACAGTGCAAAGAAGAGAAAACCAAACATATTCCATCTCGCGAAAAATTTATTTTATGAAGGAGACTGGGAAACTTAATATGTTTTCCTTAAAGGTCGTAGAATCCGTGGGGACTTGATGAAAACCTTTTAAAATCCTAAAAGGTTTTGATTCTTTAAACAAGAAGCCTATTCGAGCTTTCAACTCAAGTGACAACAAGAAATAATGGTTTAAAACAAAAGGGCAACGTTGGGGGACCGATCTCCCTAAAAATTTTTTCAATGTTAGGTCGTTGATCGATGTAAAAAAGTTACCAGCAAAGTTGTCGGAGCCACAAATAACTACATTCAAAAACAGACTTGACGCGCACTGTAAAGTAAATAGGATTTATAGTGCGAATTGTATCTAGCCCCCCCTATCGATTATTGTAGTGGTAGGGTAGTTGTAGTTAGTATATTTTTATCCCAATTCTTTTCCTATGAAACTTCATGTTCCCATCCTCTTTGGGACATGGTATCATTTTCCAATGTTTTTCTTTCAAGTATTGATAGTTTGTAGTATGTAGTTCACAGATACCTTTGCTATGGCCAATAGGTCTTGGGTTTTATCCCAGAATCTTATTTCCTCCCCCCCCCTCCTCCCCAGTAAACGGGACTACTACAACTTTTGACCGAACGGGTTGTGGTTCAGTAAGGGCCCCTGACAGTTAGTGACCCCCATCTGGATTTAATACCAGGGTTTCTGGCAGGGGGGATTGAAGTGCAGGAGTCCTACTTGGAAATGCATACCGCAGGGATTGAAACGGGGCTGGGCCGATTGACTTTCTGCCTCCCAGAAAGCGCCAGGCAAGCTGCCGCACCACCTGAACTTCCACACGAAACCACACCAAAAAACACATTTAACCCCATGACACACACAGTAGCCGATTTTAAAAAAGGTTACCCCTATATCTGCCTGTGACGGACTGTGGATCAGTAAGGGTCCTGACAGTTAGGACCCCCATCGGGATTTAAGGTACCAGGGGGCACTGCTGCAGGAGGCATTTAAAATGCACGGCGTCCCACAGGGGAAAAATACACAAACCGCAGTGGATCGAACGGAGCTGGGGCCCGATTGACTGCTGCCCCCCAAGAAAGCGCCAGGCAAGGCTGCCCCACCACCCCTTTAAACCCCCCACACTGTGTTCTCACCATTTCAAAAAACAAAAAAAATGACCCATCTACAAGCCTAAACCTACCCCACAAACTGTATAGTTAGCCCGATAAGCTTTCAAAAATTTTCCCCACAAATTTTAGCAGTTTTTCTATATTGATGTATCACTTTTTTTCCGGCCACTTCGGCTGGAGGGTGGGTGGGTGGGGAGGAGCCTTCTACTTTCCATCCTTTCTCTCTTATTATCAGTTAGTGTAGGTATTAAAGCAAACAGCCTTGTAAAGGGCCTTTGTCTTTTGGTTTGTTTTCCTTTGTAAAAACCTTTTTAATCCCCCTCCCCACCCCTTTAGGGTCTTGGTACGAATAATACAAGAAATTTGGGAAAAAAAAAAAAACTAAAAAAATCCCCTAAAATATCACAAAGAGGAAAAGGACAACAAGAAATAAAAAACATAAATAAATACAGAGAGATGAAAAATGTCAATTTTTAAAAAGGTTTAAAAAAAAGTCACGAATTGAGAAAAAAAAAGTGAATGGTGTGACGATGTAAAAAAGGTCATTTGGGGGCAAATTAGGGGTCGAAAGTAGAAGAAAAAAAAAGGCGAAATGAAAATTGTTTTGATGGGGTTTTTTTTTTGGGGCCGAGACCGTCCATAGTGGCTCCCAGAATGCCGTTTGTGGTGGTAATGACGGTTAACCCCCCTTTTTACGCCATACAGATCTTTTTTTTGCTACTAAAAAACGTCTGTTGTTAGCCATAAAATACAAAAAGTAATGAATATACCAAATTTTTTAGTGGACAAGGGAACTAACAGGCAATCATAAATTTTTGCTCATACTCATTAAAAAACGTCTAATGGAAGACCAAAATTTCAAAAGAAAATTTCTTCGGGCCCGAGGGTTTAAAAATTCACGTTAATCTGAGTGTAATGGCATCGCGTCCTTGTTCTGCCTTCCGCATTTCTTTATCATAATCTGTAGTGTCATGGCCCTCGCGTCCTTTTGTCTGCCTGTCCTGCATTTCTTTATCAGTAATCTGAGTGTCATGGCCATCGCGTCCTTGTATTGCCGTCCCCCATTACTTTATCAGTAATCTGTAGTGTCAGGCCTCGCGCCTTGTATCTGCCGTCCTACATTACTTACAGTAATCTGTAGTGTCATGGCCAAACCGTCCTTTTGTCTGCCTGCCGATTTTTATCAGTAATCTGTAGTGCATGGCCCTCGCGTCCTTGTGTTGCCTGTCCTGCATTATTTACGTAATTTTTGTGTGTAATGGCCATCGGCCTTGTATCTGCCTGTCCCCCATTTTTATCAGTAATCTGTAGTGTATGGGCCCTCGGTCCTTGGTTCTGTTCCGCATACTTTTTTCAGTAATCTGTAGTGTCATGGCCATCCCCCATTGTATTGCCTGTCCTGCATTCTTTTCAGTACCCGTAGTGTAAGGCCTCGCGTCCTTGTATCTGCCTGTCCTGCATACTTTACAGTAATTGTAGTGTCATGGCCAGCGTCCCTTTTTCTGCCGTCCTGCATTACTTTATCAGTAATCTGTAGGTCATGGCCATTGCGTCCCCTTTTATCGCCTTCCTGCAACCCTTATCAGTAATCTGAGGTCTGGCCATCGCGTCCCCTTTTATCTGCCTGTCCTGCATTACTTTACAGTAATCTGTAGTGTCATGGCCATGCGTCCTGTGTCTGCCTGTCCTGCATTACTTTATCAGAAACTGTAGTGTCAGGCCCCTCCGTCCTTGTATCTGCCTGTCCTGCATTTTCTTTATCGTATCTGTAGTTCATGGCCATCGGTCCCTTTTGTCTGCCCGTTTCCTGCTTTCTTTATCAGTAAACTGTAGTGTAATGGCCATCGGCCTTTGTATTTCCTGTCCTCATTACTTTACAATTGTAGTGTCATGGCCATCGCGTCCTTGTATCTGCCTGTCCTGCATTACTTTTTCATAATCTGTGTGTCATGGCCATGCGCCTTTTATCTGCCGTCCCGAATACTTTATCAGTAATCTGTAGGTCATGGCCCTCGCGTCCTTGTATTTGCCTGTCCTCATTACTTTTCATAATCTGTAGGTATGGCCATGCGTCCCTTGTATCGCCTGTCCTGCATAACTTTACAGTAATCGTAGTGTCATGGCCATCGCGCCTTGTATCGCCTGTCCGCATTTCTTTATCAGTAATCTGTAGTGCATGGCCATGCGTCCTTGTTCTGCCGTCCGATTATTTATCAGTAATCGTAGTCAGGCCTCGCGGGGGCCTTGTGTCTGCCTGTCCGATACTTTTCAGTAATCTTAGGCATGGCCCTCGGTCCTTGATCTGCTGTCCCGCATTACTTTATCAGTAATATGTTTGTCATGGCCCTGGTCCTTTTATTCCCCGTCCTGCATATTTATAGTAAATTTTATGTCATGGCCACGCGTCCTTGATCTCCCTGTCCCCGCAATTTATCAGTAATCTGTAGTTCAGCCCCCGTCCTTGATCTGCCTGTTGCATTACTTTACAGTAATCTGTATGGAAAGGCCATCGGCCTTTTATCTCCTGGGTTTCATTTCTTTTCGTAACTGTAGTGTCATGGCCATCGCGTCCTTTGCTGCCTGTCCGCATTTCCTTATCAGCTTTTAAAGACACTAAACCCTTGTTTATTTCTTTCCACACATGTTTTTTAAAAGGATTTAAAGACATGTTTGGGGATAATGATAAAAATAATGATGATATTAAGATAATTAATAAAAGTAGTAGTAGTAGTAGTAGAGGTAGTAGTAGAGTAGTAGTAGTAGTAGTATAGTAGAGTGCAAAAAACACTATAGTAAAATAGTAGATAGAAGTAGTATATAAAGTAGAGTAGTAGTTATAGTGTAGTAGTAGTATAGTAGTAGTATGTATAAGTAGTAGTAGTGTAGTAGTTAGTAATAGTATAGTAGTGTAGTATAGTAGTAGTAGTGTGTAGCGCAGACTAGTAGAGTAGTAGAGTAGTAGTAGTAGTAGTTGTAGTAGTAGTATTTAAATAGTGTGTAGTAGCAGCACTAGTATAGTAGTAAGAGAAGTAGAGAGTGTAGTAGTATAGTAGTAATAGAATAGTAGTATAGTAGTAGTAGTAGTGTGTAGTAGTTTGTAGTAGTAGTCGTAGAGTATAGTAGTTTTGCAGCAGCCTATAGTGATAGTAGTAGTAGTAGTAGAGTAGTAGTAGTGTAGTAGTATAGTAGTAGTAGTAGGGTAAGTATAGTAGTATAGTAGTAGTATAGAGTAGAAGTATTTGTGAAGTATATAGTAGTAATAGTAGTTGTTGTTGTAGTAATAGAAACAGTAGAAGATAGTAGCCAAGTGGATATGTAAAGTGAAAAATCTAATTATTAAGTCTTTTCTCCTTCTGACTGACGAAAAGAAGCTAACTTTTCTCACTACCTAAACCACCCACACCTCCACAACGACCATGCCACCGCCATCCCCCCACCACCTCCACAACGCCCACTCCACAACGACCACCGCCCGCCACCCACCACCCTCCACAACGACCACCACCATCCCACCCCCACCCCCACCACCACCGCTACACACCACCACCACCGCCACCATCAGCGTGGAATGAGCAAGCATAAAATTCAGTTTTTATATCACGAGCCCTTAGCAAACATAGCTTCTCCCCCAACGATGCCAGGGACGCAATAAAGTGCTGAAGCCACCTCGTACGACTGCTGTTGCAAGAGACTAGAGAAGTAGAGGAGTGAAGGAGGGGAGGAGTGGAAGAAGTGGGAAAGGAAAGGGGAAGGAGTGGAAGGAGTGGAGGGAGAGCTGCAAGTGGAGACCTTAAACAGACCCACAAACTTACTCGAGAAACCTATGGCTTGCTTACCTCTTCACAACCTGGCTCTTCTTGGCATGTAAAGAATGAAAGAGAGAGAGAGAGGAAGAGAGAAGAGGGAAAAGAGAGAGAGAGGCGGCGGGGGGGAGTGGGGGGGGAGGGGGGGGCGGGGTGAGGGGGGGGCGGGGGGTGGGGGGTGGTGGGGGGGAGGGGAGGGTGTGTGTTTGTGGCGGGGGGGTTGGAAAAGAAGAACAAAACATCACCTCCTCCTCGTCCTCCTCCTCCTCTCCTCCCCTTCTTAGCTAGTTCTTTTTTTTTTTGATGTAAATTGATTTTAAATTTTTTAATACTTAATTTTTGCAATTTTAAGGTCCCTGGGAAAGGTGTGGGGAGAAAGAAGAAAGAATGGGGGTGAGGAGAGAGAGAAGGAGAGAGAGAGAGATGAGAGAGAGAGAGAGAAAGGGGAGGAGAAAAGAGAGGGAGAGAGAGGAGAGAGAGAGAGAGAGAGAGAGAGAGAGAGAGAGAGAGAGAGAGAGAGAGAAAAAAAAAAAAAATTATGGACAGACGTTCAGACAGACAGGCAGTCAGATAGAACCAAACAGCCAAAGAAACAGGCAGATAAAGAGACAGACACAGGCATAAACTAAACTATATAAAATCTAGTGTACAGATAGACATAGACAGACAAATAGACAGACACAACTATCAAATAAAAGAAACATAGACAGATTGATAAACAAGGATGAAATAATGTAAAATGACTCTCATAGAAACATAGCAAAGACTTTCCCCATAATACAATGTCCCGTTTCTTTGGTCTTTGCGATTTCAATTCATATTATATCATTAATTGAGGCGTCCGCATTAGAAGGCCGCTCGCGCAAAAATTAATAAAGTGAGAAAATGCGTTCAAAGCGTGGCGAACTCGACATCATAACTTTCTATTGTATACGCTATGTCATGAACTTAGTCTTACAAATGACCGGTAAACAATCACACTCTATGATTGGTCTCAATCAAAAATGTTTCGATGATCGTGATATCACTACCTAATTTTGCATAATAAGTTTAGCAAACTGTGTTCATGTGTTTCGGAAGTTCACCGAAGTTTGAGTGAGTGTTTATCAGAATACAGCACAATATGGATATATATCATGATATGGAACATAGAAACACAAGATAACAATATTTAACAATAACATAAAGTGGAAAATGGGAAGAAAAACTGTGCAATGTCTTATATAGGCGCTCATCAGTAGTACCTTTAGTAGTAGTAGGGCTAGTATTAAAAGTAGTAGTAGTAGTAGTAGTAGTAGTAGTAGTAGTAAGTAGTAGTAGTAGTAACTATTAAAAAAAACTTACTACTGTTTTACTATCACTACTGCTAAAAAAAAAAGTAGCAGTAGTAATAGTTTTTTTTATAATTTTTTTTTAACTACCTCCATCCCTATTGGAAACTGTGCGGTGAAAAGACAAGTTCTGCCTTTCACAGACACAGTCCCACTGGCCCCTCCCCGCCAATGACTGTAGCCGCTAACCCTTACATACAAATAATAGTAGTAGTAAAAAAAAAAAAAAAAAAAAAAAAAAAAAAATAATAATAATAATAATAACAAATAATAATAATAATAATAATAATAATAATAATTAATACTGAACACTCACCAGTGGGTGAAGAGTAGAATGATTATCCATTGTAATTACGCAAGTCCATTGAGAGGTTCAGGTCGTCATCAGCAAGGGTATGTATGTATCCGTTATGCGTCACGTTATCAGAGGGGAGGGAGGGCTCTGATTGCCCGATGCCCTCCCTGCACTGGAGTGAGCCACCCATCTTATACGGAATTTGCCCGATAAAAATTTTCCGAATTATAACGGCTACTCATCCTGGATGGGCAGCCCTTCTAACACGGAATATTTGCTCAGCAGCGTGTTACGCCTGCATCGATGGTCGACAGACATAATATTTATTTTCTCCTTGTATAGATGTTCGACCTTACTGACGGGACACTCATCCTCTCCCGGGCGAAAGTTAAGACTCAATAGAGTGCTATACACAGTTATCTTGGTTTTGGCCGGGGTGGCGCGAGCGGCCCTTCTAATGCGGGGACGCCTGCTCATAATGATATGAATTTACTCATATCGAACTTCCGCATCAAAACAAAGGGCAACTGCATTGATATTTGTATAGAAAACAAAATAAATGTATTCGTATGCACCAGTCATAACATCATTCAGTTGGCACAGTTTAACATAAAAAACATCTTGCATATTAATAAAACTAAATGAATAATTTGTACAGCACTGAAAGCACCATCAATGTGACTAACTGTATTCAGCAATAGTGTTTGATGTTTTCCTTTAATTTTTTATCATTTGGATGCGCGATTTCCGCTTCAGTAATATCACCGAGAGTCTGGATTTCCGTGCCAATCAGGAGAGAGAGGGAGAGAGAGAGAGAGAGAGAGAGAGAGAGAGAGAGAGAGGAGAGAGAGAGAGAGAGAGAGAGGAGAGAGAGCGAGAGAGGAGAGAGAGAGAGAGAGAGAGGGAGAGGAGAGAGATTTATAAAAAAAAAAAAAAAATAAAAAATTTTTAAAAAAAATTTAAAAAATTTTAAAAATTTTTTTAAAAATTTTAATTTTTAAATTTTAAAACCTTTATACAAAACCCCCTTTGAAAAGGGGCCACATTTTATTTCCGGACCCCCCCCTTTTTTTTAAAAAAGGGGGGGGCCCCTTTAAAAAAAACCCCAAAACCCCCTTTTTCAATTTTTTTCCCTTTTTTAAATTTAACCTCCCCAAACCCCCAAAAACAAAATTTGTCACCTTTTTTTTTGCCGGTGGCGACGCTTATTTACCCCCCTTGTATAATTTTTTTCCCCCCCCCCCCCCTTCATTTTTTGGGGGAAATTTGGGCCCTCAATAAGTGCATAAAAAAATTTTGGGGTTTTTCCCCCCCCGGGGGGGGGTTTAAAAGGGGGGCCCCTTATTAAGGGGTTTCCCAAAAATTCCGCTAAAAAGGGGGGAACTGATTTTTTTTTTTTAAAAAGAAAAAAAAAAAATTTTTTTTTTTTGGGGGGCAAAAAAAAAAACCAAGGGAAAAGAAAAAAAAAGAAAAAAAAAAAAAAGAAAATTTGAAAGAGGGGGGGAAAAGGAAATGTTTTAGAAAAATTTTTTTTTTTTTTTTTTTTTTTTTTTTTTTTAAAAAAAAAAAGGGGGGGGTTTTTGAAAAACGAGACGGAAAAGGGGGGGAGGAGAGAAAAGGGAGAGAGAGAGAGAGAGAGAAGAGAGGAGAGAGAGAGAGAGAGAAAAGGGGGGAGAGGAGAGAGAGGGGAGAGGGGAGAGAGAAAGAGAGAGGAGAGAAAGAAAAAGGAAAAAAGGGGCCCCCCCCAAACCCGAAAAAAACGGAAAACGTAAAAAATTTTTAACCCCCGGAAAAACAAACAGAACACACACCCACAACCACCACCACACACACAACACACAACCACACACCCCACACACCACAACCAAGCAAACGGGGCCCAAAAAGATATTAAAAACCTATTACACATTCCCAAAAAAAAACCCCCCTGTTTTTTTGGTAATAGTTTAATTTTAAATTCGATTCCTATCCATAAATGCTTAAATTTCACAACATTACACAATACAAATACTTAATACCAAAAATACTTTAAAATATATTAAAGATTAAAAAAATACCTCAGAAAACATTTAAAATACTTATAAAACAGCAACAAAGATGAGTGCAATGAATTTTAGTGATATTCCATGCCCTAGTTTGTTAATTTCACTACATGCCAAAATGTTTATCCCTTTTTACGATATTATGGGTCAGTAGCGTATTTTTTGCCTGCATATTAGATATATCTTACCTTTTTTAAACTAGATTTGAATTTAATAGATATTAAGAAGAATCCCCTAAAGTCCTACCCCCTTTTTGGGTTTGAATTAACGCGAAAAAAATACCGATATTGACGTTAATTGGGGATTTTTAAGTCCAAAAATCAACTCCCTCCCCCTCCCGGGTTTACCCTTTTGGCGGGGATTTTTTAAAAAAAAACCTAATTCTTCCTCCGCCCGGATACGGGGAAAAAACATCGAGGGGCGCCAGGGCAGAGTTCGATTTCAGCTGTCGGAAAGGGAAGGGCAAAGGGGGGGGGGGGTCTGGGTTTGGGGGAGGGGTGTGGCGAGGAGGGGGAAGGAGGAGGAGGAGGAGGAGGAGGGGGGAGGAGGAGGTGGAGGAGGAGGAGGAGGAGGGGGGAGGGGGAGGGGGGGGGGAGGAGGAGGAGGAGGAGGAGGAGGAGGAGGGGGGAGGAGGAGGAGGAGGGAAGGGGGAGGGGGAGGGGAGGAGGGGAAAGGGGGAGGAGGGAGGAGGAGAGAGGAGGAGGGGGAGGAGGAGGAGGAGGAGGAGGGGAGGAGGAGGGAGGATTTCATAGGGGTTACATAGGGAAAAAACAGACACCAAGGAGACCTATTGGTCCATGACGAGGGATCGCTGAAACTACATACTACTAAATATAAATAATTAAAAAACAGTTGGAAAATATACCTGTCCCAAAAGGTAAAAGGGAACAAGGGGAAAAATTTTTTTTTCCCCCAATCAAAACGATAAGGGGGTAATGAAATATAATAAAAACCAAATTTT
>JACEEZ010025247.1:65000-73074 GCA_016584305.1 Chionoecetes opilio | reverse complement strand
CAAGAAGAGAGAGAGAGAGAAGAGGGGAGAGAGAGAGAGAGAGAGAGAGAGACGAGAGAGAGAGAGAGAGAGGAGAGAGAGAGAGAGAGAGAGAGAGAGAGAAGGCATATCTCTTCCACTGTGTCGTTATTTGTAGATTTTAAAGCAGACTTATTTCTACAATGAAAAAAGGATGTCATCTCTGTCATCGATGCAATGCTATAATATAAACTCAATTATTTGCAATCTATTTCTGGGTTGATAATAAAAGGTTACAGCAGACTTCAGTATATTATATAGTCGATCGGGAAGCTGTTTGAGAATACTAAGACAAAAAATTAACGTTGAAAATAACAAAAGGACTATAGAAGCTTACGAAGACGGAATGAGCGAGGACAATAAAACAAACGGTCATGAAAAATGGCGTAAAAATAATGAAAGAAATAAAAAAAATGACGGAGGGAAGAATGACGATGACAAGAAAGAAGACAAAGAGTATGAAACGAACTGGAAAATAGAATAACTAAAAATAGGGAATGAATCATGTTATACGGATATTAAAGAGAGAGAGAGAGAGAGAGAGAGAGAAGAGAGAGAGAGAGAGAGAGGAGAGAGAGAGAGAGAGAGAGAGAGAGAGAGGATGAGAGGAGAGAGGAGAGAGACGAGGAGAGTGAGGAGAGAGAGAGAGAGAGAGGAGAGAGAGAGAGAGAGAGAGGAGAGAGAGAGAAATGGAGGCGGTCAGCGTGAGGGAATAAAGGAAGAGAGAAGGAAAGAATAAAACTGCGAAGAGGTAATAAAGCGAAGACGGGACCGGAAGAAGACGCTGATAATGGCTATTCGTCTGAGGAGGAAGGAAGGGAGAAGGAAGAAGGAGAGAAGGAAGGAAGAAGGAAGAAGGAAGAAGGAAGAGAGGAAGGAAAGGAAGGAAGAGAAAGGAAGAAGGGAGAGAGAGGAAGGTTTCACACACACGATAAATGAAAAGGTTGAAAGGTTGAAGATGAGAGAAAGGCAAAGAGGTAAGGAGGAAACGATAACGGATGAACAGAATAGAAGAAGAAGAGTAAAGAAGAGAGAAAGGTGAATAAATCGAAACAATGGAAGAAGAGGGAACATAATGAAAATAGGAAGGGAGAAGAGAGGGAGAGAAAGAGAAGAGGAGAAAGACAGAGCAAAGAGGAACTGCATTATTTATCCTTTCGAGAAGACAACTTTATTTATTGTTTTGTTTTTCTTTTCCTTCAAGTTCTGGCCTTATTTATCACCACCTTCACCACCACAACAATCACCACCATAAGTTTCTCTTCCTACACCCTTTCCACCACCACCACCCCACCACCACCACCACCATCACCACCACCACCACCACCATCACCACCACCACCACCACCACCACCACCACCACACCACCACACCCACCACCACCACCACCACCACCACCACCACCACCATCACGACCACCACATCATCACACCACCACCACACCACCACCACCACCACCACCACACCATCACCACCACACCACACCACCACACCACCATCACCACCACCACCATCACCACCACCAACACCACCAACATCACCACCACCACCATCCACCACCACCCACCCCCAACCACACACCATCACCACCACCACCACCACCACCATCACCACCACCACCACCACCACCACCACCACCACCACCACCACCACCCACCACCACCACCATCACCACCACCAACCACACCACCACCACCCCACCACCCACCACCATCACCACCACCACCACCATCCCACCACCACCATCACCACACCACCACCACCACCACCACCACCACCACCACACCACCACCACCACCACCACCACCACCACCACCACCACCCCATCACCACCCACCACCACCACCATCACCACCCACCCACCATCACCACCACCACCATCACCACCACCACCACCACCACCATCACCACCACCACCATCACCACCACCACCACCAGTGTAGCCAATATCACGCCCAAACTATTTTCTCAAACAACACTGCAATTCCACAATCACTTCCCCCCGAAAATGACGCTCTAAAGATATCTGAAGAGAGAGGACAGAGAGAGCAGCCGTGCAGAGAGAGAGAGAGAGATGAGAAAAGAGAGAGGAGAGACGAGAGACGCCAGAGAGAGATGAGAGAGAGAGAGTAGAGAGAGAGAGAGAGAGGAGAAGAGAAGAGAGAGAGAGAGAGAGAGAGAAGAGAGAGAGAGAGAGAGAGAGAGAGAGGAGAGAGAGAGAGAGAGGGAGAGAGAGAGAGAGGAGGAGAGAGAGAGGAGAGAGAGAGAAGAGAAGGGGAGAGAGAGAGAGAGGAGACACCAAACTCCCTGAGCTCTTAATTAAACTCATTGTTAATTCAATCCTATCGATCGTCCTCGTTTCCGTCCCTATAGAACACACATCACCACCCTAGCTAGAACTGACACTTCAACACCCCCCCCCCAAGACACTATCAACGCCTTCTATTGACTCTCTCCTCCAACCTAACCTCCACTAGCGCCTTAACACCTAACAATTAACTACAAACACAAGATACTAACCAGGAATACCAGATAAACCTTGATTGTCACAGGTAAACTCTCGACACCTTAACATCTTCAATGTTTTCTCCTAATTAGCTACCTTCGCGCCCCTGGATAGACGTCAATACAACAGAGGTGTGTCCTGCTTGTCTTCCCCGCTGGCAGGTCGTGTAAAGACGCCTCGCTCCTTAAGTAGTAAAGAACAATGGATTTAAATGGCAATAAAGATATATTAGTCGTACGTGTATAGCCCCCGCAGTCTCTCAAGAGCCATATGAGTGCACAAACATCGGCCTTGCAAGAGCCTGGTAGGTGAGCAGAAGGTCCCGAGTTCAAGTCCCACCAAGGAGCAACTGACAAATCCATCGTCGAGTGGCCGAAGAAACCCGTATGCAGCATTTCTGTTCTTTCGACAACAACTACACGTGCGGCGGAAGGCACACTGCGGCCTTGCAACGAAGAGAAAACTGGAGCAACAGATTTAAGGTAACTGTGACTCGGTATATTAAATCGTAAATGTTTATGAGATGGAAGACTATGAATGCATCCCAACTCACGGTTAAGGAATATGTAGGAATGGTAACTAACTAATTAACACTACAGAAAAATAACTCTCATGCTGCAGATGCACTTCAAGGTAAAAATCTATCACTGTTTTAGTATGAATACAAGTGCTTGTGGGCCCTTCGGACCCATGTATTGATGTTTGTAGTAGTAGTATATATTAGACAACATGTGATTGCAAAATCCAATCGTGTTGTTGCTGTCTTTGGTCACTGGTCAAAGTGCCTCGGGGTAGACCAAGTTCCGTGTGATTCCAACCCTTTGTGTTCCGTGTGATTCCAACACACACATACTCACACACGCACACAAACGTCCATGAGTCTACTGAGTTTGTGGAATGCGGCAAGACGTTACTGCAGAGTTGTTCCTGTAATCTAATACCCCTAAAGTGTTTTTAGCCCAAAACCCCCCTTCAAAATTATTCAATCGAAATGGGACCAAGCCGCTTACCACCTACGATTTATTTGCGATTTTGTGAGCCTACTCTCATCAAAATTGAATTTACAGTTTCGGCTATCCAAGACAGACAGATAGACAGACAGACAGACAGACAGACAGACAGACACACAGACACACATACACACACACACACACACACACACACACACACACACACACCACACACAGACACACGGCTACTCCTATAGTATATTAGATATTTTCTCACTTCGGGATTCATGTTATAAGCAATACTACAATGTCTATAAACACTACAAGTGCTTGTGGGCCCTTCGGACCCTTGTATTGATGTTTGTAGTAGTAGTATATTATAAACAACAATGTGAGTGCAAACTCCAATCGTGTTGTTGCTGTCGTTGGTCACTGGTCAAATTGCTTTGGGGTAGACCACGTTCCGTGTGATTCCAACCCTTTGTGTTCCGTGTGATTCCAACACACACACTCACACACGCACACAAACGTCCGTGAGTCTACTGAGTTTGTGGAATGCGGCAAGACGTTACCGCAGAGTTTGTCCTGTAATCTAATACTCCTTAAGTGTTTTTAGTCCCAAAACCCCCCTTCAAAAATTATTCAATCGACATGGGACCAAACCGCTTACCACCTACGATTTATTTGCGATTTTGTGAGCCTACTCTCATCAAAATTGAATTTACAGTTTCGGCTACCCAAAACAGACAGACAGACAGACACACACACACACACACACGGCTACTCCTATAGTATATTAGATGTCATTCTCCTTTGTTTCTTGGATTTCCCTATCACTGTGTATACATATTGATATTTTTTATATATATATTCAGTGTATTTACATTCTCATTTCTCATTTGGGGTTCAGTTCCATCCAAACTATTTGCTATCCTCGTTGGGCTGACTCAATCGGACTCAATCTGAAAGTCTGATTTTATTATTCTCTCTCTCTCTCTCTCTCTCTCTCTCTCTCTCTCTCTCTCTCTCTCTCTCTCTCTCTCTCTCTCTCTCTCTCTCTCTCTCTCTCTCTCTCTCTCTCTCTCTCTCTCTCTCTCTCTCTCTCTCTCTCTCTCTCTCTCTCTCTCTCTCTTTCTTCTCTCTCTCTCGAGCTGTCTCTCCTTCACTTTTCCCTCCGTTCCTTTTCCTCTTCACCTCCCTATAAGAACTCCTTCAAAAATTTCTGTCAATGCTAGGAGAGTCTAGCCGGCTCTCAGTCTTTCAATTCCTGAAATGTACGTGATTTTTAAAATTATTATTCATACGGTTTTCCTTCCCTGCTATCGAATTTTTACGCTATTCCTTTTACATTGTTTCTTCCTCCTTTTTGGTGCTTCGTGTCAAAAATTTCTTGTTTGCAGTTTTTATCCCTCCCTTGTAAAAGGCAGTAGAAAAGGAAAAAAATGATGAAGACTGCTATTTTACCTCTCATACCTATACATACGTCTGACTCTGACACACACACACACACACACACACACACACACACACACACACACACACAATATCACACACAACAACACAGACAGACACACACACACACACACACAACACACACACACACACACACACACACACCACACACACACACACAACACACACAACACGATCACAGACACTACACACACAGACACAACACAGACACAGACACAGACACAGACACAGCACAACACACACAGACACAGACACAGACACAGACACAGACACACACACACACACACACACACACAGACACATATATAGACACACACACACACACAGACACAGACACAGACACAGATATAGACACACACACACACAGACACACACACACACACACCCACACACACATACACAGACACAGATATAGACACACACACACACAGACACACACACACGCACACACACACACATTTGCCTTCTGTCATTTCTCTCGTCAGAATCTACATAATATAGTTACGTAAAAAGCGATGATGTAAAATTTCTTCTAATTGGTAAAAGTGAGAAACTCGGAATGAAATGAAAATGGACAGGACGTTATTTATTTTACTGACACACAGATATCTTTCATACGTGTCTTTTTTTATCTTTTTTTTCATTTCCTTTCCTTTTTTTGTAGTGCAGAGATTTGAGGCAACACGGTTTTTTCTTTTTTCCTTTTTTTTTTTGGAATATTTTTTTGTCCCTACCGTGAAAGCGTATAATGTGCGTGGAGATTTTAAGTAACAGTATTTAGTTTTTGTTTTGAGCAGTGTATGATTTGCCTGCCGTCCGTATAAGCAGGTGTAAGTACGTGGAAGATGATACAGATGATGATACAGATGATGATATAAAGAACACAGGACACACACGCAACACAGCCTTGTTTTGCAATTTGCCTGTCGTGCGCCGCATCATTATTGTCAACAGCCACGGCAATTCAACCTGTGCATTCAATTACCTTGACAATCATTAGAATCAACTGCATCCTCTTCCTCCTCCTCCTCCTTCCCTTTCCTTTTCTCCTTCTCCTCCTTCCCTTCCCTTCCCTCCCCTTCACTTCCCTCTTCCTCCTCTTCCTCCTTCTCCTTTCCTCCCTCCCTTCCCTTTGCTCCTCCTTTCATTCACTCCTTTCCTCCCTCCCTACCCTTTGCTCCTTCTCCTCCTCTTTCCCTTCCCTTCCCTTCCCTTCCCGTCCCGTCCCGTCCCGTCCCTTCCCTTCCCTTCCCTTCCCTTCCCTTCCCTTCCCTTCCCTTCCCTTCCCTTCCCTTCCCTTCCCTTCCCTTCCCTTCCCTTCCCTTCCCTTCCTTTCCCTCTCTTCCCTTTCCTTCCCAGACCCCCTCCTCCTCACTGAATACTTTAAATTTTTATCATAAACCAAAAAAATACTGAGTTGCATTAAAGTACAAAGAAAATGGTGAAAATATTTGTTGTAACCCCGAAGGTATTTTGATATTTTACGTCCCCATCCTCTTCATCCTCTTAACCACCACCACCACCACCCTGTTCTTGCAATTATGGAGGCGTGTCTTCGTGTGTTTAACTCTGCTCTACGTTTACATTGAAGGCTTACAAGCGACAAGACCGTTCATTATTTTTTTCCGGTTGCTTGTTTGCATCACCTGCTTCGCGTGTCTCACATTAAGATGAGCCACCTAAAGGGTGATATTGAGAAAATTCAAGAGAGAGAGAGAGAGAGAGAGAGAGAGAGAGAGAGAGAGAGAGAGAGAGAGAGAGAGAGAGAGAGAGAGAGAGAGAGAGAGAGAGAGAGAGAGAGAGAGAGAGAGAGAGAGAGAGAGAGGAGAGAGAGAGGAGAGAGAGAGAGAGAGAGAGAGAGAGAGAGAGAGAGAGAGAGAGAGAGAGAGAGATATTGATAATCAGACAGACAGACAGCCAAACAGACAGATGCATAGACAGACAGAGATTTATAAGCAGACAGACAGACGAACTTGATAAACAGACAGATGCATAGACAGACAGACAGAGAGATCGATAAACAGACAGACAGACAGACAGATTCATAGACAGACAGAGAGATCGATAAACAGACAGACAGACAGACAGACAGACAGACAGATTCATAGACAGACAGAGAGATCGATAAACAGACAGACAGACAGACCGACAGATTCATAGACAGACAGAGAGATCGATAAACAGACAGACAGACAGACAGACAGATTCATAGACAGACAGAGAGATCGATAAACAGACAGACAGACAGACAGACGGACAGACAGACAGACAGAACCAGGTCTGAATAATATCCGTCCTTTCCGCCCCCCCCCATACTCCTCTTCCATTATTCCCGCGGCTGACCAATCACCGAAGATTCTCGTGCCTAGACTTCCAACCCAAGACATTATTGATATTCCGTTCACCTCGTTAAAGGCTAAAAAACATACACACCAAAAAATCATATTGGATCGATAACCTCAGCGATATCCTGACACAGTGGAGAGGATGAGACTACAAGATCATTTTTGCTTCCTTTCATCTACTTTCCTTCCCTCGCCTCGCCTTCCACGCCACTCACTACCCGATATTAGGTGGGAATCTGGTAGTCAGTCACAACATAGAACTTTCCCCTCCAAGGACACGCTGCATATTCATGGATCGTAATGGTGTTGCATCGGTGTTCAGGAGAAACAGCGGTGCCTTATCGAACGTTTTCTCACCATAACAAACCTACCGTCTGGGTTTCAAGCAGGGATGGAGTGAATACAAGAATTAAGTATTCAAATACGAATACGGATGCCTCAAATTCTAGGAATACGAATACGAATACGAATACGTATACAATGAAATACTGTGAATTCGAATGCAAATACGGGTAAATTCATGAAAGTATTCACGAATGCAATCATGAATACTTAAAAATAAAATCATTGCTGTAACTCAGCAGTGTAATGGCACTGGTCTTCATGAGCAATAGTTAATGTTTTTTTATACAATATTTACAGCGTGCCCTAATGTACCCCTTCTGTCTTCTTGGAAGTTAATACTTCACAGTCAAATGAATGGTTATTTCTGATAATATATTCATGATTATGCGTCTGATCATTCGACAAAAGCGAATAGCTTGCTCAAGTATGCAAATACA
>JACEEZ010025247.1:55000-60000 GCA_016584305.1 Chionoecetes opilio | reverse complement strand
CCTCCTTTCTCTTCCCCCTTCCTCCTCTTCTAATATCCCTGTCCTCCCCGTTGGCTCAGCTTAACTGGGTGGATAATGTCCCCGACGGCGAACACAGACAATGAGAAAAGAAAAAAATAGAGGGAGAGAAAGATATATTTATAATGTTAATTACGTACATTATCTGCAGGAAATAGTAGTAGTAGTAGTAGTAGTAGTAGTAGTAGTAATAGTAGTAGTAGTAGTAGTAGTAGTAGTAGTAGTAGTAGTAGTAGTAGTAGTAGTAGTAGTAGTAGTAGTAGTAGTAGTAGAAGTAGTAGTAGTAGTAGTAGTAGTAGTAGTAGTAGTAGTAGTAGTAGTAGTAGTAGTAGTAGTAGTAGTAGTAGTAGTAGTAGTAGTAGTAGTAGTAGTAGTAGTAGTAGTAGTAGTAGTAGTAGTAGAAAAAAGGGGGAGAGAAAGATATATTTACAACCTTAATTTCTGACATTATCTGCAGGAAATAGTAGTAGTAGTAGTAGTAGTAGTAGTAGTAGTAGTAGTAGTAGTAGTAGTAGTAGTAGTAGTAGAAGTAGTAGTAGTAGTAGTAGTAGTAGTAGTAGTAGTAGTAGTAGTAGTAGTATATAGTAGTAGTAGTAGTAGTAGTAGTAGTAGTAGTAGTAGTAGTAGTTGTACTAGTAGCAGTCGTAGAAAGAAGGGGAGAGAAAGATATATTTACAACCTTAATTTCTTACATTATATACAGGAAGTAGTAGTAGTAGTAATATTGTAGTAGTATCATTAGTAGTGCATTAGCTTATCATCAGCATAAACAGCCTGCCATAAATGCTAATGCTACACACTTGGGAAAGACGAAAACATAAACTGGGCGACATGTAGTTTTTTTAATACATTTGGAGTATCACACACTATTTTTTTTGGACAGGGAAAAAGAGAGAAAGAGAAAACAGATAGAGAGAAAAAAAAGAGAATAAAAAAAAACTCAAATAGATAACGCGAGAGGAGAGAGAGAGAAAAAAATCTTTGAAGAGTATAAAAAGCGAGAAAAAACACGGCCGTAAGTAATCATGATAAGGTAAACAAAACTAATTCATACGAAAAAAAACTAAAAATACCAACTAAGGATAATCAGATACAAAGAAAAAAAAGACAAACGAACGAACCATCATGACAAAATAGAAGCTGACAAATCTTGAAACCACACGAACAAACAACAAACAACACAGCTGAATGGACGACTACTTTTGTTTTGGACGAAGAGGCAGAGACGGATGGACTGTCGGTAACGTGAAAGCCCCGAGGGAAACAAAAGAGTACGAAACGAACCTTAATAGAGTCCGATACAGAATGAAATCAATCGGTATAGCCTCGGATACGTAATTAAAGTGAAAGAAGAAGAAAACAAAATGAAATGATGGAAGTCAAATCGATGCAGCTTCATTATCTTACTTTCCACAACTTGTTTTTTCCTTCGCGCGTAAATCCTGGTGACTGAAAACAAACAACAACAAAAATAGTGCAGTGGTTGTTATTGAATTGTGGTAGTGCAGTGGTTGTTATTGAATTGTGGTAGTGCAGTGGTTGGTATTGAATTGTAGTAGTTCAGTGGTTGGTATTGAATTGTGGTAGTGCAGTGGTTGGTATTATATTGTGGTAGTGCAGTGGTTGGCATTGAATTGTGGTAGTGCAGTGGTTGGCATTGAATTGTGGTAGTGCAGTGGTTGTATTGAATTGTGGTAGTGCAGTGGTTGGCATTGAATGTGGTAGTGCAGTGGTTGGCATTGAATTGTGGTAGTGCAGTGGTTGGTATTGAATTGTGGTAGTGCAGTGGTTGGCATTGAATTGTGGTAGTGCAGTGGTTGGTATTGAATTGTGGTAGTGCAGTGGTTGGTATTGAATTGTGGTAGTGCAGTGGTTGGCATTGAATTGTGGTAGTGCAGTGGTTGGCATTGAATTGTGGTAGTGCAGTGGTTGGCATTGAATTGTGGTAGTGCAGTGGTTGGTATTGAATTGTGGTAGTGCAGTGGTTGGTATTATATTGTGGTAGTGCAGTGGTTGGCATTGAATTGTGGTAGTGCAGTGGTTGGTATTGAATTGTGGTAGTGCAGTGGTTGGCATTGAATTGTGGTAGTGCAGTGGTTGGCATTGAATTGTGGTAGTGCAGTGGTTGGTATTGAATTGTGGTAGTGCAGTGGTTGGCATTGAATTGTGGTAGTGCAGTGGTTGGCATTGAATTGTGGTAGTGCAGTGGTTGGTATTGAATTGTGGTAGTGCAGTGGTTGGTATTGAATTGTGGTAGGGCAGTGGTTAGTATTGAATTGTGGTAGTGCAGTGGTTGTTATTGAATTGTGGTAGTGCAGTGGTTGGTATTGAATTGTGGTAGGGCAGTGGTTAGTATTGAATTGTGGTAGTGGAGTGGTTGGTATTGAATTGTGGTAGTGCAGTGGTTGGCACTGAATTGTGGTAGTGCAGTGGTTGGTATTGAATTGTGGTAGTGCAGTGGTTGGCATTGAATTGTGGTAGTGCAGTGGTTGGCACTGAATTGTGGTAGTGCAGTGGTTGGCATTGAATTGTGGTAGTGCAGTGGTTGGTATTGAATTGTGGTAGTGCAGTGGTTGTTATTGAATTGTGGTAGTGCAGTGGTTGGTATTGAATTGTGGTAGTGCAGTGGTTGGCATTGAATTGTGGTAGTGCAGTGGTTGGCACTGAATTGTGGTAGTGCAGTGGTTGGCATTGAATTGTGGTAGTGCAGTGGTTGGTATTGAATTGTGGTAGTGCAGTGGTTGGCATTGAATTGTGGTAGTGCAGTGGTTGGCACTGAATTGTGGTAGTGCAGTGGTTGGTATTGAATTGTGGTAGTGCAGTGGTTGGCACTGAATTGTGGTAGTGCAGTGGTTGGCACTGAATTGTGGTAGTGCAGTGGTTGGTATTGAATTGTGGTAGTGCAGTGGTTGGTATTGGATTCTGGTAGTACAGTGGTTGGTATTGGATTGTGGTAGGGGACGGATTGGTATTGGTTTACAAATAGGGTGGTAAATGATTGGAATGGACTCAGTAGACAGGTAGTTAGTGCGGAGTCATTAGGGAGCTATAAAAGGAGGCTAGATAATTTTATGGATGGGGCTGAAAGGTGGATGTAGGTAGTGTTAAGTAACAGGAACTACCTCGTGTAGGTCTCACGACCTCTTGTAGCTTCCTTATTTTCTTATGTTCTTATTGAATTGTGGTAGGGACGGGTTGGTATTGAATTGTGGTAGGGACGGGATGGTATTGAATTGTGGTTCCTTTGGCTGGTGTGGTGGAGAGACGAAAGACAAACTAAACTAGATTATGGACTCGAAATAGGAAAGGATGAAAAAACCGGGAGTGAGGGAAAGAAAACGGGAGGGAAGTGCGGGAGGGAGGCAGGGTGTCTTTCCTATTTCACATCTTTTGTTCATTTCTTCCTTCTTTTCTTTTCCAATTTCTCTTCTTTTCGTATTCTTCAAATTCTATTTCTTGTTTTTCTGCTTCTTTATCATCACAACTACCCTTTTTCCCCTTTTCTATTATTTGACATTAAAAGTGCATTATTTAAGTCTGGCCAGGAAGAACAGAAGGGACGGGATAAGATAAGATTTTCATCCTATCTAGACACTTTGCAAGTACCAACTACAAGGTTATTGACTATACAAAGTGCCGCCACGTCAGCACGAACTAGGCGGACTCGAACCGCTGACCGAATGCACAGGGACGCTGCATATTGCGAGCTCACGTCTCTACCAACCTTGCCACCCTGACGGACTGAGAAGGGACGGGAGAGGGAGATAGATGGAGGGATTGGGAGGTAAGAAGGGTAGAGGGTAGGGAGGGAGATTGAGAGGGAAGAAAAGAGGTAATGAAGGGACATGTTATCTTATTCACTGATAGACTATTTCCTGCTTTATTCAAGCTTAGAATAATCGTCGTCTTTCCTTTTGATTCGAACTGTTCCTCTCTTTCCAGCTTCTTTCTTTTTTTTCCAATTCTTCAGTTTTCAGTTTCACTCACCACTCATTTACTCAAAAGGTCATTGGAATTCATCTGTCCCCAACACCCATCTTCCCACAAGCCCCAATTTTCACCGTAATACAATCTAGGTCATACTGATTCTTAAACAAACCCTGCAAACTTCTTACATTTACCTCAACTTCCTAAAACTTGAAGCACTCCAAACTAAAATTCATATAGAATTTTCAAGAATAATTATGGTCGAAAAACTTAAACTAGGTCAGCAAAGATCCTTTCCCTCAGGTTATATCTCTGTCAGTCTTTAAAATTCATATATCTTGTTGTTCTAACCTAATCTAACCACAATACCGACCTAAGATAATTAACATACCACAGTCCAAAAATCATTCCAAAAATTTTCCCTTAAGAACAGATCGGAAATGGATAAACCATTCTAACTTAAAGAAAGAAAAACACATGTACCCTCTGGAAGCAAACAGATTACACACGTGAAGAACCAATTATATGCTGACAGGAAACGATGCATTTCTAGATGCATAATTAACTTGCCCTTTCCATCCTGCCTTTACAGTTTCCAAGGTTAGTAGCTGCATGCATTAGTTAATTATGCACCCCGAAGTTACCCTAAGAACCTGGCAATGGCCGTGTCTCCTAAGGGGCTTCCAAGGTGTCCATAATTAACCTTCCCTTTCCATCCTGCCTTTAAAGTGTACAAAATTAGTATATATATATATATATATATATATATATATATATATATTATATATATATATATATATATATATATATATATAGCTTCATGCATATAGTCCCTGAAGTAACCTTAAGAACCTACCAATATCCCTGTCTCTTAAGGGCATCCAAGAGGTCCATAATCAACCTTCTTTTTCCCTACTGTCATGAGAGTTCCCAAGGTCAGTAGCTACATGCATATAGTCCACAAAGTTACCCTAAGAACACAGCATTGACCTGTCTCCTAAGGGCTTCCAAAGTGAGTAACAAGGCCGTCCGGGAGACGATATGAGCAAAGTTTG
>JACEEZ010025247.1:42500-50000 GCA_016584305.1 Chionoecetes opilio | reverse complement strand
AAGAGAGAGAGGGGAGGAGAGGAGAGAGAGAGAGAGGGGAGAAGGGGGAGAGGGGAGAGAGAGAAGGAGGGAGAGAGAGAGAAGAGAGAGGAGAGGGGGAGAGAGAGAGAGTTGTCTTATCTTACCACCATTTACACAAGCTACGAGCATCAAAAATAAGACGAATTAGATACAAGATATAAGAGGCAAAAGGAAGATGAGGAGGAAGAGGAATACAAAGAAATACAAAGGGAAAAAGCTAAAACAACAACGTGCCTTTGGGTCTAAACGAAGCAAGAAGTTTAGGAATTACAATACCTAATCTGCAAGTAAGAAAGCGTGGGAAAACTTGATGGCACTTTTGTAGATTCTAATGGAAAAGGTGAAGCTGTGAAAAAGGTAAAGATGTGGAAAAGGTAAGATGTGAAAAAAAGTAAAATGTGTAAAAAGGTAATTACGTGAAAAAAGAGTGAAAAAGGTACAGATGTGAAAAAAGGTAGATGTGAAAAAAGGCAAATTTGAAAAAATTAAAGATGTGAAAAAAGGTAAAGATGTGAAAAAAGGCAAATTTGAAAAAAAGTAAAGATGTGAAAAATTGTAAAGATGTGAAGAACAAAAATTTGGAAGAAGTAAAGAGTAAAAATGAAGATGTGAAAAAAATGTTAAGATGTGAAAAAAAAGGTAAAGATGTGAAAAAAATGTACAGATGTGAAAAAAATGTACAGATGTGAAAAAAAGTAAAGATGGAAAAAAGTAAAGATGGGAAAAAACAGGAAGAAAAATCTGATCTATTCTGTTAACTAATATTAAAGCAGCTGGTATAGAGTACTTAGTGAATTTAAAATAATGAGAAAAACATGATTTAAAGGTCTGTTCACGAGGCATTATATACATAGTCTATATGGAAACATGTCAACAGTACCAGTGTATAGATTAGGTTAGGTTAAGTTAGGTGAGGTGAGGTTAGGTTAGGTTAAATTAGGTTTAGATTAGGATTAGATTAGGTTAGTTTAGGTTTAAGTTAGGCTAGGTTAGGTAAGGTTAGGTTAGGCTAAGTTAGGTTAGGTTAGGTTAGGCTAAGTTAGGTTTGGTTTGGCTATACACTGGTTTTGATGTCAACCGCATCAGTGTCTAAAGTGTCGCGCGAGTGAAAACTGTTATAAATGCTGAAAACGCGATTAAAAGGAATAAAGTGTTTAGCTTTATGTGATTCCAACCCTTCTTCGAACAAATCCGTTATTCCTGATGACATTTAATTGGTCGACACGTTAATCGCAACAAATCCTCTAGAACTCGTATGAACCTCTATTGAGTCTCCTCTCAGATCTCATTTAAGTGGATAGATGAGATGATTTTTTCGAGTCTGAATCCATATACTGTGTTTTGTAACCTAGGAATTTATTTGTTCTACGTTTCACTCTACATTCTTTACGTAACAAGTGCATATAATTTACAAGTGCATATAATTTACAAGTGCATATAATTTACAAGGTGCATATAATTTACAGGTGCATATAATTTACAAGTGCATATAATTTACAAGTGCATATAATTTACATAACAAGTTACACAGTACTCAATATTCAAGATGCGGTTGTACAAGTTAATTAAATAGCATTTGACTACGAGGAGGAGTACAAAGGATTACAAAGGAAACACAAACAGCAACAGACCATTAGGTCCTTACATGGCAACAAGGAGGAGGAGGAGGAGGAGGAGGAGGAGGAGGAGGAGGAGGAGGAGGAGGAGGTGAAGAAAAAGAAGAAAAAGAAGAGGAGGACAATAGGATAGTAGTACAATAGAGAACACGATACCCGAGTTGTCTTCGCCTGTCTTCCTCTTCCGTCAGTGAGTCGTGAAGATGATCGATCAATAGAGAGAAAATTGGCGGCAAACACAACTGACTACCTTCTCTATCATCCGGAAGAGCGCCCCCCCCCCCCACACCCACACACCCACACCCACCCACCCACAAAACACACACACACACACACACACAACACACACACACACAGACACACACACAAACTTTTTTTCTCTGTCTTATATTAACGCAAACAAAAGATAGCCAAGACGTCTCTCTACAAGACGGCATTGAGTTGGCCTGGTCGAGCAAGATTGGCTTTTTTATTCTCTTTCTTTTTGTCTTCCCTCCCTCCCTCCCTCTCTTCCTCCCATCTTCTGCGCCAGGTTACATTGATGCCTCAGTGACTCTCTCTCTCTCTGTCTCTGTCTCTGTCTCTGTCTCTGTCTGTCTCTGTCTCTGTCTCTGTCTCTCTCTCTCTCTCTCTCTCCTCTCTCTCTCTCTCTCTCTCCTCTTCTCTCTCTCTCTCTCTCTCTCTCTCTCTCTCTCTCTCTCTCTCTCTCTCTCTCTCTCTCTCTCCTCTCTCTCTCTCTCTCTCTCTCTCTCTTTCTTCGTTCAACATCTTTTCTCCTTCAACTCAACTGTCACTTCCTCCTCCTTTTGCTTCCAATCTTCATCTTCCTGATATTATTTGTCTTCTCTTTCCTCATACCTTCCTTCCGTCGTCCTTGATGCTGTCCTCCTCCTCCTCCTAAACACTTAAGAGTTCTTTACACAACCTCATTTCCTTCCCAAGACGCCTATTTCTTAATTATATTCCTTCTCTCTCTCTGTCTCTCTCTCTCTCTCTCTCTCTCTCTCTCTCTCTCTCTCTCTCTCTCTCTCTCTCTCTCTCTCTCTCTTGTTCACCATTTTTTTTCCTTCCTTCCTTCCTTCCTTCCTTCCTTCCTTCCCTGCCTTCACAATTTTCTTTCTTCATCTTGCATTGCTTTCTTTAGTATATATTTAAGATTATTCTATTGATTTCAATTTGTGTTTTCTTTACACTGTTGTCATTGACTGATATTTTTTCCATTTTTACTTTGCTACACGTTTTTTTCAATTTCTTTATTCACTCTTGATTTGATTTACTAATAATTTAATTTCTTCCTCACGTACCTTTATCATTTTTCTATTACGAAGCTTTCAATTACTATCTATAATAATATAAGCGAAAGTGTGTGTGTGTGTGTGTGTGTGTGTGTGTGTGTGTTGTGTGTGTGTGTGTGTGTGTGTGTGTGGTGTGTGTGTGTGTGTGTGTGTGTGGTGTGTGTGTGTGTCTGTGTGTGTGTTGTGGTGTGTGTGGTGTGGTGTGTGTGTTGTGTGTTTGGATGGTGTGTGTGTGTGGTCTGTCTTTGTCTGCTGTCTGTCTGTCTGTCCGGATGATCCGTCCCCTTGGCGGAATCCCATCATATGTCACAGTGTTTTGGGAAACAGTTGACCAGGGAAGTTTTAAGCATTATAGGATGATCCGATCACTTTTTTTTTTTTTGTTTTTGCAGCCTATAGCGAGACTGTGAAGAAAAAAGTGGGTTGCGGATGAGGGATTGGGAAACCTTGATGTAGGGTGATGGGTAATAGGTGAGTGAATGGGTGGGGTGATGGGTAATGGGTGTGGGGTGATGGGTGAGTGAATGGGTGGGGGTGATGGGTGATGGGTGAGGGAATAGGTGGGGGGTGATGGGTAATGGGTGAGTGAATGGGTGTGTGGTGATGGGTAATGAATGGGTGAGTGAATGGGTGTGTGGTGATGGGTAATGGCGTGAGTGAATGGGTGGGGGGTGATGGGTAATGGGTGACTGAATGGGTGGGGGAATACATACATTTCAGGAAAGTTAGAAGGGGCTATCTGGAGAGTCTGTGTTTGGTGGGCCGAGGTGGTGGGTAATGGGTCTATCTGGAGAGTCTGTGTTTGATGGGCCGAAGGCCCACCAATAGCCCTCCGCAGGAGCTAGCCAAAAAGTCCGCCCGGAGGGCGGCTTTGCTTTCAGGAAAGTTAGAAGGGGCTATGATGTGAATGGGTTGGCGTTAATACATACATTTCTACATCCATGATTTCAGGAAAGTTAGAAGGGGCTATCTGGAGAGTCTGTGTTTGGTGGGCCTTTGGCCCACCAAACACAGGTGGTGGGCCGAAGGCCCACCAATAGCCCTCCGCAGGAGCTAGCCAAAAAGGCCGCCCGGAGGGCGGCTTTGCGGCTAGTGTATCATATAGTTTTTCTTAACGACGTAGTTCAATGATTTTATCTATGGAGTTTTTTTAGTTTCTTTTATATCTTTGTTTTGACCACCACCACCACCCTTCCCTCCCACCACCCACCACCCACCATCACCACCACTACCACCACCACCACCACCACCACCACCACCCTTCCCTCCCACCACCCACCACACACACCACCACCATCCCACACCACCACCACCACCACCACCACCACCACCACCACCACCACCATCACACCACCACACCACATCACCCACCACCCCCACCACCCCCACCACCCCCAACCACCCCCACCCACATCCACCCCCACCACCCTCACCACCACCACTACCACCACCACCACCACCCCCACCACCACCACCACCACCCCACCACTCCACCACCACCACCACCACCACCCCCCCACCACCACCACCACCACCACCACCACCCACTCCACCCCCCACCACCACCACCACCACCCCACCACCCCCACCCACTCCACCCCCACCACCCACCACCACCACCACCCCCACCACCCCACCCACTCCCACCACCACCACACCCCACCACCACCCCACCACCACCCCCACCACCACCCCCCCACCACCACCACCACCACCACCACCAACACTACCACCACCACCACCACCACCACCACCACCTGCCTGTCAAAAACAAACTGGATGACAAAAGCAGAGAAAAACGAATAGAATAGAATAGAATACAACCCATTGTCTGAGCACCTCCCCTCCCCCCTCCCCCCCAACCTTTCTTTGAAGAGGCTGGCAAAACATACTAATTAATACAGAATAAAAAGCCTGTTTGTCCTTTGTTTTCTAAATTCATACGGAGCGCAATTAACATCAATGTGTGTGTTGTATTCCTTTGTCTTGACTGCTGCTGTGTTATTAAAGTGATGATAAGTTTTTTTGGGGGTCGGGGAGGAGGGGGAGCATAAATTACGTTGCAGCGACACTCATTATTCTGGAAGGGTTGATGAGTCAGTCCGGACGATATGCATCTCTTAATTGCTATAGTCACCGCGTGTGCTACTTTAACTCATTCGCGCTCAGATCTTTCCTTTCTTATAAAAAATCGTATGTTGTTAGCCATAAAATTACGAAAAGTAACTGAATATATCAAATTAGTCAGTCGACAAGGATACTTAACAAGTTATATCTATAAAATATTGTTTATATTCACTAAAAATCGTCTAATGGTACCCAAATTACAATAGAAATGACGCTCTGGGTCTAAAGGGTAATATTGAAGGTATTATAAATACCTTATAATAATGGAGTAATATTATAGGTAATATTGAAGTGATGGTTGATGGTGGTGGTGGTGGTAGTGGTGATGGTGGTGGTGGTGGTGGTGGTAGTGGTGATGGTGGTGGTGGTGGTGGTGGTGGTGGTAGTGGTGATGGTGGTGGTGGTGGTGGTGGTGGTGGTGGTGGTGGTGGTGGTGACTGACTGAGAAGAGGATTAGGCTGTGAGTGTGAGAGGAAGCACCAATTTACGCCAAAGGATCCACACACGCAAAAAAAAAGTAGTGAAAGTTTCGTTGATTGTGGGATATGAGGCGGCTTGTAAGAAGATGATGATTTGATGAAGATGGAAGATGAAGTTTGTGATAAGATGGTAATGTCGTTATGTGATGGTAATGTCACAATATAATGTTAATGTTAGATGTAATGGTCGCATATGAAAGTAGTGTAAGAAAGAAGGCACCACGTTTCCTCACCATATGGATAACCTATTTTTCTAATCTTTTTTAAAACATTGTCATTTTTTCTAATTTCCCCTATATCAGTGTTTCCCTATGGCCTCCCATATCACTCATCCACCCATAAATATCCTTTTCCTTTTCTTTCTTGCATTATCACCGCCGCTGCTAATCCAACACTCAGACTAATGGAAAAAAAAGACTAAAGAAAGATTTTTTTTTCCACCTAAGAGACGACACACGGGCCGCCAGCCAGGTCGTGGGGGCCGAGGCTGCCAAGACCTGCTGTTATCCCGATCCCCTTTCTGGCCACCATTCACCACCTGTCGTCAGTGAATAAGAATATTTTAGCTCCCGACCCTTCGTCCCCGGCACCCTCACAGCCTCCGAGCGACCGAAATGTTTGGTAACGCTTTCTTTCACTTTTTGGACCAAACGCCTCACGCCTTTCACTTTCCCATAACGTTACATGCATCTCCACCCTGCCTGGCGCCCCTATATACACGTCACGAGCCTCGATGCCTTCCCTTCCTTTGATACTACACGGTCACAGATAACACTGAGCGCTTTAAACATCGCAATCCTTATTATTTATTTTGTTACATCACAAAGGACTGGCCAAGAGCAATAAAAATGAAGTAACAAAAAACCCGCTTGATTGCCAGACCCTGTAAAGAAGACAGTAAGAGAATATAAAAAGGGGGATAGGCCAATATAGTTCGGGAGGTGTCTTGTTACTCCTCTCTTAAAAAGATTAAAGTCGTAGAAAGGTAGACAAATAGAAACAGAAAGAGAGTTCCAGAGTTTACTAATTATATTTGAGTCAGATACCATGGACTGCACTAGTTTTGTTTTGATCGTTAAGGCCAGTCAACGTAGCCTTCGTAATGTACGTGATAATTGAGCCTCATAATACTCAAAACACATTTTCGAAATTTCCTTGTATGCTTGATAAAATACGCATTAAAACTAGGAAATAGACGTCCACACTAAAGATGTGGAACGTGTCCAAACTCGCACAGGCTAAAGTCAACTTTTTAAATATCCTCACCTTAAAATATTTATATTACAACCTTACCTAACCCAACCTAACCTTCACCATCCCCTTCTTTGATTTTCTTTACTTTTTACAAAGAAAAGAAAAGTGCTAAATTGTTCTTGAAAAAAGTAAAGTAAAAAAAAAGTTAAAAAAAAATAGTGTGCTTCCTCGCTCGCTTGGACAAAAATATCTTGGCAAAAATCTCGATATTTTCAAATTTCCTTTTCGAGAAGTAAAGATGTGCGCGAATGAAATAAGAATTGGAACAAAATACAAGGCGTATCTCTGAAAGCCTTGATAACACTCCCATGGCTCTTCTTTCCCCTCATGATTCATCCCCTCATCCCCCTCCCCCATCATGGTCTTCTTTCCACCCATTACTCTTCCCCTCTCCCCGTCCCTCATGACCTCAACACTCCTATGCCTATTCACACACTTTCATGTTCCCCTCATACTCCTCATCCATGCACTCCTTATAGAAGCCTGTAAGAACTCAAAAGAACTTATGTCGTTTATATTTTAGCTCTATTTCTATTTTTTCTTTTTTCTATCTATCTACGTTTCTATTTATCTCGTTCCTGTTTTAGCAGAGTGATGTGTTGCATGTTTCCCTCAGGCTTTGTGACACGACTAATGACTTTATGGAAACACTAGACGCCTCGTGACTCCCCTCAAAGGAACATATGCTGCTTCGAGAATTGAATTTCG
>JACEEZ010025247.1:25000-40000 GCA_016584305.1 Chionoecetes opilio | reverse complement strand
CTCCTTCCCGCCACGCCCAGCCCAACCCCACCCCTTTCCCGCCCAACCCCAGCCTTTTCTCGCCCAACCCCAGCCCTTTACCGCCCAATCCCGCCCTGCCCTCCCCGCTCCTCTCTTCCTTCCTCATATCTCTAGTCGTGTGTCCCTCCCTCCCTCGAGACGACGCCCCACTGAGTGCCTGGCTGCCTGGTGAGATGAGGAGTTACAGCACATGGACATATTCTCTCTCTCTCTCTCTCTTCTCTCTCTCTCTCTCTCTCTCTCTCTCTCTCTCTCTCTTCTCTCTCTCTCTCTCTCTCTCTCTCTCTCTCTCTCTCCTCTCCTCCTCTCTCTCTCTCTCTCGTTGTTGCAATTCGCGCTTGAATGTCCTCATTAACATTGTATATTTGTCCAGTGAATGTGTAAAAATCTGCAAATTGCGATTCAAGCTTCCAATAGTAATGCTAATTGTGGAGGTTCCAACAGCGTAAACAAGTATAAATAGTTTGCAGCTTTCAAAGAGATGGTAATATGTTGTTATTTCTCTTTCATTCTCCTCTGCTCTGTCGGGTTTTTCTCTCATTCTAAACACGTCTTAGCCTCGACGAATATACATTTTGCTTACTTCTTACTTTAAAATCCTCAAACGAAATATTTTTTGGTAAGTCCATATCTATACGTTTTTATTCCTTGTTCATTTTCCTCTGCTATCTCGGTTTTTATCTTATTCTAACACGTCTTAGCCTCAACGAATATACATTTTGCTTACTTCTAACTTTAAAATCCTCAAACGACATATTTTTTGGTAGGTCCATATCTATACGTTTTTATTCCTTGTTCATTTTCCTCTGCTATCTCGGTTTTTATCTTATTCTAACGTCTTAGCCTCGACGAATATACATTTTGCTTACTTCTAACTTTAAAATCCTCAAACGACATATTTTTTGGTAGGTCCATATCTATACGTTTTTATTCCTTGTTCATTTTCCTCTGCTATCTCGGTTTTTATCTTATTCTAACCACGTCTTTCTTTCACGAATATATATTTTGTTTGCCTTTTCTTTAAAATCCTCAAAAGTCATATATTTGGTAGGGTATCTCTCTCCGTATCTCTATCTCTCCTATATCCTGCCCTCCCTCCATTTTTTCACGTTTCCAAATATTTTTCTTCCTTTTTCAAAACTTATTTTTGTTAAAATTTTACTTCTGTTTATTTTTTTCAGCCATTCCATCTTACCATCCATTCTTTTTTCTTTTTCCATTTCTTGTGCCTCTCGACCCACACCCTCTTCCCTACCTTCCAAGAATATCTCTGGCACTCTTTCACCTATTACTCGCAGCTCCTGGACGTCTTCAAACCTCATCTATCTCCTTAAGTGGCCAGCTCTGTCACCTCCCATAATACCTCCATGCCTCCTAACGATAAAAAAAAAATGCCTCACTCTTAACTCCTTGGCCTAAACGTTAGACCGCACATGTTACCACACCCTCGCAAAGCATCACTATACTCGCCGCACGTTAAGTTGGCGAAAATGGAGCCCATTCACTCCCCCCTTCCGAACGCACGGGATTGGCTGAGGTGTTGGGTGTTGGGTGAGAATACCTTACTCCAAGTTCCGCCCTAAAGCCCCAACACCCAACACCTCAGCCAATCCCGTGCGTTCGGAAGGGGGGAGTGAAGGGGAGCATTTTTCGCTAACTTAACGTGCGGCGAGTTTTTTTTCTTTTTTTCTACAGTTCCTCTCCTCACCACTCACCACTACCGTCATGCTTCACTTAGACCCACCCAAGAGCTAGCTAAGAACATTCCATTCACACTAAATACTATAACTCACAGGGAAGCTTTTTTTCTTCTTCACTATTTGATTGATTTATGCCCGGTAATGTATGTATGAGTCGCTGTTTACCTCCGCCAACGCAGTTGGAGGGGTTATGTTTTCACCCCGATCTGTCTGTCTGTCTGTCTGTCTGTTTGTTAGTGTGCAGGATTTCTCGAAAAGTTACCAATAGATTTGGACCAAACTCAGTATACCAAGTTTATTTGGTATAAGGAAGAACTGATTTAATTTTGGATGAAATCTATTGACAGCTGTTGCCATGGCAACCAATTGATGAAATATTCGGCCGGAGGTATGCGCTCATACTGAGTGCATATATATATATATATATATATAATCACAACTGTTGCCATAGCAACCAATTGATGAAATATTCGGGCGGAGGTATGCGCTCTACGAGTGCCCCCCCCCCCCACCTAGTTTCCTTCTGTTAATGATCTCTTGGTGCAATTTAAGATGCGAGATTAGTCATGAGGTGAGGGTATAGCAAGGGAGTCTGTCTGCGGCTTAATGGGTGCGCTGAGTGAGATTTAATGAGGCTTAGGTTCCCCTTGCTGCGGTAATACACTTGCTGGTGCGTGAAGTGAGGCACAAAGATCCGATGCCTCAGTGCAACATTCCCGCCAGTGTGAAATCCAGTGACAATAGTTCCTCATCTCCAATTAATTAACAAATGGCTCGTCTGTTTTCATTACGTGAATGCTAAGTGCTCCACGACCTTGCCTCTGCTGCTGCTGCTGCTGCACGCCAACCAACAGCAATGTATACGCATAAACAGCACGTTATTTGTTAAGAAAATAATTACTTGCCATTCCTACTCGTGCACACACCAACATAGGGACTTGGTGGCGCATTACCGAGCACACACACACACGCACACGCACACACACACACACACACACACACACACAGACACACACACACACACACGAACACCATCATCATGCAAAACGAAACAATGTAAAGTACGTGGCTTCACGACGCACAAAGATAAGGTAGTCTTTAAAATATTGATGTGAGACGCTTTAAGGACGACAACTCGCATCTATCTGTCAGTCTATCTACCTAAATACATGTCTGTCAAAACATCTCTAAGTAAACATATTAAAGTATTCATCTACCCGTCAATCTATCTGCTTACCTGTCTACCTCTCTGTCTATCCGTCTATCTATCTGTTTGTCTGCCTACCTCTCTGTCTATCTGTTTACCTACCCAACTATTTACTATCAATGTATCGAAGTATCTACACATCTGTCTTTTTTCCATTTGCCACAGATTAGAGGCGTGTGTGTAAGATCTTTGTAATAAACTAGCACGAACACAGGACATGCTATGGGTACGTTTTGCTGAGTAGGTAAAGCAACATCCTCCTCCAAGGAAGTATTTACAGCAACATACCTTTATGAAAAACTCGCAATACTGAGTGAGACACAACACGCTACGTAGATCATTCTGACAATTACTCTCTTCGCATCAAAAAATTCAACACAACTTCACATTTTACGAAACACCGGTGTGACGGTATAGAAGATAAAATAACCTAAAATACCGTCCTAGAGCGTGATATTTGGTCCGAGTAACAGCCCGCGCCGTCTGTTTATTTACATCCACCGAGCTCTATGCATGCGCTGGACCAACCGTCACGGCGGATCTTCTAAGGGTAAGGCAACATCCTCCTCCAAGCAGGTCTATACAGTAACATGCCCTGGAAAAACTCACATTATGGAGACACAAATCGATACGTAGTTCGTTCTGACAATTACTCTTTTCGTATCAAAGATTTCAACACAACTTCACATTTTACGAAACACCGATACTGTATCGCGTCTCGCGTCTTCCATCACTTTCATTCGTCATGTCTCACCCAACACTCCTAGGCCGCCACGGAGAGCCCTGGCCGCTGCGTTATTAATACAAGGACCCCGTTGGCCCCTGGGTTGTTTGCGCCGCACACGACCCCCTGCCCCCTCCTCCTCCACTCTTCTCTCTCTGCCGTATCCTCCTCCTCCTCCTCCTCCTCCCTCCCTTCCTTCGCCCTCCAGCTATTTTCACAATGCTCTAGACTTTCTTGCTAAACTACCCTTTTCAATCTTGCCGGGTAAGCAACACTGTGGTATTTACTCGCTCCAAAGCCATTTAATACCGTTGTCGATATTTTTCTGGAGGCTCGTTCAGACGGTCGGCTCGGGGCTCTGAGCTGCCGAGGCGGGCGCTGTGCAGTCAAGGCGTCACGGCCCCTTCCTTCCTCCATCACATGCTGCCTTTGTCATTATATTTTTCCAGCTTCCTGAGACTGGATATTTTTCCAAGAAGTAAAGCTATTTACTTAAGTATTCATTTTATTCATAGTTTCATAATTTGGGGAGGCTTCTGATGGGATAGCTAACATGACATTTTAATCACTATAGCGGAATGAGTTTAAAGATGCCTCCGTCGGATGATACACCATTGCTGCAGTGTGGCGCCATGGCTGAGGAAAATAGGGCGTAACGGCACCATTAGCCTCTCAGGAAGGCAAGGACTCAAAAGTTTCCAGGGTTCACAGCCGCGTGCAGCAAAGCAATAATCAGGGCTTCAGCAGCAAGGCAAAGTATTCCACAACTAATTACTGCCCACAAAGCATGTATTTTTATTTAAAGAAGAGAATACATTTTATAAACAGGAAACTCAAATAACTTGAAAGCCAACACAGCCAAAAGAACACTAATCTATGGAAAGTTTTCAAGCATAAAATACCAAGCAGGCAAAAGAGTCAGAAAATTTAGTGCAACAGACGAGCAAAGAGGAAGTTACAACACCAAAGGAGAGTGGCCGTGGGGAAAGGAAAAATAATAATGCTCCAAATTAATCGGAAAGTTTTTACAAAATACTCAAGAAGAAACTGTATTCGGTGACCTCGACCTCGACCAAGGGCAAGACCAAGGGCAAGGCAGCACGACGCAAAGGGTCCTGACTCTTGCAAGGGAAGAACTACGAGTTCCAGAATGACCCTCGTGCTTATCTTATCTTCCTGGAGAACACACTATCACATTCAGTCTATTTTTCAGCTTTGCGAACGCCTCCATTTTCTTCAATGAATATACAACGAGAAACTATATATAAGTATGTGTCTTCAGGAAAGTGCACTGAGTATAGGTTAGAGTGACTGTAGTGATCCTGCTTTCGAAATAGAGAATGATGCTTCAATAGTCTTTTTTTTTCTCTCTCTCTCTCTCTCTCTCTCTCTCTCTCTCTCTCTCTCTCTCTCTCTCTCTCTCTCTCTCTCTCTCTCTCTCTCTCTCTCTCTCTCTCTCTCTCTCTCTCTCTCTCTCTCTCTCTCTCTCTCTCTCTGCAGAGTACACACACAGCGGAGACAGTTTCGTATCCTTAATATCATAAAAAAGACATTCGCAGGGGAAAACTACGTCACTTTTCCGATACATTTACACGAGTAACGTCTATAATAATGAAAAAAAAACAATAAAAAAGCTAAATCAAAAGAAAAATCACGCCCCACCACCACCAAGCTCTTCTGTCTTCACCTCCTTTGTCTGTACTAATGGAACAATAAATTTGACAAGGAACAGTGGAAAAATAACAGAGTGCCGAGGAAAAGGTGAGCGCGCAGGGCTGAGATGGAAGGCAATCAGGAAGTTCCAGTTTGCGAAATCCTTAGTTTGCGAAATCCTTAGTTTGCGAAATCCTTAGTTTGCGAAATCCTTAGGTTGCGAAATCCTGCTATGCGTCTGTCATCACTGAGGGGCTCTTTGAGGGACGGGGGGACTAGGGGCAGGGGCTATGGTATATAAAGGTAGATGTGTGTCCCCTGGTTCTCGAGGTGACATACTACAAAGGTTATGTGTCATTCATGAATATTCGTTTCTCTGTTTGCATATGTTTAATTGTGTGTGTTTATATGCCTCCGGCTGTCTGTCTGGCTGTCTGTCTCATAATAATAATGATAATAAAAGTAATAGAAAATAATAATGATGATAATAATTCAACCTGTCTTCATATGTCTGTCTTTGTATCTATCTATCTATCTATTTACCTATTTATACACCTATCAGTGAGCATGTACTTCTTAGTTTAATTTTGTATACAAATTTCAAGCTGGAAATAAGATCCTCCCTCGAAAGATCGTTATCATAGATCGCAATTCTTCTTATAGTTCTTGAAATTATATAGATTGATGACTTGACGAACAGACAGACATGTTGCGAGAAATATATAACAGCAATGAGAGAGAAGAGAGAGAGAGAGAGAGAGAGAGAGAGAGAGAGAGAGAGAGAGAGAGACAGAGAGATAGAGAGAGAGAGACAGAAACATACATAGAGAGAAAGAGAGAGATACATAAGCCTTCATAATGCTAAAGCTGAACGACTGGCAGGATGGAGAGAAACTGACGGAAGGACAACAGACGTTACACAGATTACGTTACCGTCATCCCCTTAGGTGACATTATGATCCTGTGAAGCACTTGGGGCGTCGTCTTTATACTGAACGTGAGATATCTGACCTTGAATATCCTGATATTACCGAGTGAAGAAGCGTCGAATTAGAGAGAAAATACGACGGAATACACTTTAAAGAGGAATAAAAAATAACAAGAGTAGTTTCCAAACTTTTCTAAATACAGTATAGGCCTACTTAATCTGCAACCTAACCTGCAACCTAACCTGCAACCTAGCCTGCAACCTAACCTGCAACCTAACCTGCAACCTAACTTGCAACCTAACCTATACAACTTAACCTATACAACCTAACCTAACCTGCAACCTAACCTAACCTAACCTAACCTAACCTAACCTAACCTGCAACCTAACCTGCAACCTAACCTGCAACCTAACCTGCAACCTAACCTGCAACCTAACCTGCAACCTAACCTATACAACCTAACCTAACCTAACCTAACCTAACCTAACCTAACCTAACCTAACCTAACCTAACCTAACCTAACCTTACCTAATCTAATCTAACCTAACCTAATCAAACCTAATAATCTGAACAATCAATACAATCTCCTCAAAATCCCTCCACAAAAAAAAATGCATAAATAAGTAGGATTGATAATAATGATGATAATAATTACAGCGGTCTCATTACACTCAGTGAACAATCTGCTCCAATAAATCTGCTTGCGTGGATGTGTATACGAATACCGACATAGATTATCCTTGAGACCTCTCTCTTCAATCACCAAATGCATTACTCTTACCAATGCCTCGCAGCGTCACGGAAAGCTATCTCTTCATTCTTAATACATCGCAGAACAGAACAACACAGCATAGAACAGACTCTCTCTCTCTCTCTCTCTCTCTCTCTCTCTCTCTCTCTCTCTCTCTCTCTCTCTCTCTGCCCGTCAGGGTGGCAAGGTTGGTAGAGACGTGAGTTCGCAATGTGCAGCGTCCCTGTGCATTCGGTCAGCGGTTCGAGTCCGCCTAGTTCGTGCTGACGTGGCGGCGCTTTGTATAGTCAATAACCTTGTAGTTGGTACTTGCAAAGTGTCTAGATAGGATGAAAATCTTCTCTCTCTTCTCTCTCTCTCTCTCCTCTCTCTCTCCTCTCTCCTCTCTCTCTTCTCTCTCTCTCTCTCTCTCTCTCTCTCCTCTCTCTCCTCTCTCTCTCTCTCTCTCCTCTCTCTCTCTCTCTCTCTTCTCTCTCTCTCTCTCTCCCTCTCTCTCTCTCTCTCTCTCGCTTTCTCTCTCCCTCTCTCTCTCTTACACAAACAAAATAACAAGAAATAAAAACTCACTTCAAATATAGGGCCATGCATAATACCTTCATTACCAGCGCAACACACTTTCTCTCAACATCATATTGTGTTTCCCTAACGCAGACACAAATCATGAAACACAAAGTCCCTATAACAATGCAGGTAGAACCCCACACGCACAAACACAAGCACACTCAGACCTTTCAACACCACTAACACACACTCACCCCTCACCCCTAACACAAACACAAACACACATACTCAACACACATTCAGACATTTCAATACACTAACACACACTACCCACCACCACTACCAACGCCTACAGCTTCATACCCCTTCCCCCCACCTCCCCTTACAGCTCCACGTACACCCTAATACCCACCACCTAACACCCTAATACTCACCACCACCCACAGCCTGACACCCCTTTCCCTACCCTCACCACATACACCCTATACAACACACCAGCAAGACAGCATCCCACGACACACCTGCGGCTCTTCTCTCGTTCCTGTTTACCCCTGCAGCAACGCCGGCAGTCGAGAGAAGAGCAAACCCAAGTATGGCCCTCCACCTCTCTAATTAGAAGGCTTGATCTCCCTCTGAACGACCCTTGACGCTATTCGACCTGTAAAATTGCTCCTTTGTTCACCCGCGTGGAAGCCTTTCTCAGCCGCTCCAAAAGATATATCCTCTTAGACTTATCTGCCTGCCGTAATATCCAATCATAGTCTGAAGCAGGATCTGAAATTTATTCAAGGCAAAGAATAAGACGGGAGGAAAAACGGGACTTTGTTTTCGTGCCCTTAAAAATTCCATCCCCTGCATCCAACACGTTCTGACATGTCGGTGAGCATCGCGAGCCTTTAATTGACAATGTAATGGAGTTCAGGTGCTGGCGGGAGCTTTGAGATTCATGAAATACATTGCAATAGAGAATTTAACTCCCAGTGGCAGCCGTGTAGTTTAATGCAGCTGATTGGCATAAACGTTGCCAGGGTTGAGTCGCGGCGTGTGTCGGCGCAGCATCAGCTTGATTGTACAGCAGAGATCTAGGCAATGGACGTACCAAAAACCAAGTATTGAGCGAACCAACAGTGTTTTTCTGCAATGTGATGTAAAAACGAAGAAAACACAAAGTAATGCGTCTTGCTCTTACTAAAGTTTCTTCTGTTATTAAAATGGATGACGTATAGCACTCATGAACCCTCACACTGAGCTAAGAAAAACACTCACACTGAGCTCAAAAAACCCTCACACTAAGCTCAAAAACACTCACACTAAGCTCAAAAACACTCACACTAAGCTCAAAAACACTCACACTAAGCTCAAAAACACCCACACTAAGCTCAAAAACACCCACACTAAGCTCAAAAACACTCACACTAAGCTCAAAAACACTCACACTAAGCTCAAAAAACACTCACACTAGGCTCAAAAAACACACACTAAGCTCAAAAAACACTCACACTAAGCTCAAAAACACTCACACTAAGCTCAAAAAACACACACCAAGCTCAAAAAACACTCACACTAAGCTCAAAAACACTCACACTAAGCTCAAAAAACACTCACACTAAGCTCAAAAACACTCCCACTAAGCTCAAAAACACTCACAATGAGCTCAAAAACACTCACACTAAGCTCAAAAAACCCTCATACTAAGTTCAAAAACACTCACACAAAGCTCAAAAACACTCACTCAGCTCAAAAACACTCACACTAAGCTCAAAAAACCCTCACACTAAGCTCAAAAACACTCACACTAAGCTCAAAAACACTCACACTCAGCTCAAAAACACTCACACTAAGCTCAAAAACACTCACACTAAGCTCATAAACCCTCACACTAAGCTCAAAAACCCTCACACTAAGCTCAAAAACACTCACATTAAGCTCAAAAACCCTCACACTAAGCTCAAAAACCCTCACACTAAGCTCAAAAACACTCACACTAAGCTCAAAAACACTCACACTAAGCTCAAAAACACTCACACTAAGCTCAAAAAACCCTCACACTAAGCTCAAAAACACTCACACTAAGCTCAAAAACCCTCACACTAAGCTCAAAAACACTCACACTAAGCTCAAAAACCCTCACACTAAGTTCAAAAACACTCACACTAAGCTCAAAAACACTCACACTAAGCTCAAAAACACTCACACTAAGCTCAAAAACACTCACACTAAGCTCAAAAACACTCACACTAAGCTCAAAAACCCTCACACTAAGCTCAAAAACACTCACACTAAGCTCAAAAACCCTCACACTAAGTTCAAAAACACTCACACTAAGCTCAAAAACCCTCACACTAAGCTCAAAAACACTCACACTAAGCTCAAAAACACTCACACTAAGCTCAAAAACCCTCACACTAAGCTCAAAAACACTCACACTAAGCTCATAAACCCTCACACTAAGCTCAAAAACCCTCACACTAAGCTCAAAAACACTCACACTAAGCTCAAAAACCCTCACACTAAGTTCAAAAACACTCACACTAAGCTCAAAAACCCTCACACTAAGCTAAAAAACACTCACACTAAGCTCAAAAACCCTCACACTAAGCTCAAAAACACTCACACTAAGCTCAAAAACCCTCACACTAAGCTCAAAAACACTCACACTAAGCTCAAAAACCCTCACACTAAGTTCAAAAACACTCACACTAAGCTCAAAAACCCTCACACTAAGCTCAAAAACACTCACACTAAGCTCAAAAACACTCACACTAAGCTCAAAACACTCACACTAAGCTTAAAAACACTCACACTAAGCTCAAAAACACTCACACTAAGCTCAAAAACACTCACACTAAGCTCAAAAACACTCACACTGAGCTCAAAAACCCTCAGACTAAGCTCAAAAAGACTCACACTAAGCTCAAAAACACTCACACTAAGCTCAAAAACACTCACACTGAGCTCAAAAACACTCACACTAAGCTCAAAAACACTCACACTAAGCTCAAAAACACTCACACTAAGCTCAAAAACACTCACACTAAGCCCAAAAACACTCACACTAAGCTCAAAAACACTCACACTAAGTTCAAAAACACTCACACTAAGCTCAAAAACACTCACACTAAGCTCAAAAACACTCACACTAAGCTCAAAAACCCTCACACTAAGCTCAAAAACCCTCACACTAAGCTCAAAAACCCTCACACTAAGCTCAAAAACCCTCACACTAAGCTCAAAAACCCTCACACTAAGCTCAAAAACACTCACACTAAGCTCAAAAACACTCACACTAAGCTCAAAAACACTCACACTGAGCTCAAAAACCCTCACACTAAGCTCAAATACACTCACACTGAGCTCAAAAACCCTAATCACTTCAGTCTTTAAAGAAAAAGTGCTCTGAAGAAGAAAATACTGAGTTCAACACATCTGTTCTTTCTTCATAGACTCAATATTTCCATCTAATGACTTCCAAGAATTGCCGTTTTTCTTGGCTATATATTTTTTGGAAAGCTCGCGACCACTTCGACGCCAGGAAGGCAGCAGGCGTAGTGTGGGTTCGTATCAGTCTTCTTTAATATAGCTTAGTTATTAATGGCACATAAATATACCGCTTTTTATTTAGTTCTCCCTTCATTAAGCTCTGAATTTGACCTATAAAGAATATGGGAAAAATAATCGTAAGAACATTATATTCTCTCTCTGTCTCTGTCTCTCTCTGTGTTTCTTTGTCTCTGTCTATTATTCTCCCTTATGTCTTGTCCTTCTATCGTATTTGTCACTCTCTATGTATCTATTCTCTTCTCTTTCTTTGTCTTTCTCTCTCTATGTCTCTCTCTCTGTCTGTCTCTGTCTGTTTGTATTTCTCTCTCTCTTTATGTCTGTCTCTGTTTATCCGTATTTCTCTCTCTCTCTCTCTATGTCTCTCTCTCTGTCTATCTGTATTTTCTCTCTCTCTCTCTCTCTCTCTCTCTCTCTCTCTCTCCTCTCTCTCTCTCTCTCTCTCTCTCTCTCTCTCTCTCTCTCTCTCTCTCTCTCTCTCTCTCTCTCTCTCTCTCTCTCTCTCTCTCTCTCTCTCTCTCTCTCTCTCTCTCTCTCTCTCTCTCTCTCTCTCTCTCTCTCTCTCTCTCTCTCTCACACTAAAGACCAAGGATCCAGCGGTCGTTCTCTCGCCTCAACTAGCCCAACAGCCCCCTAATCACCCGTCTGATCGCCTATTACTACCTTAATTGGGAGGCACCAACACCCTCTCACCGGCCTCTCTACGGGAAAACCTGGGAAGGGTGTGGCTTACTTGTCTGCGGGAAAGGGATTTAGGGCGGAGGAGTAGGAGGAAGAGGGTATCAAGGAGGAGAAGGAGAAGGAGAAGGAGGAGGAGGAAGAGGCTAAAAGGCGGAGGATGAGGAGAGGGAGGAAGATATCAAGAAGAAGGAGGAAGAGGTTAAAAGGAAGAGGAGGTGGAGCGGGAGGAGGTTAAAAGGAGGAGGAGGAGGAGGAGGAGGTTAAAAGGAGGAGGAGGAGGAGGTTAAAAGGAGGAGGGGGAGTGGGAGGAGGAGGTTAAAAGAAGGAAGAGGAGGAAAGGGAGGAGGTTAAAAGAAGGAAGAGGTAAAACGGGAGGAGGTTAAAAGGAGGAGGAGGAGGAAAGAGGGAAGGTTAAAAAGAGGAGGAGGAGGAGGAGGTTAAAAGGAGGAGGGGGAGTGGGAGGAGGTTATAAGGAGAAGAACCAGGCAAAGGCAGTGGAAAGTGCTCATTTTCACCACCCAATGAACTCTCCTCCACCTTCACTCCACTTTCCACCTCCTCATCCACTCTAATTTGCCGGTAGCCACTCCATCCACCTACACTTTTCCTTCTGCACATCCACCTGTAAGGTCCCCACTAACTCCATCCACCTGTAAAGTCCACACTCACGCCATCCACCTACACTTTTCCTTCCACACAGCCACCTGTAAAGTCCACACTCACGCCATCCACCTACACTTTTCCTTCCACACATCCACCTGTAAAGTCCTGACACATTCCACCCATCTGGCCACGAGCTTCATCCACAAAGCTAGCACGAATCAAAACAAAGATACTAAGTAAAGAGAGAAAGCCACTACCAATATCCAGTCCTCACCTGTATTTAAAAAGCTTCCTGAGCAAACTAATTAGATGATCAAAGAAACGACATTCACAAACTGGCGCTAACACATGAATACACACACACAAAAAAATACACTTAACATTTAATCTTGTCTCTCTCAAATGAAATAAAATCTTCCTCGAGTGAGGTCTCAATTTTATACCAGGTTGTGTACATTGTTTGCATGAAGACCCTTCTCTGCGCTGTCGTAATTGTATCTCTCCCAGGCACGTGTCGGTGAGTATCAACGCTTCCACTGCAGGTTAACGCTCCATATTCATCCGATTTAACGAGACCCGTGAATGGAAAGAAAAAAAGAAATACATACACAACACAGCGAAAAACATTCCCTTTTTCTCTGCTCTTATTTTTTTGTCCACTCAGCGTTTACCTAATGTAATTATTCCTAATGTACACGAGAAAAGTGCATTAAAACGAGTACACACACGCAAGGCACGTACAAAGCGTCCCTGTGGAGTGTCTGGGTCTTGGTCTTGGTGTGGAAAGCTTAGGGAAAAACTGCTTCAGAAATAGGGTGGTAAATGATTGTTATGGACTCAGTCGTCTGGTGGTTAGTGCGGAGTCAATAGGGAGTTTTAAAAGGAGGCTAGACAATTTCATGGACGGAGATGAAAGGTGGAAGTAGATAGTATTAAGTAACAGCAACTACCACGTGTAGGTCTCACGGCCTCTTGTAGCTTCCTTATTTTCTTATGTTCTTATGTTCTGTCCCGTTTTCAGGTACAGTTGCGGCCTTTTTACGTCCTGTCGGTGTCTGGACAGAGGGCGGCGCTGAGGGTGACAGGACGGGCGGCAGGTGGGGACTCTGCTAATCAGGAGTCTTAAAGATCGTAACCAAAGGAAAATCATGCAGTGAACGTTACCAAGAGACCATTTCAAGGATAAAAAAGACATCCACGGATCGTAACCAAAGGAAAATGACGCAGTAAACGTTACCAGCAGACCACTTCACAATGATAACAAAAAAAAGACTGCGATAGCTTTGAACTAACTATTCTGCCAGACCACGAACACACACAAAAATATAACAGCTCTTTGTAGCAACTTAGGATGCCAACACACAACACTCAGGCAACGTAGTGTCTGAGAAAAAGGAAAATACTAGCAAAACAAATGAAAAAACAGACAAGAACAATAGCCACTGTTTATTATGGAACACTCGGCGCTGTGTTGTGCGACTTTATTCTTCGTTGACATTTTTTTTTTACGAATAGCGAGACGGAAAGTGTGAGAAAGGTGACGAAAAAATAACAATGCAGGTTTTTGTCAGCTGCAAGAATGATGGGTCAGAAAGAGTGAAAGGTCAGGGCAACAGAGGGGACGTGAGGGGAAGCGGGGGAGCGAGTAAGGTCAGTACGGGTCAACAGTTATGTTTTGAGGGTGAAGGCACGCCACGCAGGGCACATACATGGAATAGAAAAAGAGGAGCACGAATTTCTGTTGTCGTTGTTTTGTTTCGATTCGCTTCATGGTCTTAGAAAAAATATACTAGATAAAGCACTAGTTCCTCTTTCTAATTGCATCATTATCATTACTATTACCATTATTATAACTTTATTATTATTATTATTGGTATTATCATCATTATTAAAACTACATTACTATTACTACTACTGTTACTATTGTTGCTACTTTTACTACTACTACTACTACTACTGCTACTACTACTACTATTACTAATACTACTAAATACTAGTATAAACATTAGTAGTAGTAGTAGTAGTAGTAGTAGTAGTAGTAGGTGAAAAAAAAGAATTAAAAAGGAAAAAAATAACAGTCTTCAGCTTCGTTTTGCAGCATTACAATTCTCAACATATTTTTTGATAAATATTTTTCTTCCTGCACGTGGCACTTGAGCTGACCTGGTTAGTCTGGTGAACTTGTAAATGGAATTCACAGTTTACTTTTTCACTTCTTTCTGTTTTACTTTCATTTTTTCCCTTCTGCATGCCGTAAGTGACCCGTCCTCCCTGTGGGTCGGCTGGAGACTCTGGCGTCCGTTATAGAACTGTTTTATTAGAACTTTTAGTACTCCTACCTCGTTTAAATAACTTTGCGTAGCGTACGTGTCGTAGTTAGTGTGTGAGATTGTTGATTCTGCTACCGGGATACGGTTAATGAAACCTTTCTAAGGCACTCTACCATCGTAATTTTAATTTCTTATGTCATTGTGTTGTCCGGGTGTTTTGGATTACTCTTGCTCCGAAAACTGGTAACTCTAGGGGGGGCCACTCCGTAAGTTCTATCTTCTGCCAATTTTTCAATGTTCGTCTGATCTTTTAAAGAAATAAGATAGTATAGATATAATAGATATATATATATAGGATAATAGAGCGTATATCCTATCGAATATTATCAAATATGTATATAT
>JACEEZ010025247.1:10000-17500 GCA_016584305.1 Chionoecetes opilio | reverse complement strand
GAAGGTTAGTCGAATAAAATGACACGTAATATAGAAAAGTATTCGGAGAGAGCATTGAACTTAACTTTCATGGCCATCGATCCACTCCAGCGGCATTGCCTCTTGTACTTTGGCCGCCTTGGAACGAGGTGGGCAAAGAGTATTACTGCAAATGGAATGTCGATGATGCTTGCTGGAGCGAGAGGTTTTGTGCAAGAATGTATACTTTTTATGTGTATGGAAGAGAGGAGAGAGAGAGAGAGAGAGAAGAGAGAGAGAGAGAGAGGAGAGAGAGGAGAAGAGAGAGAGAGAGAAGAGAGAGAGAGAGAGGAGATAGGAGGAGAGAGGAGAGAGAGAGAGAGAGAGAGAGAGAGAGAGAGAAGAGAGAGAGAGAGCTAGAGAGAGAGAGAGAGAGAGAGAGAGAGAGAAGAGAGGAGAGCAGAGATAGATCAGAGAGAGAGAGGAGAAGAGAGGAAGAGGAAAGAGAGAAGAGAAGAGAGAAAGAAGAGGAGAGACGAAGGTAGAAGGAGGAGAGAGAGAGGGGGCGAGGGGGAGGGGAAGAGAGAGAGATGGAGTAAGAGAGGACGAGAAGAGAGAGCAGAGGAGCGAAGTGGTGGGTTGCCAATATACAAAGGCATAAACAATAAAACAGGAGAAACAAGGGTTCTCCTGTGCTGGAAATTTATTGAAGAGGAAGGGGAGAAGTGAGGAAGAAAGAAAGAAGAACAGAGGAGGAGGGAGAAGTGAGGAGAAGAAGAAGAAGGAGGAGTGAAGGAGGGAGGAGGGAGGATTACATAGGAATTACATAGTAATACAAACACACAGGAGACCTTTGGTCATGACGAGGGTATCTGCTGACTACATACTATTCTAACTATGGCAACTACTTGTAAGAAAAACAGTTGGAAAATTTATACCATGTCCCTAAAGAAGATAGAAACATGGAAGTTTCTAGTGCAGAATGATAGGATAATGAAATATACTCACTACAACTACACTACAACTAATCGAAAGAAATCCGGGGGGCTAAAATTGAAAATTTGCGCAGGGCACTATCAATACCCATTTACTTTTAGCAGTGCCGTCAAGTCGGTTTTTGAAATGTAGTTATTGTGCTGGCTTTCGCAACAATTTGCTGGTACTTGTTCCATGATCACGACTCTAACTTGAAGATAAATTTTTTAACGGAGAATCAGTGATGCAACGTTTTGACCGGTTTAGAGTTTTTTAAAAACCATTATTTCTTTTGTTTCACTTCTTGAATTGAAACTCGAATAGGTTTTCTTGATTAATGACAAATCAAATCCTTTTTTCGTGATCTTAAAGGTTTCTAAATAAGTCCCCACGGTATTCTACTATCCTTTAAGGAAAACATATTAAGTTCCGCATCCACCCTCTCTTCATAATGATGAATTTCGCAGAGATGTGGGAATTTGTTTGGTTGATCTTCTTTGCACATGATTTCCAATTTGGCTTGATCTTTTACGAAACAAGGGCGACCAGGAATTGAACGGACAATTTCCAAGTGCGGCCTAGACCAATGACCGTGTATAATTGTGTCATTACTTTGGAGTGTTTTGTGTCCAAAAGTTGCGTTTTTAACCTAAAGCCCACCATCATATTTGATACCTTGTTACTGGGCAGCCTAGGCAATGAATGCGGACTGGTTTTTCAGATCATTACTGATGATGACACACCTAAGCTCCTTTTCCGCTGTGTTCAGTTAACGATTTTTTTGCTTTATAGTTATATTTAGGAGGTTATCGTTGCCCTATATGCATTACTTTAGCATTTACAAAAGGAATCTGAGATTTTAATAGCCATTTATCCACTCCAACTGATATTGTGTTGTGTGGTCAAGAGATCAACTTGTAGTATTCGCATTTTCTTAGTATATCTTTATTAAAACCGCCTAATTTGGTGTCATCGCAAATTTCGATATTTTAGATACAAGTCCGCAGTCCAGATCGTTGATATATATCAGAAAAAAAAGTAGGACACACAAGGGACCGAGCCCTGAGGCACCCCCCTAGTAACATCTCTACCAATCAGAGATGCCTCCCCTTTATGTACTACCCGTTGTTTTACATTTGAAAGCAATCGCCCAATCCATGAACATAATTGGCTCTCCTATTGATGCCATGTGCCCTTAGCTTGGTCAAAAGTCGCTATAATGGGGAGGAAGGAGAGGAGGAGGAGAGGAGAGGAGGAGGAGGAGGAGGAGGAGGAGGAGGGGAGGAGGTGTGGAGGCGAAAGTGATGTGGAGTGAACCGAAAAAAAAACCACCACTCCTGGGAGAAACTATAGGTGAGGGGTGGAAAGTGTTTGAATTAATCAGTCACATGTGATGATCAGAAATAGTGATGACAGTAGTGGTGGTGGTGGTGAAGGTAGTGGTGACAGTGGTGGTGGTGGTAGTGGTGGTGGTGGTGGTGAGTGATAGTGGTGAAGAAAACAGACGAGGCCAACTGGAAGCCTTTTAGGAAGAGGTTTACGTGCAACTGGAAATACTTGAGGCTACTGTCAGATGGGTTGCAGATTCTTCCTCCGATTCTACTAATAAGATTGTGCCGTTTTAGTAGAAAAAGAGACCCTGGCGATGCGAAAACCTAGTAGTCGCAGTGAGTGGAGTTTTTTGAAGAGTGTAGAGAAAAGAAACGCGTTGGAAACAGTGCGTAACAACAGTACACTCCCTCGTTTTCCATCTGTCGCCTGATTTCTCATTTTACTATTGGTTTTTGCTGCTTTTCTGATTCTCCAGTCGTTTGCGTTGAGCTTTCAGACTTCAGACGCAATTCCTTGTCCCAACAAAGCCTTCCTGATTTTCAAGATAAATTCCATTCCCAACTCGGTCCTTCGTTTGTTGCTGATTTGTCTTTAACTCCGAGCGTCACATCCCTTGAAAAAGTTGGACAGTAATTCTTTGTCTTGTTGTGGTGTGAGCGTGAGACACAAGAAAAGTGTCACCGCTGCCTCCTCCAATTATCTTCCTGAATTTCATTGTATATATGTTTTTGAATGACTGAAATGTAAACGGAGACACTTCTGTTATATATATAGAAAAAAAGGGTTGAAAGAAATAAGAAAGAGAAAAAGACTTGGACATCCACAAACGACCCTTGCCCAAACAATGAACGCATGAGCACACACACGCATTGCACGCACGCACGCACGCACGCACGCACACACACGCACACACACAGAGACACACACACACACAGACACACACACACACACACACGAACACACACACACGCACATACAAGTGGCTAAAACTCCTCCAGAAAAGAGCTATTTATTATCAACTATATATTTTCATCACAGCTTATGAGTGGCTACGCGCACCCATGTTGAAGCTGGGCAAAGACAGGGAGACGCAATGGGGAGAAGGAGAAAGCCACAATGGGAGGCAAGAGTTCTCAATGCCCTTAGCTAAATGTCTCAATTAGTCTCAATGCTGAAGTTAATGCTCAAGTTAGATCCAGCCTGGTGTGTCTGTCTCGTTTATCCAGGCGAGCTGCTGCTTTTTTACTTATATAGGGAGGTAGTTATAATTACTCTTACAAATGAGGATGGGACACAAGAGGGTACATATGCAAGAACTAAGCGATAATACACCCTGTCCACAAAACAGTATGTTTTTAATTGAGTATTTCATAATATAGGTTAAGGCTGACAGGTAAAAATACGTCTTTAGTATATGTTTGAGTATAAAACTATACAAATTAGAGATCTTCAGTAAAGGCATTAGCTAAGCTTTAGGGCCTGACAGGGAAGTAATGTGTTGGGTATGAGTGTGCAGGAAACCCGGTGGTTATTCCTGCCATGTAGCGTAATTATTTCATTAGCTTTATTCCATCGCCCACTAAATAAAAAATGCCTATTGTGTTATTACCAATGCAACACCTTTATTTACCTCCTCTCGTTTCTCCTCGTCCTTCTCCTCCTTTCTTCTTCCTCTTTCTACTATTTATCCTCCTCTTTATCTTCCTAATCCTCCTATTCCTCCTTTCTCTTGCGTTTTCCCTTCTTTTATCTCCTTCCTCTTCATCATCATCTCATTCTTCTCCTCCTCCTCTTCATGGCCAAGTAAACACGGAGCGGAACATGGGGAGAAGAAAAAGATATGTACAATGGGCGCTTTTTGACCCTCCCTCCCTCCACGATAATCCCAAGTAATCCCAAATAATCACCGTTAGTGTTGTAGTAATTTTCAGTATTTTTTTTCCAGTATATTGTGGGGTAGACCACAAAGTGATATATTTGTAGTTAGCTGAATTTATGGACACGTGTGTTATTATGTGAGTGTGCGTGTGTGCGTGGTGTGCGAGTGTGTGTGTGTGTGTGTGTGTGTGTGTGTGTGTGTGGTGTGTGTGTGTGTGGTTGTGTGTGTGTGTGTGTGTGTGTGGTGTGTGTGTTTGTGTGTGTGTGTGTTTGTGTGTGTGTGTGTGTGTGTGTGTGTGTTGTGTGTGTGTGTGTGTGTGTGGTGTGTGTGTGGGTGTGTGTGTGTGTGTGGGTGTGTGTGTGTGTGTGTGTGTGTTGTGTGTGTGGTGTGTGTGTGGTGTGTGTGTGGGTGTGTGTGGTGGTGTGTGTGGATGTGTGTGTGGTGTGTGTGTGTGGTGGTTTGTTGTGTTTGTGTGTGTGTGTGTGTGTGTGGTGTGTGTGTGTTGTGGTTGTGTTGTGTGTGTGTGTGTGGGTGTGTGTGTGTTGTGTGTGGTGGTGTGTGTGTGTGTGTGTGTGTGTGTGTGTGTGTTGTGTGTGTGTGTGTGTGTGTGTGTGTGTGTTGGTGTGTGTGTGTGTGGTGTGTGTGTGTGTGTGTGTGTGGTGTGTTTGGTGTGTGTGTGTGTGTGTGTGTGTGTGTGTGTGTGTGGTGTGTGTGGTGTGTGTGTGTGTGTGTTTTGTGTGTGGTGGTGTGGTGTGGTGTGTGTGTGTGTGTTGTGTGTGTGTGTGGTGTGTGTGTGTGTGTGTGTGTGTGTGTGTGTGTGTGTGTGTGTGTGGTGTGTGTGTGTGTGTGTGTGGTGTTTGTATCTATTTAAAAAAATCATGAAAACGGTCCTTAATTCGAGACAGGCTGGCGTACACAATAACGTCATAGCGGACTGTATTCTGTTCTCGTGTTGTCAGTACAATGTTATCGCACAGTTACTTCCACAAAGCATATCAGCAAACAATGACATACGTACGTACATACACATACCCACAGCACCTTAACTAATACAAAACTGACATGAAACAAGCCATGGTGAGTATCTAGCCTGCGATAACGTAATTTGCAGTATAGTATAGCTGGTAAGATTTAGCTGGCTCGGGTATGTGTGTAACAATAACACTACAGAGACACTTGGTCGTGTTAGGAAGCAATATAGAAGGAGACAAACCTACCAAGACCTCCCCCAGTTGAGGATCTCCAGGCAAGGTACTCGGTGACATCTGCAAAAGAGTGGGTTCATTCACGTCCTCTCTCCAGTAACTATATACAGTACTGCAAGAGGGGGAAGGAAGGAAGGAAAAGGAATACAGCTTCGTGGACAAGGGGGTCAGGTCAGGTCAGGTCACATACGCCATACACCAGCAGGTTCTAATCTCAGCCAACACAAAGCAACATTACTAACCCCACGATTCAGAAACCTGCCTGAACATCTATACTAGATCCTCGAGTGTTATTTTTTGACATGGCAGAGAACTGACAAGGGGGTCACATACGCCATACACCAGCAGGTTATACTCTCAGCCAACACAAAGCAACTTTACCCCTACGACTGATAAACCTGCCTGAACGTCTAAACTGGGCCCTCATGTTCTATTTTTTGACATAGCAGCCAAATACACAAAGCAAACATTACCCCAACGACTCATAATGCTGCCTGAACCTTAATATTGGGCCCTCGAGTGCTAGTTTTTGACATGGCAGAGGACTGAGAGAAGGGGAAGAAAGGCACAGGAGGAAACACATGTCGGCCAAAGAGACATCAAGAGTTCCTTATTTTTCCGTCCTCATCGTCTTCCCTATCCTTCTCTTACTCCTATGTACTTATACTTTCATCCTATTATTTATTCTCCTTCATCTCTAAATTCGATCTTCCTTCACATCATCTTTGTGTATTTATCTCAAATTTCATCTTGTTGACCTTTCGTTTCCTGGGGTTTTTTTTATTTTCTTTTTGGTACTTACCTCGGCGGTCTGTGTGGTCCAAGGCGGTCTGCAGGATGGTCACCCCGGGTACCACGATGGCGGGAAGGGTGCGGCTTCTGACCAGCGGGGGGCGGGACACCACCACGCCGCCCTCCTTCACCGAGCTGCAGAAGAAGAGGACACAGTGAGTACAAGTGAAATAATGCACCACTTACAGAGACAATACATAGATATTTAAGGCTAGGTTAAGTTAGGTTATGTTAGACCATAACCGGTTTGGTTAGGTTAGATGAGTAGGTTAGGTTAGACCATAGTGAGTACGGTTTGGTTAGGTTAGGTGAGTAGGTTAGGTTAGGTTAGACCATAGTGAGTACAGGTGAAATAAGGGATTACTTACAAAGACCTTACACAGACACCTAATAAGGTTATTTAGGAGATAAAGGATAAGTATCTGGGGGTGTTTATATGAGCTGTGATTATATTATGATGCCTTACTGTTGTACTTATTGTATTGTCATTATTATCATTTATATTACTATCATCCTTATCATTATTATCGTTATTATGATTACCTTTATTATGACTACTATTATTATCATTATTATTATTGTTATTATCATCATTATTATCATTGTCATTACCAATTATTGTGTACATATATCCACTTGCGCATTCTCTCTACACTCTCTCCTCTCTCTCTCTATCCGTCCGCTCTCTTCTCTTACATCTCTCTCTGCCTCTCCTCTCCCCTCTCTCTCTCTCTCTCTCTCCGCTCGCTCGCTCTCTCTCTCTCTTCTCTCTCTCTCCTCTCTTCTCTCCTCTCTCTCTCTCTCTACTCTCTCTCTCTCTCTCTCCCTCTCTCTTCCTCTCCTCTCTCTCTCTCCTCCCCTATTATATTATATATATATATATATATATCTTCCCATATACCTACAAACAGGAAGCAGGACCGTTCAGGCCACCCCCACCGGACCAAGTTCGTCTCGTTGGCCATAATCGCAGCATTTTGACGACGGTATCAGGCAATTTAAAAGGCCACTGACCGGGAGCCACAAAAGTCTTTCTCTCTCTCTCTCTCTCTCTCTCTCTCCTCTCTCTCTCTCCTCTCTCTCTCCTCTCTCTCTCTCTCTCTCTCTGCCCGTCGGTGGCAAGGTTGGAAAGAAAGTGAGTTCGCAATGTGAGCGTCCCTGTGCATTCGGTCCGTTCGAGTCCCTTTTCTCCTGCCCCCTCTCGGTCGTTCTCTGTTAGTATCAATAACCTTGTAGTTGTTACTGTCCAAAGTCTAGATAGGATAAATCTTATCTTCCTCTCTCTCTCTCTCTCTCTCTCTCTCCGTCTCTCCTCTCTCTCTCTCTCTCTCTCTCTCTCTCTCTTCTCTCTCTTCTCTC
>JACEEZ010025247.1:2500-5000 GCA_016584305.1 Chionoecetes opilio | reverse complement strand
GTTTAGTCGTATGAAAACAAGGGTGAAAAAACAAGTCTTTCTAAATACCCTCAACATCCTCCTCTCAAGAACCTTAATATGCTCATGGAGACGTAGAAACCATCCCCTAAAGATCAGAAGTGGTCTCTAGTTCTCTGCTAATTCCCACTGGTCGTTGGATAAAAAACTTTCCTGGCAAACTAAACAGCGTAAGAGCCAGAAAACACACTCTTGGGACGCCGAAGACCTGCCCTCGCCTCTCCCAACGCACTCTCTCCATACCCACCCAACACACTCACAATCGAAATTTGGGGAAAATAAAGTGTAAGGGAAAAATTGGCTTCTAAATACGAATTAGGAACATTTGTTTTTACGAAATTCCTCTGGATGTTTGTTGGGGGATATTTGTTCTCTGTCTGTCTATGTCTCTGTCTGTATCTGTCTATATATGTTTGTTTCAGGCTCTGTCTGTCTCTATCTTCTGTCTGTCTCTGTCTGTCTGTCTGTCTGTCTGTCTATGTATCTCTCTCTCTCTCTCTCTCTCTCTCTCTCTCTCTCTCTCTCTCTCTCTCTCTCTCTCTCTCTCTCTCTCTCTCTCTCTCTCTCTCTCTCTCTCTCTCTCTCTCTCTCTCTCTCTCGATCAGCATAAATGTCGAATCTCAGCCTCTCATCGAGTCGTCGGGACAAAAGTCTGGAGGAGGTGATAAAAAGTAATTTCTGGACAAAATGGAAAGGGAAAGCGTAGCCCCCGCCACTGACAAAGTCACCGCCACCCACACCCCCCGTCTGCCCCCCTCTGCCGGGGGAATAACTGGGGTTCAAAGGAGGATGGGAAGGGAAGAAGGGGTAGGAATTGGGGCAGCAGGGTGATGGTGATATGGGGGCCCTTTATGGGAATTTTAAGGGGCTAAGGAGAATATATCTTTCCGGGGATGTTTGTAGGTCATTCAGAGACATGAGTTGAGATATTTGGCTATTGCTTTTTACTTGCTACTTGCTTTTTTGAGTTTTGAGTGCTGTGTGATAGACGTATGGTTTGGTTTGATGTGTGACGCGAATAATACTGTATGTGTGTGTGTGTGTCTCCATTGATACGTCTATATAGGAAGAATAAAAAGGATTTATTGAATGCTATCCTATGTATTAGTTTTAGTTGCCTCATTCACAATCACGAGTATTACGAGAAGAAAAAACAGGAAGGAGGGAAATAATGACTAAAAAAAATAGAGAACAAACAAAAAAGGAGGAGAGACTATCTTAGCAAATACAGCATTGCAGGAGGGACTCTACCGTAGATAACAGTAAAGTCGCCACCTGCAGTGATGTCGCCAGGCGCCATATATTACGAATTATAGCAGTACTACTGATTTTTATGTGCCACTGAAGATGATACACAGTAGTTTATATCATGATTGTATAATATACCCTGTTTCAGCGTTGTTTTATGCTTTGTAGCTGCGAGTATAGACGGTTTCAAATTTCGCTACGCGTTTTTTTTTCGGGCGACGACGACAGCGGTACGACACTCAGTAAATAAACACTAGATGGCGACTCTACTGTTGGTAGCCACTTTGTAGATATTTTTGTTCATACTTTGTTCATTTATAGCCATACTATGATACAGATGAAGACACAAAATGACACAGACTCTCCAGATAGCCCCTTCTAACTTTCCTGAAATCATGGATGTAGAAATGTAACTATTAACGCCACCACACGTCTGTAAACAGAAAAAAAAAGTTGTCCTGGCGACTTAACTGTTATCTACGGTAAAAAAAATGTCGGTAAGCACAAGACTCAGCCAAGCATCCTGTACCAGCGTCGCCTCCAGCAGGGTACCTCGTCACGCCTGGCGAAAAATTTATCCCTAACGAGGAGGAAAACTTATAAATTTTGGTCATAATCTAAGGCGATGCTTCGAGGTAGATTGGCTGACCCCGCCCCGCCCCGCTCCGCCCCATGTACCCCCACCGGCCTTCACGCCCCGACGCCCTTCCCCATTAGCGAGCCGCCCCGAGCTGCTGCCGTGCCCCTTGTTTACTGTGTTGAGGGACTCTTCCTATTACCCTTCCTCCCTTCCCTTCTTCTCTTCTTACCTCTCCCCTTTTCATTACTTGATTCCCCTCTTTCTCACTGCCTTCCTTTCCTTCCCCTTCCTTCCTCTCTCTCTCCATGTTTAGCTATTTATCTCCCCCTAGTTTAATATGTTGAGGGCCCCTTCCTATTATCCTTTCTCCCTTTCCAACCTTCCTTCCTTCCCCTCTTCCTTCCTCCCTTTCTTTTCTCCCCTCTTCCTTCCTCCCTTCATTCCTTCCCTCTCCATTCATGGTTACTCTCATCCCCCTTATTTGTTATGTTGACCTTCCTTCCTTCCTTCCTTTCTTTCTCCCTTTCTTTCTTCCTTCTTTCTTTACTTTATTCCTTCTTTCTTTTCTTCATTTTCTTTTTTCCTTCTTTCTTTTATGTCTTCCTTTTTTTTCGTTCTTTCTTCCTTCTTTCTTTTCTTTTCTTCCTTCTTTCT
>JACEEZ010025245.1:0-19127 GCA_016584305.1 Chionoecetes opilio | reverse complement strand
TATATTTTCATATTCTTTTGTCTCTATATTTAAAAAGGGTTTGAAAAATATGAAAAAAGTTTTTGGGCCCCCGAATCCAACCCCACGGCCTTAAATATTAGCCCGAAAATACAGAGGTTCAAGGATTATTGTGGTTTCAACAACTTGGGTGTGAATAAAGAGTATTTACACTCTCTTGAAAAGACTTTTTAACAATTTTGGTAAGGATCAAATGTTATCACTATACCGTATAACAAGACTTTCGGGAATACAAGCCACGGACACTTCAATCCCAATTAGCTGTTATATCGAAAGGTCAAGTTTGTAGCTCATTGAGTGGTTTTCAACAACTTTGGGTGTGAATAAAGAGCTATTTAACAACTCTGGCTGTGAATAAAGAGCTATTTAACAACTTTGGGTGTGAATAAAGAGCTATTTAACAACTTTGGGTGTGAATAAAGAGCTATTTAACAACTCTGGCTGTGAATAAAGAGCTATTTAACAACTTTGGGTGTGAATAAAGAGCTATTTAACAACTCTGGCTGTGAATAAAGAGCTATTTAGCAACTTTGGGTGTGAATAAAGAGCTATTTAACAACTTTGGCTGTGAATAAAGAGCTATTTAACAACTTTGGCTGTGAATAAAGAGCTATTTAACAACTTTGGCTGTGAATAAAGAGCTATTTAACAACTTTGGGTGTGAATAAAGAGCTATTTAACAACTCTGGCTGTGAATAAAGAGCTATTTAACAACTTTGGGTGTGAATAAAGAGCTATTTAACAACTTTGGGTGTGAAGAAAGAGCTATTTAACAACTTTGGGTGTGAATAAAGAGCTATTTAACAACTCTGGCTGTGAATAAAGAGCTATTTAACAACTTTGGCTGTGAATAAAGAGCTATTTAACAACTTTGGGTGTGAATAAAGAGCTATTTAACAACTTTGGGTGTGAATAAAGAGCTATTTAACAACTTTGGGTGTGAATAAAGAGCTATTTAACAACTCTGGCTGTGAATAAAGAGCTATTTAACAACTTTGGGTGTGAATAAAGAGCTATTTAACAACTTTGGCTGTGAATAAAGAGGTATTTAACAACTTTGGGTGTGAATAAAGAGCTATTTAACAACTTTGGCTGTGAATAAAGAGGTATTTACTATTTAACAACTTTGGCTGTGAATAAAGAGCTATTTACTATTTAACAACTTTGGGTGTGAAAAATCAGCTTCATAATAATAACACTGACAGTCAATTAAGCTTTAGGAATCGAAACATACGACCCCCTTCAGCTAAATGACTTAATATAACAACCCAGGTAAGTACAGCATGCCCTCACCTCCTGGCATCCCTTGGGTGTGTACATGTGGGCGGTGAGGTGGGCACGCAGGCAGTAGGCCGGCTCGTGGGGCACCATGTCTTCAAGGAACCTCATCTGACAACAACATCATCAATAGTCATCTATTACATATTATTCACATATTATTATTACTACACATTTTATTATTATCATACCACATATTACGTTAGCTATTACTATTACTAGGAACCTCATGTCAACAACAACAACAGTCACATATTAACTATTACTACAACAGCTATTACAAGGATACTCATCTGTTAGTCAGTCACAGAATGCAGGATACAAATTCTAAATAACAGCAACTTACTGACAGCAAGAAAAATAATAAAATCCTTAAAAAAATATATAACTGACAAACCCTACGAATTTTCAGACCCAACATTTCCCAATCTTCCCAAACATGACTAATAGGACTCTGCTTGCAATGAAAGCATCAGAATTGGGATAGAAGAGAAGCCCAAATAAGCAAATAAATACACAAAAATCATATTCCATGCAGGTTGGAGCGTAATAAATTGATAAAAACAAAAAATATCCATGCAGGTCATCAAAAAAAAAATATTCATGCAAAAATACACAGGTATATAAATACTGTAACTGCATGAATAAAAAAAGCATCCAGGTTTAGTCAATAGGTTTAGGTTAGTTTAGCTATTTTACACATTTTTTACACTGTTTACTATATTCTTACACATTAAGGTTAAACAGAAAGAAGTTTAGCCACTCACGAGGAAATTAAAACTGTTTCTGTAGGCAATGTGTTGAAGAGAATCTGGCAGCATTGGCCATTGAAGAAGTTGAGGCAATGAGAATAAATAAATAAATAAATAAATAAATAAATAAATAAATAAATAAATAAATAAATAAATATGAAAAAACAGCTAAAAAAATTAACAAACATGAGAAAACTGCTAAAAATTTAATAAATACAAAAATACAGCATAAAAAACCTCTAATACAAAAACTAAATAAAGAAAAACAGCAAAAAAAAATAATAAATATGAAAAAACAGCTAAAAAAAATTAATAAATACGAGAAAACAGCTAAAAAAAAAAAAATACAAAAATACAGCAAAAAAACTGGAATACAGAAACTAAATGAAGAAAAAACAACTAAAAAAAATTTACAAATATGAAAAAAATGCTAAAAAAAATATATATAAAATACAAAAATACAGCTAAAAAAACTGGAATACAGAAACTAAATGAAGAAAAACAGCAAAAAAAAATTAACACATGAAAAAACTGCTAAAAAAATATAAAATAAAATTACAGCTAAAAAAACTCGAATACAGAAACTAAATGAAGAAAAACAGCTAAAAAATAATAATAAATACGAGAAAACAGCTAGAAAAAAATGTATAAATACGAGACAACTTTTATATAAAAAAAAAAAAAAAAAAAAAAAACCTAAAAAAAACCAAATACAGAAGAAAAAAAAAAATAAAAAGTAAAAAATTCCCCGCATACAAAATGGCATTTTGATCGGACTTTTTTTAAAAAACATTAAAAAGGACGGGCCAAGGGCAAAAAAGAGTCCCAAAAAGCCCCTGGTTTTGCCAACCCCATAAAAAAGACAGCAAGAGAAAACTGTGGATAGGGGAGGCAAATTTATTCGAAGTCTAAAAGATACACCAAAGAGGGTGGTGTGATGTATGTGATGGTGTGGTGGTGGTGTGTGTGTGTGTGGGTGGTGGTGTGTGTGTGTGTGGGTGGTGTGTGTGTATCGTGTTGTGCATCTGGGTGTGTGGTGTGGGGTGGTGGGTGGGGGGTTGGGTGGGTTCTGTGGTGGCATCTGTGGGTTGTGGTGGTGTTGGTGTGTGTGTGGTGGGGGTATTGTGTGTGTGGTGGGTGTGGGGGGTTTGTGTTCTGTGTGTGTGCATCGTGTGTTTGTGTGGTGGTGTGTGTGTGTGTGTGTGTGTTGTGTGTGTGTGTGTGTGTGTGTTTTTACAGGGGTGTGATTGTGTGTGGTTTTTGGTGTTGTGTTCTAAACCCGGGGGAGGCTGACGTTTCCCTTCACACGCCTCGTGTAGGCTTGAGCGGGGCAGGGGGACTTGCCTCGAGCGTGCAGGGCCTCGATCAGCTTGGCTGGGGCGCAGAACCTCGGCAGATGTCTGGGGGAGCGGAAAAAAAACGGATGGTAAGTTTAAAGGCTTAATAGTTACGGAAAAAAATTATATTTTTTGGTTTATGATGTCTGGGGAAGGGGAAAAAAAAAAGTACAGGGGGTAAGTTTAACATTCTGAAAATTTTAACGTTTGAAAAATTCTACGCCCTCTATTGAAAAACTACAGATAAAGACCTTGGGAAAAGAAAGGGCGGGGAAAAAAAAGTAAATTGGGAATTAAAAGGCTGATAGAGTACTGAAAATTCTGATAAAATAGATAAGAAAAAAAAAGGAGAAAAAAAAACTGAAAAAAAAAGGGGATAAAAAATTTTTAAAACTTAAAAATAAACAGAAAAAAAGACCGGGGGAAAATAAGACAGAAAAAAAAGTATAATTTTTTAAAAGGCTGGATAGATTTAAAGATGATCAATTCTACACAACATTTTAAGAACATAAGAACAAAAGGAAGCTAAAAAGAGGCTGGGAGATACACAGGGTATTTCTTTTACGTAGCACTACCTACATCCATTTCACCCCATCCATAACAGCCACCCTCCATTTAAAGCTCCCTTTTGACTCCACACTAACTACCCACACTGAGTCCTTCTAATCATTCCCCAACCTTTGTAAAACCTTTTCTCCCATTCCCTTTTTAATTACCTTTCCAGATATTTTGATAAACAAAAAAATAAGTTACCTTGGTTTAAGTGAGGCAGGGAGGAAGGGGCCTAAAAGTAATCCCCCTGAATATGAGGCTCCAAAAAAAAGCCGGGAATTTTGGCGGTCTCGGAAAAAATGTTTGAGGGCCCGACCCCCCTCCTAAACCCACCTGTGGACAATGGTTTAGGGGCGTGAAGGCAAAAAATTGGGGCAGAGGATAGAAATTTAAAAGAAAATAAGGGGAAAAAAGGAAGCTAAAAAGGCGGGGTTTGATGTGGGGATATCGCTAAGGAGAAGGATGGAAAAAGGAGGGGTGATGAAAAGGTGGGATGCTTTGGGGCTCATCCCTATTCTGTCCACTACAAAATGCAAAAATTAAGAAAAGATACAAGACTACAAGTAAAGATACAAGGTTTAGTGGCTGAAGTAAAGTAAGAAAGTAAAGAACAACTTAAAAGTAAAGATACAAGAAAATAATGTAAAGATACAAGTTTAAAAAGAAAAAGATCCCAAGAAAATAAAGAAAAAGATAAAAATTTTTGGGGGCAAAAAGTCAGGAAAAGAAAAGTAAGGATACAAGTTTAAAAGAAAAAGATACAAGAAAGTAAAGAAAAAGATAAAAAGATAAAAGAAATGAAAAAGAAAAGAAAAGAAAGATACAAATTAGGGGCATAGAGTCAAGAAAAAGTAAATTAAAGATACAAGATTTTGGGGGCACAAAGTAAAGATAAGTAAAGTAAAGATAAAAAGCTTAAAGTAAAGAACAAGATAAGAAAAGTAAAGATACAAGTTTTTCGTGGCACAAAGTCAAGATACTAGCTTAAAAGAAAAGTAAAGATAAGTAAAGTAGATACAAATTTTGGCACAAAGTAAAGATACTAGTTTTAAAAGTAAAGATACAAGAAAAGTAAAGTAGATAAAGATTTCGTGGCAAAAAGTAAAGTACTAGTTAAAAAAGAAAAGATAAAAGTAAGTAAAGTAAATACAAGTTTTTGTGGCCAAGAAAAGATACTAGCTTAAAAGAAAAGATACAAATAAGTAAAGAAAAGATACAAGATTTTGTGGCACAAAGTCAAGATAAGAAAAGTAAAGTAAAAATTTAAAAAAGTAAAGAAAAAAAAAAGTAAAATAAAGAACAAGTTTTTGGGGCATAAAGTCAAGAAATAATTAAGATACAAGATAAAAAGATACAAGGCAAAAAAGCGCAGTTGGCACAAGGCTTTTAGACGAGCATCTTCTACTGGCATTTTCCGGGCCCCCAAAACCAAAAAAACCCCTAGGGACCCTGAAAGAGACCGTCGGCTGCTATAGTGGTTTTTTTGGTCGTGGGTCCCGGAAGATGCCGTAGAAATTTTCGTAGCCGAAACCCCGTGTGACGAAAAGGCATTTTGGCCACCATACGGGCACAAAGGCAGAAAAAATCCCAAAAAGATCCGGAAAATATCCCTGCGTGACACGACCTTAGGATACAAATTAAAGAAAAGATTCAGGCAGAATATAGACATAAAGTAAAGTAAAGATACAAGATTTCCGCACCTTTGCCTTTGGGGGAGAGTTTGTGTGTTTGTCCTGAAGCCCCTGTTAGATCCTAAAGTCTTCCCCCGGGCCAAAAGGGGGGTGTACGATGAACACCTGAATAAGAATATATGAAGCACCTGAATAAGGAAAAATAAAATATCAAGAACAAAAGAACATAGGCAGCAAAGAGGAAAAAAAGGAAGCTACAAAATAAAATACACCCCCCGGTTTCCCATTGGTAACTCGACCCCGATTTAAAAATTTTTTGGTTTTAACGGACCCCAAAAATGCATTCATAATCATATTTCAATTCTTATTGTCTCTATAGTAAAAAAAAAAAACAGTTTTAGTATAAAAAAATGATTTCCCGCCCCACGAATCCCAAGCCACGGAACTTCAAACCCCATTAGTCTGTTATATCGAGGTCAAGTTAGTCATTGAGTGGTTTTTAACAACTTTGGTGTAAATAAAGAGCTTTTTTAACAGCTTTGGTTGTGAAAAAGAGCTATTTAACAATTTTTGGGTGTGAAAAGAGCTATATAACAGCTTTGGTGTGAATAAAGAGCTTTTTAAAAACTTTGGGTTAAATAAAGAGCATTTAACAATTTGGGTGTGAATAAAGAGCTATTTAACAACTTTGGGTGTGAATAAAGAGCTATTTAACAGCTTTGGGTGTGAATAAAGAGTTTTAAAACAACTTTGGGTGTGTATCTGTGTGTGTGTGGTGTGTGTTTCACCCTGGAGGGGGTCTGACGCTCCTTCTCACAACCCTTTGGGGGTAGGTTTTGAGCGTGGCGGGGTGATTTTTCCCTCGGGTGCAGGGCCTCGACGTTTTGGTGGGCGTCAGGAACCTCGGGCAGATTCTGGGGGAGCGGAAAAAAGTACGGTTGGTAAGTTTAAAAGGGCTAATATAGTTGACGGAAAAAAAGTATGGTTTTGGTTATAGTCTGGGGGAGGGGAAAAAAAAAAGTACAGGGGGTAAGTTTTAACTTTTCTGAAAAAATTTAACGTTGATAAATTCTACGCCCTCTATTGAAAAAACTCAGATAAAACCTTGGGAAAAGTAGGCAGGGAAAAAAAGTACAAGGGGGAATTTTAAAAAAGGCCTGAAGGTACTGATAAATTCTGAAAAAATGAAAAGAAAAAAAAAGGAGAAAAAAAAACTGATAAAAAATAAACGTTTAAAATAAATTTTAAACTATAATAATAAACAGATAAAAATACTGGGGGAAAAAAGACAGAGAAAAAGGGTAAATTTGAAAGTTTAAAAGGGGGGGATAGAGTTAAAAACTGAAAATTTTAACAACATATTAAGAACAAAAGAAAAAAGGGAAGCTACAAGAGCGGGGAGACCACCATGGTAGTTCCTGTTAGTAGCACTCCCTACTCCACCTTTCATCCCCACCCATAACATGTCCTCCTTTTTTAAAAAAAGCCCCCTATTGACTACATAAACCCCACGACTGAGTCCATTCAATCTTTCACCCCCCTATTTGGAACCATTTTCTCCTTTTTCTTTTTTAAATTACGTTTTTCCAGAATATTGATAAACAACAGATAAGTTCCCTTTGGGAAAGAAAGGGCAGGGGAAAGGGACCCCTGAAGAAAGTCTCCTGAATTTTGGGGCCTCCAAAAAAAAGGGGAATTTTGGGGTCCGGAGAATTTTGAGGGCCGATCCCCCCTCAACCCCCTTTGGGACAAGGTTTGTGGCGTGAAGGCAAGATTGGCAGGGGATGATGAAAATAAAAAATAAGGAGAAAAAAGGAAGCTACAAGAGGCGGGGTTGATGTAGGATATACAGCTAAGGAGAAGGATGGAAAAAAAGGTGTGGTGATGTAGGGGTGGATGCTTTGAGTCATCCCTATTCTGCCCATCTTACAAAATGCAAGATTAAGTAAAGAAAAAGACTACAAGTAAAAAAAACAAGGTTTAGTGGCGGAATAAAAGATAATAAAGTAAATACAACTTAAAAGTAAAGATACAAGATAAGTAAAGTAAGATACAAGTTTAAAAGTAAAGATACAGAAAAGAAAGTAAAGAAAAAGTTTTGGGGCCCAAAAATTTTCAAGATAAGTAAGGAAAAAGATAAAATTAAAAAGAAAGATACAGATAAGAAAAGTAAAGATACAAGATTTAGTGGCATAAAGTCAAAAAGGGAAAATTTAAAAGAAAAAGTTTAAAAAAAGATACAAGGCAAAAATGCGCATGTTGGACAAGGCGTTCAGCTACGAGCATCTTCTACTGGCATTTTCCCGGGACCCACAACCAAAAAACAACCACTAGGGGATCCTGCAAAAAAGCCGTCTGGTGCTATGTATTGTTTTGGTCGTGGGTCCCGGAAAGATCCCAGTAGAAGATACTGTAGCCAAAACCCCGGTTTGTGACAAAACGTCTTTTTTTGCCCCCCATACGGGATAAAAAGGCAGCAAATACCAAAAGATCCCGGAAAAATCCCTGCGTGACACGACCTTGGGATCAAGATTAAAAGTAAAATCGGCAGCATATAGACAAAAAGTAAAGAAAAGATAAAAGTTTTCTGCCCCTTTGCCTTGGGGGAGAGTTTTTTGGGGTTTTTGTCCTGAAGCGCCTCGTTTAGATCCAAAGTCTTGCCCGGGAAAAGGGTTTTGTACGCTGAAGCCCCGAAAAAGGAATAACGAATGACCTGAATAGGAACATAAAATATCAAGACATAAGAACAAGGCAGTACAAAGGAAAATAAGGAAGCTACAAAATTAATACACTCCCGGATTTCCCCATTTACCCCCCCTCGATTTAACATATTTGGATTTAAGGACTCCAAAATGCTTATTCATAATCATATTTCATATCTTTTTTTTATATGTAAAAAAAACAGTGTAAGTATAAAAAAAAAATGATTTCCCGCCCACGAATCCCAAACCCCCCAACACTTCAATCCCCATTAGTCCGTTTACGAGGGTCAAGTGTTTTCTTGAGGGGGTTTTCAACAACTTTGGGTGGAATAAAGAGCTATTTAACACCCTTGTGAATAAGAGCTATTTAAATTTTGGGTTGAAAAAGAGCATTTAAAACTTTGGGGTGTGAATAAAGAGCTTTTTAAAACTCTGGCTGTGAATAAAGAGCTTTTTAACAATTTTGGGGTTTGAATAAGAGTATTTAAAACTCTGGCTGTGAAAAAAAGGCTTTTTAGCTCTTTGGGTGTGAATAAAGAGCTTTTTAACAACTTTGGCTTAAATAAAGAATTTAAAACTTTGGCTGTGAAAAAGGCTTTTTAACCACTTTGGCTGTGAATAAAGAGCTTTTAACAATTTTGCGTAAATAAAGAGTTTTAAAATTTTGGGTGTGAATAAAGAGCTTTTAAAAAATTTTGGGTGGAATAAAGAGTTTTTAACAATTTTGGGGGTGTGAATAAAGAGCTTTTTAACAACTTTGGGGTGTAAGAGCTATTTAACAACTCTGGTTAGAAAAAGATTTATTTAAAAACAATTTTTGGCTGTGAAAAAAGAGTTTTTAACAATTTTGGGGTGAATAAAGAGCTATTTAAAACTTTGGGTGTGAATAAAGAGCTATTAAAAAACTTTGGGTGGAAAAGAGCTATTTAAACAACTCTGGCTGTGAATAAAGAGCTTTTTAACATTTTTGGGTGTGAAAAAGAGCTATTTAACAACTTTGGGGTAATAAAGAGGTATTTAACAATTTTGGGTGTGAAAAAAGAGTATTTAAAAACTTTGGGTAGAAAAAAGAGTTTTTAAAAATTTTGGGTGGAAAAAGAGCATTAACAACTCTGGCTCTGAAAAAAGCTATTTAACAATTTGGGTGTGAAAAAAGGGGTTTTTAAAAAATTTTGGGTGTGAAAAAAGACTATTTAAAAATTTTGGGCGTGTAAAGAGGTATTTATATTTAAAACTTTGGCTGGAATAAAAGCTATTTACTATTTAACAACTTTGGGTGTGAAAAATCACTTCATAATAAAACCACTGACATCAATTAAGCTTTAGGAATCGAAAAACGCCCCCCTTCAGCTAAATGACTTAATATAAAAACCCGGGTAAGTACAGCATCCCCTCCCCCTCCTGGCACCCCTTGGGGTGTGTCTGTGGGCGGTGAGGGGCACGCGGGCAGTAGGCCGCTGGGGGGCCCCATGTTTCAAGGGAAACCTCATTGACAAAAACACATCAATAGTCATCTATTTCAATTATTCACATATTATTATTACTCACATTTTTTTATTATCATACCACATATTACGTTAGCTATTACTATTACTGGAACCCTGTCAACAACAACAGTCAATATTAAAAATTTCTAAACAGCTATTAAAGGATCCATTGTTAGTCAGTCACAGAAGCAGGAAAAAATTTTAATAACGCAACTTACTGACGCAAGAAAAAAAATAAAATCCTTTAAAAAAAAATAACGAAAAACCCCACGAATTTTCAGACCCAAATTTCCCAATTTCCCAAACATGACTAATAGGACTCTGCTTGCAAAGAAAACATCAGAATTTGGGATAGAAAAAAGCCCAAATAAACAAAAAAATACACAAAAATATATTCCCGCAGGTTGGAGCGTAATAAATGATAAAAAAAAAAAAATATCCATGCAGGTCATCAAAAAAAAAAATTTAGGGAAAAATACAAGGTATATAAATACGTAACGCTGAAAAAAAAGATCCCGGTTTAGTCAAAAGGGTTTTGGGTTTGTTTTTGCTATTTTACATTCTTTTCTAATTCAAAACTTAAGGTAAAAAAAAAAGAAGTTTTGCCATCACGAGGAAAAAAAAACTGTTTCTGTAGGCAATGGTTTAAAAGAATCTGGGAGCATTGGCCATTGAAAAAGTTGAGGCAATGGAAAAATAAATAAATAAAAAAAATAAAAAAATAAAAAAATAAAAAAATAAAAAATAAATAAAAAAAAAAATAAATAAATAAAATAAATAATAAATAAAAAATAATAAAAAAATAAATAAATAAAAAAATAAATAAAAAAAAAATAAATAAATAAATATGAAAAAAACAGCAAAAAAATTAACAACATGAGGAAAAATGTAAAAATTTTAAAAAATACAAAATACACAAAAAAAACAAACAAAAAATAATAAAGAAAAAAAGCAAAAAAAAAAAAATAGAAAAAAAGCTAAAAAAATTTTAAAAAATACGAGAAAACGCTAAAAAAAAAAAACAAACATACAGCAAAAAAACTGGAATACAGAAAAATAAAAGAAGAAAAAACAACTAAAAAAAAAATTAAAATATGAAAAAAAAACTAAAAAAAAAATAAAAAAATACAAAAATACAGCTAAAAAAACGGAATACAGAAACTATTAAAAAAACCAGAAAAAAAAAAAAAATCAAATATGAAAAAACTGCTAAAAAAAAAAAAAAAAAAAAAAAGCTAAAAAAAACTCGAATACAGAAAAAAATGAAGAAAAACTGCTAAAAAAAAATAATAAATACGAGAAAAAAGCTAGAAAAAAAAGTATAAATACGAGACAAACCCTTTTTAAAAAAAAAAAAAAAAAAATACAGCTAAAAAAAAAATCTAACACAGAGAAAAAAAAATTTGAAAGAGAAAATTCACCTGCATGAATAAGCATATTGATCGGATTTTTTTATAAAAATTTTCAAAAGGGCTGGCCAAGGGCAAAAAAAAAAATTACCAAAAAAACCCCCTTAGTTTCCAATCCCTAAAAGAAGACAAGCAAGAGAATAACTGTAAAAAGGGGGGCTAATTTAGTTCGAAGTACTAAAAGGGGATCACCCAAGGGGGGTGTGTGATGTATGTGACTGTGTTGGGGTGTGGTGTGTGTGTGTGGTGTGTGTGGTATTTTTGTGTATGTTGTGTGTGTGTGTGTTGTTGTGTATGTGGTTTTTGTGGTGTGTGTGTGTGGTGTTGTGTGTGTTGTTGTGTATGTGTGGGGTTATGTGTGGATGGATTTTGTGGATGTGTGTTATGTGATGTGTTTGGGGTGTGGTGTGTGTGTGGTGTGTGTGTGTGTGTGTGTGTGTGTGTATGTGTGCTGGTGTGTGTGCGTGTGTCGGGTATTGGGGTGTGTGTGTGACTGTGGTGTATTAGTGTGTATGTAGAGTGTGTGTGTGTTGTGTGGGTGTGTGGTGTGTGGTGTGTGTGTGTTTGTGGTTTTGGGGTGGTGTGTGTGTGTTGTGTGTGTGTGCGCCGGTGTGCGTGTTTTTTATAATTTATACAAGGTTAATAATGATTTTTTTATTTCATTTCTCTGTAAAAACGTGTAATTTTTTTTCGTTCCTCTTTCCTTTTGGTCATTATTTTTTTAGGGGGGTTTAGCACTTAAAGGGGGGAACACCCAACGCCACCACACGCACACGCACACGCACACGACACAACACACACACACACACACAACCACACACACCCCCCGCACACGCACACACACACACCACACACACACAAACATACCACACGACACGCACCGCACACGCACACGCACACGCACAGCGCCGCAGCACGCACGCACACGCACACGCCACCACATACACATAACCCCACACACACACACACCACACACACACACACAAACACACACACACACACCCTTCTTGTATAACTAAAAACAAAAGTAAAAACCCGAACATGATTTCACGTAGCCAGAAAATTGGAAGAACGAGGCTTTAAAGGCATTCCCGTACGCACAGGGGTTTGAGGAACGGGTAAGGGGGGGGGGGGGGGGGAAAGGGGGGGGGGGGTGGTAGGGGGGGGGAGATGGGGGGGGGGGGGCGGGGTGAGGTTTGAAGCCCCTCTTTCGGTTTTCCCACGCCTCCCCTGCTCTTTTTAAATTCCCTCTCGGGCCCAGGTACCGCTCCGGCCTTGTGATTTTTTTCCCCCTCTTCTTCTTTTGCCTATTCTTTCTTTTTATTTTTCTTGTCCTACTACTACTACTACTATCCTACTACTACTTAAAAATACTACTACATTACTGCTACTATATCAAATACTTACTACTACACTAACTATAATTACTACTATTATATACTACTATTATACTACTACTATACTACTATATTTTCTACTTTTACTACTACTATTGCTCTACTACTACTACTACTATACTTTAACTACTACTACTACTATTACTACAAATTTACTACTACTACTTATTTTACTACTACTACTACTACTACTACTACTACTACTACTATTACTACTATACACTATTACTACACTACTACTACTACTACTACTTTACTCTACACACTTTCCCCTTACTACATTTACTACTATTCTATATACTACTGTACTACTACTATTACTACTACTACTCTACTACTTTTACAACTATACTATATTACTCTACTCTTCAAATATATATTTTTACTATACTACTAACATTCTACTACTACTTTCTACTACTACTATCCCACTATAGCTAACTACTACTATATACTACTATTACTCTACTCTACTACTACACATACTACTACTTTATACTAATTTCTACTACTACTACTACACTACTACTAATTCTATAACTATACATTAATTACTTACTACCATACTACTGTACTGTACTCATATTACTACTACTACTACTACTATACATTACTACTACTACTCTACTACTACTACTACTACTGCTATGCTACTACTACTATTTTACTATACTATACTACTACTACTACTATACTATATTTTAACTAACTTCCCACTCTATGCATTTTCTACTATATACTCCCACTAAAATCTCTACTACTCTACTACTACTACTATTATACTATCTACTATATACTACACTTCTATATATTTTTTTCTATATACTACTACTGATAGATCAAGTAATAAATTAAAGATACAAGTTAAAAATATCAAGGCATAAAATGCGCTGTTGGCAAAAGGGGTTTTCAGCTACGAGCATCTTCTACTGGCATCTTCCGGGACCCAAAACCAAAAAAAAACCACTATGGATCCCGCAAGAAGACCGTCTGGGGCATATGGGTTTTGGTCGGGGTGCCGGGGAAAATGCCAGTAGAAGATACTCGTAGCCGAAACGCCCTGTGACGAAACGTGCATTTTTTGCCACCACTACGGGCATCAAATGGGAGCAAATACCAAAAGATGCCGGAAAAAATCCCTGCGTGACATGACCTTGGTACAAAGATTAAAAAAATAAAGATTTTGGCAGTACAATAACTAAAATAAGTAAAAATACAAGATTTCCCCACCTTTGCCCTTGGGGGGGAGTTTTGTGTGTTTTCCTGAACGCCTCGTTTTGATCCCGAAATCTTTCCCCGGGGCCAAAAAGGGTGTACGACTGAAGCACCTGAAAAGGAAAATACGAATGCACCTGAATAAGGAACAAAGATATCAAGAAAAAAAAATAAGGCAGCTACAAGAGGAAAAAAGGAAATACAAAAATATAAAAACTCCACGGGGTTTCCCTTTGGTACACTCGACCCTCGATTTTTAAAAAATTTTGGGGTTTTAAAGGACCCAGAAATGCTATTCCCTAATATATTTTATATTTTTATTTTCCTATATGAAAAAAACCCGTGTTAAGTAGAAAAAAAGACTTTCCGCCCCCCCGAAAAACCAAGCCACGGGACACGTCAAAACCCATTGTCTGTTAATCGAGGGGCAAGTGAGCTCATTGGGGTTTTTAAAACTTTTGGGGGGAATAAAGGCTATTTAACAACTTTGGGTGGAATAAAGAGCATTTAAAAAACTTTTGGGGGTGATCTGGTGGTGGTATCGTGTGTGGTGTGTTGGTGTGTGTTCTACCTGGGGAGGTCGACGATTCCTTTCACACGCCCCGTGTGGTCTTTGGGGTGGCGGCGGGATGTTTCCCCGAGCGTGCAGGGCCTCGATCAGCTTAGCTTGGGCGTCGGAAACCCCGGGGAGATGTCTGGGGGGGCGGAAAAAATACGGTGGAAGTTTAAAAGGCTTTAAAATAGTTGACGGAAAAAAAAATTGGGTTTTGTTTATGATGTTGGGGGGGCGGAAAAAAAAAATAAAAGGGGTAAGTTTTTTCATTTTGATAAATTTAAGATGATAAAATTTTACGCCCCCCTTTGATAAAAAATAAGATAAATGCCTTGGGGAAAAGTAAAGGGATGGAAAAAAGTACAATTGGGAATTTAAAAAAAGGGCCCGATAGAGTACATAAAAATTTTGATAAAATATGATAAAAAAAAAGGAGAAAAAAAAAACTCATAAAAAAAAACTGACTAATAAAATTTTCAAAATATAATAATAAAAAGAAAAAATACCTAGGGGGGAAAAAAAGACAGAGAAAAAAGTATAATTTTAAAGTTTAAAAGGGGTCGATAAGTTAAAAACTGCAATTCTACACAACAATTAAGAACATAAGAACATAAGGGAGCACAAGAGGTGGGGACCACAATGGTAGTTTCCCGTTACGTACACTACCCACACCACCTTTCATCCCCTCCATAACACTGTCCATCCCCCCATTTTAAAACTCCCTATTGACTCCACACTAACACCCCCCGTGAGTCCATTCTAAACATTCACCACCCATTGTGAAAACCCGTTCTCCCCATTTCTTTTTAAATCTACGCTTTCCAGATATATTTATTAAACAGCAGATAAGTTTTCTTGGGGTAAGTAAGGCAGGGGGAAGGGGGCCGAAATAAGTCCCCTAATATTTAGGCCTCCAAAAAAAAGCGGGAATTTTTTACGTCTCGGAAACTGCTTGCGGGCCCACTCCCCCTCCTAAACCACCCGTGGCATATGGTTTGTGGCGTGAAGGCAAAATTGGAAGGATGATGAGAATATAAGAAAAAAAGGAGGAAATAAGGAAGCTACAAGAGGAGGGGGATGTAGGATATACGTAAAATGAAGGATGGGAAAAAAGGTGTGGTGATGTGAGGTGGAGCATTGGGCTCATCCCCATTCTTCCATCTTACAAAGCAAGATTAATAAAGATACAAGACTACAGTAAAGATACAAAGGTTTTTGTGGCTGAAGTCAAGATAAGTAAAGTAAAGATACAAAACTTAAAAATAAAGATACAAGATAAATAAAGTAATGATACAAATTAAAAGTAGAACAAGATAAGAAAGTAAAAAAACAAGATTTTGGGCACAAATCAAAATAAGTAAGGTAAAGACAAGATTAAAAAAATAAAAGGTTTAAAAAGCGCATGTTGGACAAGGGGTTTTAGTACGAGCATTTCTACTGGCATCTTTCCCGGGGCCCCCCCCCCTTTTCCCCCCCCCCCCCAAACCCCCCCCCCAAACCCCCCTTCTCTCCAAAACCCCCCCCCTTTTTCCCCCTCCCAAATACAAAAAAAAATGGAAAAACCTGCGGGAAGACCTTGGTCAAGATTTTTGTTTTGGGGTCAAAGGCAAAAGAAATAAAGAAACAAACGCCCTTTGCCGGGGGGAATTTTTTGGCCCCAAGGCTCGAGATCCAAGTTTTCCCGGGAAAAATTTGGGGGACGACTGAAACCCTAATAAAGGAAAAGAAAAACCTAAAAAAGGAAAAAAAAAATCCCGAACAAAAAACTGGGACCCCCGAGGGTGGAAGCTCTTTAATCCGGGTTTTCCCGGTACAAAAAATCGACCCTCGATTTAAAATATTTTGGATTAAACGGACTCCGAAATGCTTTTTCATAACATTTTCAATTCTTATTTTTCTATATGTAATAAAAAGTGTTAAAATTTTAAAAAAATGACTTCCGCCCCCCAATACCAACCACGGACACTTTTTAAAACCCTTTGTCCGTTTTAATGAGGGTCAAGGTAGCTATTGAGTGGTTTTTTAAAAAATTTGGGGTGAATAAAAAAGCATTTTAAAACTCTGGCTGGAATAAAGAGCTATTTTAAAAACTTGGGTGTGAATAAAGACTATTTTTAAAAAACTTTTGGTGGAATAAAGAGGATTTAAAAACTTTGGGGGGAATAAAGAGTATTTAACAATTTTGGAGTGAATAAAGAGGTATTTACTATTAACAATTTGGGTTGAAAAAAAGGGTATTTTCTATTAACAACTTTGGGTTTTTGAAAAAACGCTTCAAATAAAACATGACAGTCAATTAAGTTTTGGAATCGAAAAAATACGCCCCCTTCAGCTAAATGATTTAAATATAAAAACCCGGGGTAAGTACAGCATCCCCTCCCCTCGGGCCCCCTTTGGGGGGGTGTAAGGGGGCGGTGGGGGGGCACGCGGGCAGAGGCGCCGTGGGGCACCATGTTTTCAAGGAACCTCTTTGACCATCACAATATTTTCATTTTCATATTTTTTACATATATTTTTACTACCTTTTTATTATTATCATACCAAATTCGTGCTTTTACTATTTACTAGGAACTCAGTCAACAACAACAACAGTACATTTTAACTATTATTTACAACGCTATTAAGGAACCCCATCTGAGTCAGTCACAAAATGCAGGATAAAAATTCTAAAAACAGCAACTTACTGACAAAAAAAAAAATAATAAAACCCTTTAAAAAAAAAATATATAACTGACAAACCCTCAAATTTTTCAGACCCAACTTTTCCAATTTTCCCCAAACATGACTAAAGGATCTGCTTGAAATGAAAGCATCAAAATTTGGGATAGAAGAGAAGCCCAAATAGCAAAAAATACAAAAAAATCATTTTCCTGCGGGTTTGGAGCGTAAAAAATTTTGATAAAAAAAAAAAAAATCCATGCAGGTCATCAAAAAAAAAAATTTCTGCAAAAAAACACAGGGATATAAATAGTAATGCTGAATAAAAAAAAGCATCCGGTTTTGTCAATGTTTAGGTTAGTTTAGCTATTTTACACATTTTTTACATTCTTACTATATTCTTACCATTAGGTTAAAAAGAAAAAAGTTTCCCCCCTCACGAGGAAAAATTAAAAATGTTTCGTAGGCAATGTTTGAAAAGAAACTGTCACATGGCCATTTTAAAAAGTTAGGCAATGAGAATAAAAAATAAAAAATAAATAAATAAAAAAATAAATAAATAAAAAAATAAATAAATAAATAAATAAAAAAAAAATATAAAAAAAAGCTAAAAAACTTAACAAACATGGAAAAATGCTAAAATTTAATAAATACAAAAATACAGCAAAAAAAACGAATACAAAAAAAATAAAAGGGAAAACAGCAAAAAAAAAAAAAATATGAAAAAAACAGCTAAAAAAAAATAAATACGAGAAAACAGCTAAAAAAAAAAAAATACAAACATACAGAAAAAAAACGGAAACAAAACAAATGAAGAAAAAAAAAACCCTAAAAAAAAAATTTCATATAAAAAAAAATGCTAAAAAAAAAAAAAAAAAAAATACAAAAATACGCTAAAAAAAACTGGAATACAAAAACTATATGAAGAAAACCAGAAAAAAAAAATTATCAAATATAAAAAAACGCAAAAAAAAAAAAAAAATACGCAAAAAAAAAATCGAATACGAAACTAAAGAAAAAAAAACAGCTAAAAATAAATAATAAATACGAGAAAACATTTAAAAAAATGTATAAATACGAGAAAACTTTTAAAAAAAAAAAAAAAAAAATCAGCTAAAAAAACTCTAACAAGAAGAAAAAAAAAAAAAGGGGAAAGTAGAAATTCCCCTGCAGAATAAGGGGAAATTTGATCGGACTTTTTTTAAACATTTAAAAAGGGAAGGGCCAAAGGGGAAAAAAAAAAATGCCCCAAAAAACCCCCCTTAGTTGCCAATCCCCTAAAAAGAAGACAGAAGAGAATATACTGTAGAAAGGGGGAGGAAATTTTAGTTCGAAGTACTAAAGGGAGAGCACCAAGGAGGGTGTGTGTGTATTTTTGTGACTGTGTGTGTTGTGTGTGTGGTTGTTGTGGGGTTGTGGGTGTGGGGGTGTGGGTGTTTGTTGTTTTGGGTTTGGTGTGTGTGTGTTGTGTAGTGTATGTGTTGGTGTGTGTGTGTGTGGTGTGTGTGGGTGTGGGGTTGTGTGTGGTGTGTGAGTGTGGAGGTGTAGTATGGTTTTGGTGGTGGGGGTGTGTGTGGTGGGTGTGTGTGTGTGTGTGTGTGTGTGTGTGTGTATGTGTGTGTGTGTGTGTTTGGAGTGTGTGTGTGCTGTGACGGTATGTAGGTGAGTGTGTTGGCTGTGTCGGTAGTGTGGGTGTGTGTGACTGTGTGTGATGTATGGTGTAGTATGGTTGTGGGGGGTGTGTGTGTGTGTGGGGTTGTGGTGTGTGTGTGTGGTGGTGTGTGTTTTGGTGTGTGTGGTGTGGTGTGTGTGTGTGTGGTGTGCGCGCGTGTGCGTTTTTTCATAATGATACGATAGTTTAAAAAGATTTTTGTATTCACTTCCTGTAAAAACGTGTTTTTTTCTTTCTTTCTCTTTTCCTTAGGTCATTTTTTTTTTGAGGTGGGGTTTTTACGTATTTAAGGGAGGCACACACACACGCCCCCACACCACCCCCCACACACACCCACAACGCCACGCCACGCAACGCCCGCACAACCACGCCGCACGCGCCACCACACGCACACCAACGCACCGCCACCACACGCCAGCCAGCACACCACAGCACACCCCAACACATAACCCCAACACCCCCCAAA
>JACEEZ010025244.1:260892-262162 GCA_016584305.1 Chionoecetes opilio | reverse complement strand
AGGGAAAAGGGAAAAAAAAATTTTGTTGGGGTGTCCTCCAAAATCGGGTAGGGAAAATTTTACGGGAAAAAAGGGGGGGGACCAGCCCCAAAGGGGGGGGGGTTTAGTTTCTTTGGAGTTAGAAAAGTTTTTTTTGGGGGGGGGTTGTTTTCCCCCCCCGGGGGTTTGGGGTTTTCCCCGGTGAAAAGAAGATGTTTCCAAAAGCGGGTGGTAAACATTGAAGCCCCCAAAAATGAAATTTCTGCAAAAAGGAAAAAAAATTTTTCTCCACTTTTGATGTTAAATATCAAGATTTTACATGTCAGAGGGTTAGGGGGAAGTATAAGCCAGTAATTTGTAGAAGTGACTTGAAGTCGAAGCCAGATGTAGAAAATTGGGAAAGATTAAAAGGCCGGGGGCACGAGGCAATTGCCCTTGCCACATATCCCAAAGCCCTTTGGATTTAAAATTAAATAGAGACGAAAGAGGAACAAAAAAGGGTCTGCTTCGTGCTCCAGAAAACGGGGTTTTTTCGGTGGGAAAGAAGATGAGGTTTTAGAGGGGGAATGTGTTCAACGGGAAGAAATTTAGATCGAAGGCCGCGAATGTACCAAATTTAAGGGAGAGGGGGCTAGAAGAAGTACAAGAACCTGGGGTCGACATCTAGACTGTCCGCCCTAGGTTTATTTCTGGCCCCCCTCCCGGGGGAATTTTTATATTATTTTATATATTATTATATATATATAAATATATTATATTTATATTAATATAATATATTATTTATATAATATTTTATTATAATAATATTTTATTTTAAAATTTATATATAATAATATATATATATTATAAAATATAAAAATTTTATTATAATTTATATATATTTGTATATATATTTTGTTTTTAAACTACTCCCCAAATATTTCCCATACACTCGTGCTTCTCTTGATCCCTTTTATTGTTGTTTAAAAATATTTTTTTACCCAAAGTGACGCACCCTCCTTGACCTTTTTCTAATTATTTTCATGATCTTCAGTCCTTTTTTCCTCTATTTTGGTTATACATTTATTCACGCAATAATTTTCTTCTTACCATGTCTGTTAGCGGCTATACCAATTAGAAATTCCTGGTATGTTCTATCATGTATACGACGATTATTACGTCGAGTATTACGACGTTCTATGCATTTGGTTTTTGGGCCTTTGGGAACCTAATATCTATCCTCTAGATATCCCTTCAGCCCCGATAACCTTGCTAAAAAAATCAGTAGAACTCTCTAGTCTTTTGCTTGTAT
>JACEEZ010025244.1:243392-255892 GCA_016584305.1 Chionoecetes opilio | reverse complement strand
TTTTTTATATTTCGATAGTTTTCTAAAGAAAAAAACATTCCCTCATATCATGTGGAAAGGGGTAAATGGATGCCGGGGGAACGATGAGGGGTTGGGGAATAGGCAATGCTTGGTAGCAATAAGGGTTTTTGAGAAAGGGAAAAACTTGTATGGAGGCAAACAATGGATATAGGAGCATTAAGCTCGCTTTTTCTATGGGCTATAAGACTGGTGGTACTGCAAATACAACAAAAGACAAAAGGATGTTCTCCTGATTTTTTTTAGCAAGGTTCGGCTAAAGGGTTTCTGAGGTAGAATTAGGGGTTCCAAGGCAGAAAAATATGCATAACGTCGTAATACCGCGAAAAAATGTGTATCTGATAAAATACCAGGAATTTCTTAATTGGTATGCCGCTAACAACATGGAAAAGAAAAAAATTATTGCGTGAATAAAATTTTAACCCAAATAGAGGAAAAAGGACTGGAAGATCATGAAAAAAATTAGAAAAGGTCAAGGGGGCGTTGCTCACATTGGCAAAAAACTTTTTTTTAAACACACAATTAAGAGCATCCAAATAGCCGATGTGATGCATATTTTTGAGAGGATATTTAAAGCAACTAATATACAAAAAATTATATACATATTTATATAATATATATATATAATATATATTTATATTTTATATATTATATATTATATTTTTAAATTAAAAAATATATATATAATTTAATATAAATAATTTTTATAAATTTTAATAATTAAAATATATTATATAAAATATAATATATATATTTTCCCCCGGGGAGGGACCGAAATATCCCGGTCGACAGTTTTAAAGATGTCGCCCCGGGTGTCTTGTACTTCTTCACCCTTTCCTCCTTAAAACTTTTGCTACTTCGGGGCTTCGATCTAACTTTCTCTCTGTTGAACACCATCTCCCTCCTCAAAACCCTCATTTTTTTTTCCTCACCAAAACCCTTGTCTGTGAGCACTGCCAGACCGTTTTTTTGTCCCCTCTACTTCTCAATTCAAAATTTTAAACCCCAAGTTGGCTGTTGCGTATATTGCGAAATGACTCCTTGCTCTCGTCCCCCCGGGCCTTGACTTCCTTTTTCTACCATCTGGCTTCGACTTCAATTTCACTCTTTTACTAATTTTCTGTGCTGTATTTCTACCAAACTCCCTGACTTTTAAAATTCTTCGACTTTTTAAACTAAAAAGGGGAGCACATCTCTCCTTTTTCCTTTAGCAAATTTTTTTCCCCTTTTTGGGACTTAAATGTTCACCCCACTTTGCTATCATTTTCTTTCACTGACCAACTGGTAAACAAGCCTAAAACTTTTCTATGCTCCAAACCAGAGCACTGGTGCAGCCCCTCCCCGTTTTCATGCCGCCTTTGGGAAAACGCCAACATTCTTGATCTTTTCCTAACTACAAAACCCTTCTGTTTCTCTTGTAAAACTTTTCTCTCCTTTGGGTTTCCTCGTCAAAATCTTATTTTGTAACTGCCTATCGCTCCGGTACCGTCTCGGGACCCACCAAGCGGGGTGCTTCTGGCACTTAAACCCCGCTAAGGGGGAAGCCCTAAGGCTACTACTCTGTTTTTTCCTTTGGAATATTACTGCTTCCATTCAAAGACCCATCTCTTTGTGCAACGAAACTGAGGTCATAGTCTTGGGCATGGAGGCTACTTCCACATATTTTCTCAAATCCTAAAGCCTCACCTTGGGTTTAACTCTGCTTGTTCCATGCTGCCCGAGATAGAGGTGGGGCTCAAAAAGGGTACCGTAAGATCCTCTCCTAACTCTGCTCTTTATTTTTCGCCCAAATATGCAATCTTTACTTCGCTTCCAAAAAAACTCTTTCATTCATAAAAAATGTAAAAATCTTTCTGAATCAAATTCCTCTCGGCTTCTGCATCTGCTAATAACGCTCTAAAAATTTTTCTTCTTCATTTTTTCCCTCCTTCCCTTCACCCAATGGCCCCACACTGTCTCTCTCTTCTAAAGCTAAAACTCTTCGCTCAAATTTGAAAAAAATTCCACTCGGGCGAAAAGGGTTTGTTCCTCCTTCTCCTCCCCCCTCTGACTTTATTTGCCTGTCTTTAAAGATCCTTCGAATGATGTTTTCTTTTGCCCTTTCGGGCCCTAGATCTGGGAAAGGGCTTTACGGCCCTAAAGGTCCCTCCTATTTTCCAAAAAACGTGCTTCGTGTTTGCACTTGCCTGGTCAAAATTTTCCGTCTAGTCTATCTACTTCCCCCTTTTTCCTTCTTGCTGAAGTTTGCTCCATCCACCTTTTTTCTTAAGAAGGTGACCGTTAAAATCCTTAAACTACCTCCTTGCTTTAAACTTCCTCCTTTTTTAAAATTTTTGATCTATACTTAATAAAAAAATTCAAAAGCATCTATCTGCTCCAATCTTCTATCTGATGGGCAGTACTGTTTCCGAAAGGGCGATCTACTGGGGATCTTCTAGTTTTTCCAAAACGAATTTTGGGTCATCCTCCTTTAGGGGTTTGGGGTGAAACTTTTGCTGCCCCCTTTGACTATAAAAAGCTTTTGATATGCGGGCACAAATCTTTATTTCCAAACTACCTCTTTCGTTTTCTTCCTTTTCTCTGTCCTTCATTTTAAGTTTCTTTTAAAACCGTTTTTTTTTGCGCTACTGTAAGGGACATTGTTTTTCCCCTAATCTATCATATGGTGTTCCCCAGGGTTCTGTCCTACACCCACTTCTTTCTATTGTTCTTATGTCTTCTAAGTCTAACTAAAAGCCCTACCACTCCTACGCTGTGATTCTACCCGCATTTTCCAATGTCTTTTATTAGACCCAACTCAAAAAACTAAGTGATTCACGGAGAGATCCACCGAGCGCCTCCTTCTGATTTTCATTATTTTGTTTGGGGGGAAAAAGCAAACCTTGTTTTGTTGAATGCTAAAAAACCCAATTTCTTCCCATTACTCGAAAAAACCTACCAATAACTATCCCCTCTTCTTCATGACACCAAACTGTCCCTCTTCTAAATGAACATTCTAGGACTTCCTTTACTAAAAATCTAACTGGAAATCTCACATCTCCCCTTTTCTAAAAGCTTCTAAAAAGTTGGGTTTGTCTGGGGCGTCTGCGTCCTTTTTTTTCTCCCTCCCAATTGTTTTGCCTCTACGGGCCTTTATCCCCCCTGTATGGAGTATGTCTCACATTTTTTGGGGGGGATCCACTCTACGCTCTCCAAAACAGGGTTGAGTCAAAAGCTTTCGTCTCATAAACTCTCTCCTCTGCTGACTGTCTTCAATCTTTAATCCCGCCGAAATGTTGCTTCCTTCTCTCTTCTCCGTTATTTTCATGGTCACTGCTCTTCTAAATTTGCAAACTGCACCTCCCCCACTCCCACGGCCTCGCTGCACAAACTTTCTCTCTTTCCCCTCCCTATTCTGTCCATCTTCCCTAATGAAAAGGTTAATCAGTATTTACTTTTTCTCCTTTCCGGGAAAAACTCTGGAACTCTCTTCCTGTTTCATTTTTTCACTTTCCTTGACTTAAATCTTTTCAAAAAAAGTAACAAACACCCCCCGAACTAAATTCCTACCCCTTTGTTTTTATTTATTCTCTTACATCTTCTTTATAGCGACTGGAACTAGGGGGCTTTGTGTTCCCTTTTTTTGTTGTCCCCTTGGCCAAAACCCTTGTCCCCCGCTGTGGGGAGTCACCTTGTCGTGGTGGCGGGGCTTGAAGCGGGGGTCGACGGCGCCCCTCTCGGGCGGCCTGCCTGCCATTGTTGGGTTCGGTGGCCGTGGGCCCTCTGCCCCAAGCGCCCCCCCTTCGTCACTGGAGGGGGGCCCTTTTCCGTGTGTCGCCTTTATCTTCCTCCCCCTTCTCTCCTTTCTTGGGGCATTCTGGGCCCGGTGAACCCCTTCTCTTCCTCTCACGTTTTCTTCTTCCTTTTTTACTTCCGCTCCGCTCCCCACTGTTTGCTGTCGTGGCACCCTGTATTTCCCCACACCCCCCTCTTCGGGAAAGTTGAGTCCATCGCGGGGGGGGTTTTGCCCCTTGGGGTGGGAAACACGCTTCTTTGGTGGGGGGGTTTGGGGTAACGGGAGGTCCGTGTGGCCCCCTGGATTCGGCGGGTCTGCTTTGGGCTACCCAAGCGGGGTTGCCTGGTGGAACCGCCGGGTCCCCCGGCTCCCCACACACTAGCAACCGAAGGTTATTTCCCCTTTCTACCCCTGGACTGTTGGGTAGGTCCCCCCCCCAACAACAGTTTCCCCCTTTTTGGGGCTCCGTGGTGGGGGGGGGGCGGGGGGGTAAAGTAAAACGTTTTTATAAAACTAAAGATTTCCCCCCCCCTGCCTCTCTCCCTGAGGGCCGCTTGTCCCGCATCTCCCATTAAAATCCTCTCCATTGCCACTCTGGCCCCCTTTCCAGCCCCGTGGCACGAAGGGGGCAGCCCCCCCTTCCTCCTCACCCCCGGGTCTGGCGGCCCCCCGCAAAAAGGACGCAGACAGGGATTAGGACGACCCTGGCCCTCGGGCACTTCTACGTTACATTTTTGCTTCTGTCCAACGTGCCCCCGGCCTTGTCAACGGCATTAATGATTTTTTTCAAGGTTTTGGTGTGGTTCGCCGATCCGACTTATTTATGATGACAATGGACTTTTAAAATAGGTCTACTAAATTTTGCTGCAGCAGATGAGCTCCTCTCTTATGAGAGCCCAAAGATGAAAATTTGGGGCGAGACTTTCAGACCCAATTCTTCCTCTGAAATTTTTTTAACATGTATTTGATGACTCATCCCCATTCTTTTGAAAACTACTAATCTCTCCCCCTGTCCGCCATGCCCTACCCCTACTTTGGCTGGCTAAAAAAAGGAAAAATGGGGGCAACTTTTTTCCTTGCGGCGCGGTTTTTAGAAAAATTGGAATGATCCCCGGGGCCACCTGAACGGTTGGGGGGGGGTTTTTAAACGAAACCAAGGGCCTTACTCAGGCTCGATGCTCTTCCAATGCCCATCCCGAAGACAGCATTTTTGATCCCTCAACCTCATCCAAAATTTTAAAACCAGCAAAAGGGGTAGTCCAAATACGACCTCTTGATTTTTTGGGGGCAGAAATACTAAAATTGCCCGGAAAAAGTTCAAAAGTCTTAAGATCAAGGGAAACAAAAAAATGTCTTATAACTTTCTACGGATCAAATCTCCCCCTTCCATCAGGATCGGTCCCCATTCTAAAATAAAACCTTTATCGACCCCCCCTTGCATGCTGTGATGCTACGCTTTGGGCACGGCAAATTTTTTTTTAAAACCCCTCCCCGCTGTGGCGATCTCGCGTTGGTGCCCATGCCACATCTGACGTACGTCAAATCCCCACTGCTTCCCGCCCTCTGATCACCCCCGAGTTCCCCCACAGTGTGGGACTTACAAGTTAGAAAAACATCCTTTTTTTTGGCCCAATCCCAAATTTTTCAGTCTTGGGAGCGCCCGAAGAAAAATTTTTCCCAGACAAACAGGGGGGGGGAAGCAGGCCTACGCATCCGCATGGGTGCTGCTTCTTCTAAGACCCTAATCCCCCTTCAGTCCCACCCCCACTTCTCTTATACCTAATCCTCCTCCCAATGGAAAAATTTCTCGCTACTGACCTGTGATTCTGTGGAGTCTCTGACTCTTCTCATAAGACCCCCAAACCACCTCTCGTGTATGCTGCCGCCACGGAAAAAACAATAAGGACTCCTCCTCTAAGGGGTTTCCCAAAAACCCATCTTAAAAAAAAGTCTCGAACGAAATCGCTTCCAAGAGTCCCTTAACTCAGTGGGCGTCCCCCCGCTAAAATTCAATTTGCTGGCAGGAAAAGGGTGGACTTGCGTAAAGATACACCTCTGATAGGTGGGGAGTACTGCGTGACTCCTAATACCTGCCCCTGTTACCCCCCTGAAACGGCTAGCCACAGCTCAACAACACGCTGATGGCGAAAGGGGTCTCACAACCCTTTGGGCACCAATATTGATAGCCACTGATACGCAATCTTCAAAACCCCCGTCGGACTATCATAAAAACCAGAAGTGGTAAAAACTTCTGTCAGTAAATCGCATCTTTGGGGGACATACGGGGCTCTACTACGCCGCGGGTCCTCGTATGAGAACCCCAATTTTCCCCCGGGTGTACACAAACCCCCATCAACTCTGAAAAATATGAAATATTTTTCCCCTTTTACAAACCAAAAAAAGATGTTTTGGGCTTTCAATAGCGCAGCGTCACAAACGTAAGGGTTCTACTGCATCCTTCACCCGAAAAAACATCTTCAATCCCCAATGGAAAATTCGTGGGTTACGTGCAAAATGGGAAGAACTAGTCCTTCTCTAACGGTTGGACCGTTATTCTTGTTTCAAGAAACAATGATGGGGGGGGAAGGGTGTCTCTGCCCGACAGGGTTTTTTACCTGTCCCACACCACCTCCAGCAGGTGGTGCTTTATGGTGGTTGGGCCTTTACCATCGCGGGGTGTCCCTTAAAAATTCATCCCCCTGCAAACACCCTTGCAGGCTGTACAGATCGTATCCATCTGCACAGACCTACACCCTTTTGCTCATTACTACCTCCAAATGACGACATACCTCTCCAAATCTTAGGCTTATCCGCCAGCTTCCCCCTCCATTTTTTCTCCTTGGAACGAATGGGCGGGATTTTTTGTGGGAATTCCACCAAAAACGTCGCGGTGATTTTCTCGTAGCTCTTATGTGGCAACACTTAAATATTTAAACCGGAGAACCAAAACTTTCCATTCGCAGCGGGAACATTGACTGTTTGACATATCACTCTGCGTCCACGGGCCCCTCGCTTCTCATGGGAGGTGGCCGATTCTCTTTGGGGAAGTGACCATTTTCCCATACTACTTTAAAACATGTCCTCCCCCTTCCGATGTCTCCCAAAAAGGTTCCCCCTCTCGTGCAGCTGGGGGGGCTTTCAAAAGGCTTGTGTTTTTGAAAATCATATGATACTTTCCAACAATAGAGAGGCCATAGGTTACTTTGGGGTCTCGAAACCATTTTGGGAGCCTCGCTGAGCATCCCCCGCCTCTGGAAACTTTCTCTCCCGACCTGTTCCTGTGGATCAGGACTTCGGCAGCGAGGAGTCCTCCCGCCGTGCTGAACTTAATACATTTCGCGGGCCCCAAATTCAGCAAACCTAAAATATTTTTTTTACAGGTCAGAGCTAGATCCGACGGGTTTGAAAAAGGGTCGTCACTCCCCTTGGGGGGCTTTATAAGTACGATCTGTGCTCTACCCCGTGTCCAAGGTTTTTCAAAAAGGGGAGAAAATAAGGGGAAATTTATCCCCTCCTCCCCCCAGTTTTTTATCGATTATGGGACCCTGTGGGAGATCCCTTTACTTACAGAGGAAATTTTGGTTCACTTTTGTGTCATGGGGCAACAGACCTTGCGTCTCCAAATCTAGGGGCAGACTGCCCAAAAAAACGAGAGGCTGATTTTTCCCTCCAGAGGGGGGGAAACTTTCAAAGTTCTTTTTACACCTGTGGCTTTCAAACCAGAAATTTGCGCTGACACTTCCCAGGCCCAAATGATATACCATATGCGTACTCGTCTCTAAGATGAGGGTCTAGATTTCTTGTTTTACATCTATTAGAATTGGATTGAAGGAACCCCTTCCCAAATACTGGGGTTGGGGGTGGGGATCCCGATCCCCCAAGCCTGGGAAGGACCCTCACTCCGACGAATTTTTTAGCCCCCTATCCCTAATTTATGTGTGTGTAGTTATTCGAAAAAATGGGGAAATTCGCTTGTATGGTTTTTGGAAAGGAAAAATTTTTCTCCCTTCTCAGTGTGTTCCGTAAATCACTCTCTACGGAAGCCTTTTTCCTTGAGCTCCATATGCGGGGCTTCGCCTCTCGACACACCATGTGCCATTTTTTCGCCTTGAAAAAGGGTTACGACACGGGTTGAGCCGGTTTTTGCAAATTTTTGTATGGTTCGGGCTAAAAGGGCGTTTGCCTTTGGGGTTTCCCCCAGAGTTTCCCACCAAACCGGGGTTTAAAAGTTCAGTTGGCAAAATCTTCTTCTGAAAACCCGTTTTCCCGGTGGCATCCCCCCAAAGGGACTCTTGAGTTAGCTCTGTTCGCTGTGGCCATCAAAGATTTTTTGATGTACTGCCCGAGGGATTGTTATACATTATACGTGGAATTTATCAATCTCTTTTCTGCTTCCGGGTGTCGGTTGCAGAGAGAAGACTTCAACTTTCTTTGAAAAGTTTTGTGAAAGGCAAAGATCGTGGCTTCCGGTTTTCTCCAACGAAAACTGGCGGTTCATTTTTGCGAAACCCGGGGGATTCATCCCGACTTGGGTACCTCACCTTCGTTTCCTCAAGACGACTGTCTCCGGGCCATGGATCACTGAAATCCTCTCCACACCAGCTGGGGGTATCGCGCTACACTCCTTATCTTCACCCCTCCTTATCCTTTGAACTTGAAAATGGGTTGAAATGTACTCCCTGCCACCCCACTCGACTGCGGATGCTGGATTTGGTAATCATCTGGTGCCGTCTGGGAACCGGGGGGTTCAGGTCATCTCCCCTCCCAAATCTATTGGGGGATCGGGGTCCTCCCTTGGATCTTCAAAGCCAGTCCCCCCGTTAAGATGTTGGGTTTGCCTCCCGCCCCCCTGACTCAAAAAGCTTGCCGTGCGTGTCTTGTGATTCGGGTCGCAACTTTCCATGGGGGAAGAAACTTGCCAAAACCCCTTGGTTTTTCCCATTTTAAAACTATTATGGGAGCTATCCTTCCCTCTTTTCGGTCTGCCCGCATGGGCCTAGCATCGGGGCCCCTGGCTTCCCCCAAAGTGTCCTTTTGGGAAAAGCCTTTTCCCCTCAAAGGGGCTTTACCTCCCCAGGCTGAGCGGCCCCGTTTTTTTAACCCTTTTTTCACACAAAGTTCGGTCCCCGTCTTTTCTGTGGTTCCAAAACAAAAGGGGTTGATACGGGGGCGTATTCCATTTTAACAAGGCGTCAGCCTTTTCCCAAATGTTTCACTGTTTTTTTCGTCTGAAATAAATGCTATTTTATGTGCTCTCATGCTTATTTTTACCCTTCCCGATGTCTCTTTTACAATTTTTAGTGATTTTTGTAGTGCTCTTCAAACCCTATTAATTTTTAAAATCCCCCATCCGCTGGTAATCCATCCTGGGGTGGGGTTTATCTGCTAAGGCGGCCCCGGGCGGCATTTTTTTGGTACCGGCCCATTAGGGGTTGCCGGTAATAGGGCTGATCCTTGGCAAAAACGCATAAAACCAGCCATCCTTTTGCAGTCCGGGTACGGACCTGCGCTCTTCAATCCAAATCATTCACACATTTTTGAACGGGATATATAGGAAAATTAAAACTGCGACATTTGCAAAGTACCAACAGCCTCTTTAAAAAGGTTGGGGCCATGGTTAATGGGAATTTTTCATTTGGTTTTAGAGGGCAAATTCAAAAAGGTTAAAATTTGGTCCCTTAATGGGGACTTTGTGGGGTTTCCCAGGGGCTTTTTTTGGCCCTTCATTTTTTGTTTCCACGCTTGGTTTTGGATTAGAGTGTTCCTTTCGGGAACAAGTTTATAATTTTGGAAAGGCTGGGGGGTAAAATTTTGGGGGGTTAATAACTAAAGTCTCAGATCGTAATTTAAAAATTTTAAAATTCTTATAATGTTTTTTAAAAAACCCCCGGGATGTACACCAAAGCAGTTCGCCTAAAAAATCAATAAAAAGATCTTGGATTATAAACCCCCATAAAAATTATTTACCAGAAAAAATAATAATATTAGGGTTATTCCAAAATTTTTAAAAATAATAATTATTCTAAAGCTTTTCTTTGCTCTAGTCGGGGCCCCACCTGACAGCCCCGTTCAGTTTTGGTTCCAAATTAAGGTTTTTTTTATGTTTTTTTAAAAAAGGCGAAAGGATGCCAAAAATGATAAAGGGATTACTTATTATAGGGTTGGTTTTTAAAAAATCCCGAGAACCAGATAAGGGGGCCCATGAAGTTTTTGTGGATTAAAATTTATAAAAGGGGAAGTAAAAATTTTTCCCGGCTTTTAACCGGGTCAGGTAACGGCAAACGAAAACGAGTTTAAAGGAAATAAAAACTGGGTTACAAATAGGGGGGTTTTTTTTAGTAAATTTATAAATTTTAGTTTAATTTAAATATATTATATATAAATATGTATATTTATAAATAAATTATGGGTTTTATTTTTTTTTTATTTTTATTTTTATTTATTAGGATTATTATTAAAATAAATGGGAAATAATATAATATATTTTTTTAAAAAAAAAAATTTAAATTTTATTTAATTATATTTTATTTCCCCATATTTATTATTTTTTTTATTATTTTTTTTTATATTATTTTTTTTTTTATTTTTTTAAAATTAATTTTTTAAAATATAATTTATTAAATTTTAATTATTTTTTAATTTAATTTTATTTTTTTAATTTTTTTTTTATTATTTTTTTTTTTTTTTTTTTTTTTTTTTTTTTTTTTTTTTTTTTTTTTTTTTTTTTTTTTTTTTTTTTTTTTTTTTTTTTTTTTTTTTTTTTTTTTTTTTTTTTTTTTTTTTTTTTTTTTTTTTTTTTTTTTTTTTTTTTTTTTTTTTTTTTTTTTTTTTTTTTTTTTTTTTTTTTTTTTTTTTTTTTTTTTTTTTTTTTTTTTTTTTTTTTTTTTTTTTTTTTTTTTTTTTTTTTTTTTTTTTTTTTTTTTTTTTTTTTTTTTTTTTTTTTTTTTTTTTTTTTTTTTTTTTTTTTTTTTTTTTTTTTTTTTTTTTTTTTTTTTTTTTTTTTTTTTTTTTTATTTTTTTTTTTAAACAGACACAAAGAGAGAGACACAGATAGACCCAAAAAAGAGAACGCAGGACCGGAGGCCCCACAACCACAAAAGGGAGGGCGGGGGAAGAGGGGGAAGAGAGGGAAAAAGGGGGGGAGGAGGAGAGAGGGGGGGGGAGAGAAAAGAGAGTTTCCAGCCGCAAGTAAATTTCCTCCCCTTCCTTCCCTCGACGTCAGAAATCGACTGGCCGTTTGTCGAGGGGGTGATTCCGTTGACTTTCTCGCGTTTTGGCAGCGATTTAAATTATTCCGGGGAGCGACGACCACACTTTAAACTGTGTGTGTGTGTGTGTGTGTGTGTGTGTTTTTTTTGGGTGTGTGGGGTTTGTTTTGGGTTTCAATTTTTTACATCGGGAATAATTAATTAAAAATTTTGATAAAATATTCAAGCTACCACCCAAAAAACTATAAAATACGTTAAAAAAATATTTCATTCTTTTTTTACTCTTTTATAGCACACAAAAACTAAAAACTCCCCCCCCCCTCCCCCCCCCCTCCCCTCCCTTTTTTCTTTCCCTTCTCTCTCCTCCTCTCTCTTCTTAAAAAAAAAAACGATTGAAATGACAGATTTAAAGTCACTTTACGGTAGAATAACTTTTTTTATGTCACTTATTACATCCCCCAACCAAGTTGTCGGGGTTAGTTTTCACCCCGATTTTCTGTCTGTCTTCTGTCGTCTGTCCCCTGTTGTTTGTTTTTTTTTGTTAGGTACAGGATTTCTCGAAAAGTTCGAATAGATTTTGGCCAAACCGGGTTTAAACCAAGTCTATTTGGTATAAAAAGAACTGATTTAATTTTGGTGAAAAACTATTGAAACTGTTGCCATGGCAAACCATTTTATGAAATATTCGGCCCGGGGTATGCGCTCATACTGATGCAAAAAATATTAAAAATAAAATAAATATATATATATATATTATATAATATAAAAAATTTTTTATAAAAATTTTTTTATTTTAAAAAAAATATTGGGCGGGGGGGTATGCCTCTACTGAGTGCCCCCCCCCCCTAAATTTTTTAAAAGTATGTTTTAGAGCGTTCCTGTATGGAAATGATATAATTGTTAATAAGTTGCATGGGTATTGAAAAAACCGTCGCCCGTGTTGGGGTCACAGGCCAGGCAGCCCCGGCAAGGGAGCCCATGGTTACTTATCATGTTTTATTCGGAATTTACTAGGGGTATCTACTTTCTAGGACGTTTTCCCTGAACTTCCCAGTGGACTTAGGGATGAAGAAGGCATCAAGGCGCGGGGGACCCCTTTAGGAATAGAAAAAGGGGAAAAAAAACATTTTAAAAAAAGGCTTTTTGAAATGGCTGGGGATGCAACGGAGCGCAGCCTATTTGAGTAAACAAACATAAGTTACTTGTTGAATTTTTGTGATTTAAAAACCGTGATATTTACCTTTTGGGGCTTGCTATAACCTTACCCGGGGGGCTTAAGGGTTTTGAAAAAGGTTACAAAGGGGCCATAAAATCCCCTGCAATGAGTGGAAATAGGTGAAATAGGGTTATATAAGAGTTTATGACAAAGGGTGGGGAGGCAACGGGGCGCCGCCTTTACATAAACTGTATAGTTTTCTTGTTGATATTTTTTTTTTAACCCGGGGAAATTTACCTTTTTTTTTCTTGCTGTGACCTAACTAGGGGCATAAGGGGTTTAA